>JANZLQ010000060.1:20050358-20092651 GCA_026212715.1 Elanus axillaris
AGTAAAGGATGTCAGCTTCCAGCTCTTACAAGGAAGCCCACATCCCCAGTGCTGTTGTGCCTGTGAATAGGGTGCCATGCAAGGGACTTTTGGTACAGCACATCAGCTCTGTTTCAATGCTAACCAGATGATCCACAAGGAAAAAAATGAGGCACTCCTCCCATTCATCCCATAGCCTGCTCTGTGCGCCTGCATACTTCATTTTTACTTGGCCCGGTCACTTATGTGCCGTCTCCCTTTGAATGTACAGGGGCTGTAGAGGGATGGGAGGAATTTGTGGAGAGACGAGGAAAAGCAGAGTACAGGAAACTAAGAAGGTTATTAAAAAAAATGTGACAACCAAATTATTTTTTTTTTTTATAAAAGAAAACCTACAATAATATGTTCTTTAGAGACAGGCTTTGCTGGCAAGTTTATTCACTGGGGTTTTCCATCATCATTTCCATGTGGTGCATTCTGATTGCTCACAGTTTTGTGGGTTTCTATCCAAGCCTCAGATAGCAAACATTTAATCTAGGGAACTCCCTTTCTGTTCTTTCCTCTTCCCAATAGTATGGAGTGAATTACCATACAAGATATATAAGATTTTGTTTGCATGGTGAAGGCGAAGGAGGGACAACAGTTGACTGCATTTTGAGCCCTGCAGGCAGTTCTTTAGCTGGTGTAAATTGTTGCAGCTTCAGTGACTTCAGCAGAGCTCTTAACAACATCCAGTGGCTCAGGATCTACCCCCGGTTTTGGCTTTCTCTGTTGAAGGCCTGCTGGGAAGCCCAAATTAGCAGCCGGATGACAGCAACCAAGAGAGAGAAAGAACAAGAGCAATGCCACAAAATCTTTTTTGCCATTTTAAACAGAAGAGCATTGATGGAAATGCCTTCATCCTGGAACATTTAATTTTTTGTCACAGCTGTTGTCACTGAGACAAGCTATTCTGCAAAACGGGGCATACCCCACCCATGGACAGATAGTATTTTAACTACATCCACAGGCAAGTTTTTGTTTAAAATAAGAGAATGGTGGGTGATGAAGATGCTTCCTTTTAATTTGTTGTTTCTGATAGATTGCAGACTAGAAATTATCCCCACAAAGCTCTGAGCACTGTCTTTCATAAACAAATTGATGCATATTTGAAAAAAAACTAGAAATAAGAAAACCAGTTGACTGATAAAAGAATCTTTCTGTTGGCTTTGGTGGGCCTTGGAGGAGGTTAGAAGAATCTTTTTTTAGGCAGAACATTCAGGGTGACAACTTCCTTGCTTCAAAAGAGAAAAATAGTGGTTGCCATGGGAGTAAGGACCATTCCATTTGAATACCAGCTCTGCTAATGTCCTTGGAAATGTGCCCTTCAGCCAGCGCACGTCCTTGCTTTACTGCACTGATGGCCTTATTTCTGGTAGCTTAAGTTGAGATACCAGCTGGGAATTCAAGCTCATTTTCGTATTCAGGTACATTTCTTCAGAAAATTTAAATCTAACTACCACAGAGATTTTCATCCTGAGAAAAAGCCTCCTCTTAAAACCTTCCACCCAAAACAGGGAATGCAGTATCTAGACTGGTTGGTACATAGACTGGTTATTGGTTGGTAAATCCTGCAATTTGCAGGATATATATTATGTGATAATATACCCATTTATAGATTTAAAATGTTACATTTAGATGCCTTTTTGAGTCCCTGTGGAACAGTTCATCAATGGATTATGGGAATCATTAGTTAATTTATTAGTGCGAACACTGCTGTAGTAGTGGTGAGCTGGACAGAAGGCTTGGTAGATTGTCTTCAGCTTTATTCTTATAAAGCATCATTACAGTGTAGGGCTCAACTTCTAAAATTCCTGGCCTGTAATAACTATGGGTGCCCAAAATCTCTAAAAGTTAAGCTAGTACAGTATTTCTCCAAAAGGAGAGGGAAATATTTTAAAGGGAGAGGGGTAACAAGAGAACCCAGAGAAGAGAAAGTATGGATAAAACATGCTGAAGAAGTCCATGTGTGGCAGTAGTCATTGCTCGGGTTCAAAGAGACATCCTGAATATTTGAAGTCTTTCTTATTTGATGACTTTATGAGGATATTTCCTGCAGTTTATGGAAAGACAGGCTGCTAGCAAATTACCTTGAAGACATATTCATTGAACGGATCTACGAACATTTGCCTGGGGGGGGGGGCGAGGAATGAATGTTATTGCTAAAGACAATCAAAGCAAATGCAAGACAACAGATATTATCCTGTACCTTTGCTGAAGACCTGGTGGCATGAGCTTCAGGCTGGTCACAGCAAGGGACTCAGATTACCGAGTAGCCCCAGGACCAACATAGCCTCATGGCCAGCGACATGATACAGTGTTGGAATGGGAGCTGCTCCACAACCATAGCTTTTTTACTCCTGATCTGGATAATTTGTTATTTGGTCATTATCTGTTTTTTAGTGACACCTGGACTGTGTAAGAGACTATAGAGCATAAACATCTTGGTCTTGAACGGATAGATCTGTAAAAGTCCCTCTTCTTAGGCACACATCTGAACATCACAAAAAAATCTTGTAACTAATGACAACATAGCTTTGACAGTCATAATTGATAATGCAAAGAGTATTGGCTCCGTTAAGTTCAGTAGGATGTTGCTGGTGACTTCCAGGGCAGGTAGGGAGGGGAAAGGAATGTCAGAATTTTTTCCTGTTGCTTTTCTTGGGGGCTAAAAGTAATAATGAGTCTGATCATTTATGTTTCTGACCTCTGTATGGCTCAAGTTCACAGGTTTTCTAGGGAAAGGAATATCATAGGGAGACTGGAGTGATTTGAAATCAGGATTTCTCCTCTGACTCACTGCTCCCCAGCTGGCAGTTACCGATGCCTCATCTGGGGCATCTGCAAAATGGGCATACAGCCAACATCAGGGGAGGGGGAGGAGGTCTAATGAACATCTGTAAAGCAATTTGAGATTGAAGAAGAGTTGTACACAGGCCGACTGCCAGTTTGTGTGGTCTTGTTCCTGCATTTCATTAGACATCAACAAGATCTTCTCAAGGAACAGAGGACCTAGATTTCACTGTGTGGCTCTTCACCAAGGCTGCTCCATACTCTGTCTAATCCCAAGACCATTGACTTTTAAGTCCTTTGGTTAATTCTGCTGGGGCTGAGAAGCAGCATGCTGCTTCTAGCTCTGCCCGTGCTCATGCTGCTTTCGTGGCTGGGATTGCAGGGACTAACTGCAGCTGCTCCTCAGAGGCAGGAAAACAGTGAAAAATGTGAGTTTTCTGCAGGAATTTGGGGAGCGTTGTGTTACCTCTGCAATGTCTGGGTGATCCCCCCATGGCAAGGGGGTTGGACTAGGTGATTTTAAAGGTCCTTTCCGACCCAAATCATTCTATGATTCTATGACATTCGCTTGCCACCTGGGTCTGGACAGGGTTTTCTGCCGTTTGAGTGTACCTGCTGTAAACAGGTCTTGTGCAGGAAATGTTAGCTGAATGTCAGATTAACTAAATTGATATGTCAGCTAAAATTTCATGTCAGATAAACACAGTGAATCCACATTCTAGCTGTTATTGCACATAGTATTCACACTGATCTGGTTGGTAGGTGCTGATTGCCCATCTGTGTTACCTGCTGGAGAATATTTTTTTGGAATAATGCCATTGTATTTGAAGTAAAATCCAAAGATGTGGCTAATGGCTGCTAACAGGTGTCTGTAAAACCTAGGAATTGAGCCAGCCTTTATAAAATTGGGAGTCAACCTAATTTGCACCAAACTGTTACAGAAATCTTGAGCTAGTTTATTTAACTTTTGGATTTAAGCTTTGGTTTTATGTTCAATCATTGCTCAATGATTTCAGCTGGAACTGAGGGAGAAGTTCATCACACAGTATTTCTCATTTGGGTAAAAGATAGGAGTCCTGGGAGTGTACTAGAAAGAAGCAATTCCCATGAAACCCCCAAGGATATTGTGTGCTTGCAGATGAAGGGGAGGCTGCCAGAAGGCATTAAGCAACTGCCAGAAATTTCAGGAGCTGATAGAGACTTCATCAAGAGGAGAACTTCAGAATGTTTGATCTCATTTGGACAGACTCCAAATTGTAATGCTTACCTGAGCTGATCCTCAGCATCTTCCCTCATCATTGATGGAAAATCACTTTTAAAAGCCAGTTGCATGGAAGAGCTTGTTAGAAGACATCTAGCTGGTTGTAGGTTCAACTCCAGCCAGAGTAAGTATAGGTGAAGTCCCTGAGCCCGCAGTCTCCTATCAGTTAGGTCTGTCCCAGCCACAGGAGATACCAAGTGCAGGAGGAGAGAGGACTGTGAACTTGCTGAGTCTGCCCTTTCGTGAGATGGGAACTAAGCACATCACTGCAAGTCGTCAGAAGGCCACTTCTTTCCAACTCTAATCAGAGCAGCAAAAGCATTTTGAATATTGCACAAACACAGTGGAAAAAAAAGTTTCTTCTGGAGAAACTTCAGACAGTTGGCTCTCAGTAGGTCTTTCACCGACTGACGAAGCAAATGTGTGCGCAGTGGGCATCTGACTGGGAATGACAAGTTTACTCTTCCAAAGTATAGCCACAAGGGTGTTGTCAGGCTATAATAAGGCATGCAGACATGCTGGGTCAGATTTTGTGGCTTCCAAAATGTAGAAGGAAAGATGCAAACATCAAGGGCAATGTACTCCACTGGAATTTTTATTCCAGAAACAAAGACGTGCTACTTGGCCAGTATCCTAAAAGCAATCGCATAGACATGAGACCTTTCAGGTTTAGGCAGCATTATCTTAAATCCCATTTGAAATGTTTTGCTGATTGTTTCTTTTACTGTTTTCCCCCAGAAGATTAACTTGTGTTCGGGTCCTCATAAGACACTTCTGTAAAGCTGCTAATTGCAGAACTGAGGAAAATGCATTGCATGACACACTCAGCACTTCCCTAATTAATGCACAACAGCACATGTTCACGTCAAACTGGCTGCAAATTCAGCTCTAGCTGACCGAACACCAATGACAGAACCTGCTGTAATAAGCCGATACTAGGAAAGAAAGTGAAACGGCCTGTTAAAATCCCAAATGGGTGGTGAAAGTTCTACATCATCCAGACCTTTTAATGTAATTGTGTAATGGCACAGACTGGCACTCAGCCTACCAGCATCCATTTAATTAGTAAATAAAACACTCTGAAGGCCTTGGCTATCTCATGACACACTTACAAATCCAGCTGAAGGTTCTTGACTGCATGCAATAAACCCAACAAAAACTTTATGGTTGACGGTAAAAGTCATGACATGAAAGCACATGGTAAGACGTATTTCTTTTATTTATGACACATGGTTTAAATACCATTTCTGATGCTTCTCTCTATATTTAAAGAACCTTTAATTTCCCTGTATTGCTTTTGGAGCTCTCTGTCTTGCGATGTCCACTTGTCAGTGTGTGACTGATAAGGAAGGGTCCTTGGGCAGCTGTGCTGTCCTATGGGTTATGCAGTTTACAAAAGGGAGCTTCTGTCGACAGCTTTGTAAAGCTGCAGAGGGGCCATCTGAAATGCTTTTTGTGATGAATTCTGACAAAAAGAGTTGGCTGGAGGATATTGCCAGCCCAGAGCTTGTTACTGTAACTGATCAAAATAGTGGGTTTTCTGCAATGTTTAGGCCTGTGTTTTCTTTTTGTCTTTAAAAAATTTATTTGACCTCTGTAAAAATCCTATTATGAATTTAGAAGGTATTTAGCCTTAAACCTGGAGTAAGTTTTACACTTATGTTCTTGTGAGCCATAAGCAAACTGGTTTTATTTTCCTTTCCTCAAAAATTCTGACCCAGAATAAATGGCTCACCACTCTTTTTTGCCTGTGATATAATTAATCTGCATTTTCCCCTCAGTACCCTGCTGTGCGTACACTTTCACAGTGCCATTTCCCGCCACGCTTTCTGTAGCATTAGTGATACAGAAGGTCCATGTGTCTGTCCCTCCGGGCTTCCCCCCAGGGCAGTGCAGTAGCTGGAGCATGAGCTGGTAGAGGCTTCATCCCAGCTCCAGGCAGGGAGTCACCCCACTTGCCTGTGGCTGCAATACTTCATTTTCCTCTAGAAACATCCCTGGGCACCATGTCTCTATGGAAATGGCATTTCTGTGACTTGGGAGATGTTCCACTCAAGGACAAATGTTTTTAGCTGTAGAAGAGCAAGCTTAGTGTTACTCCTAGGATTAGTAGCATCTGCTTGTGACAGTTATGGTGGGTTACTTTGCCTGCCCTGGGAACCCTCACACCCTTTCCATGGGGAGCTTGATGACAGCATGTTCCTCTGATTCTGGTTGATCTATACATTTAAGATTTTATGGTATAGTTGGAAAGACTGGTTGTCATAGGATCACAGACTGGTTGAAGGTGGAAGGGACCTCTGGAGGTCGTCTTGTCCAATCCTCCCTGCTCAAGCAGGGCCACCTAGACCCAGCTGCCAAGACTGTGTCCAGATGGCTTTTGAATATCTCCAAGGATGGAGACTCCACAACCTCTCTTTCATTTAAGTCATATTTAAGGGCTATGATACGAGAGGCAGATTTGTCAGGAACGGAGAGTGAGGGAAGGTGGAGGGAAGAGGCCGCCCATTCATTCCGCACGCTGACGGCTTTGCGGCCTAGCCCTGCAGATGGAGCACTGGGCTTGCTGCCCAGCAGTGGCAGAGCAGACCCGGCCCAAGGAAGCCCTAGGGAAAGTTAGAAACTAGTTTCAGAGGCTGTGACTCCGTTATCAAGTAGTAAGTACACTGCGAGCAGAGAGGACTGGACGGTGCTGAGGGCTGATGTTCACACCATATACATTTTGGGATTCTACTGTGGGCTAACTCTAGTTTGCTACCAGGGAGCTGAAAGTCCATTAGCAGTTGGAGAACACTGAATGCACTCTTGCGGTGCACCTTCCAATTTCATTTCAAGGTAAAAAACCATCCAGCTCAAAATCTCCCACCCTGTGATGTGACCCAAAATCTGACAGTAGATCTGGTAGATTTGCTTCCAAACCATACATTTGATGTGAGCTAAATCAATAATGTAGATGCACCCAGAGAGGACAGCATATTTTTTAGATGTGTTAGGAGACAAGAGCAGAGAGCGTAGCCACAGACATTGCCTAAGTTTTCCCTTCTGCACATGATCATCCTTTTGGTTTTGGGGTGGATTTTTTTCAGTTTCTAGGAGGTTATGAGCATCCGAAAGTGCAGAGGTCAAAATGCTGGTTGCTTGGGACAAATGTTCCTAGGACTCCGACTGCTGTAAATTAAAACTATGTCACCATTGTAAAGGAAGGAATTCTCAAATAGGCTGTTAAAATAGGCACAAGGCATTAGTAAAACAAGTCTGAATTGAGGCCGTGCTGTTTGTAGCATGCTCCTTCAAACTCACCATTGTGGTGTACAGGCCTTGAAGAATCTCACTGCCAGATAACCACCACATGCTGTGCATTGTATATAACTGGAGCGGAAGAAAAATGAGACAGGCACACCCTTGGTGACTTTCATTTCTTAAAATTATTTCTCCTCGTCTTGGTAATAAAAACTTTGAGGTTTGGATCTGCTTATTATTGTAGGGTTGCCGGCTTCTTAATTTTTTTTAAGACACGTAAATAGTTTCATATATATATATATATATATATATATACTGTGTTTCTATAACATAAATACTATATATACTTCTAGATAGATAGATAGGTACTATAGAAAGGATTGACTCATTCTGAAGTGGTTAACAGAAGCCAGACTGCCTCAGCTTCTCTTTGCTGTCTGGGCTTGACAAAGCACTTCTTAGAAATTTTCTCCTTTCTCTCTAGCTTAGGTCCTTCTGTGTCTTCTGTTACATGATATGTAGTCAAGTAACAGTCTTCAGTTGCTCCTTGTGACTTGCCATACGGAATTAGGGAAGGATCTGTCCAAACGCAGAACTGAACTTAGATCTCTGGTCCTCCGAACGCTGAACCAGTGCTTGTGTTCTCCTGGTAGGCAAAATGGGAATTTTATATTTGGCCAGTAAGAGAGACTCATAACTGCAGTTTTATCTAGAAGCTGATCTTTACTGCAGGGCTGAGAATCAGACAACTGCAGCATTTCTTCCTTTGAGACTGACCTGCCTGCAGAGCAGAGAAACCTCCGCTGCCTTCTCAGTCCTGCGCTTCGCTGGCCACTTGCTTACAGGTTATGTAGTTCTTCAGCTCTTGCCAATGGAGCCGGTGTACCGTTCCCGATAATAATCTGGCAGCTTTGGCATAAACGATTCCCCACGTGGGAGAAGTAGAAACCACAAAAGCAAGAGCCCAGAGGAATAGAAGCAAGGCAGAAAAATGAACAATGAGGCTTGGATGCAGGTTGTTAGCTCTGAAGTTTGTATTGATTTAGTGTCTTTAATTTTTAATTTGGAAGTGATTGCACTAATGTGTGAGCTAAAAGGGGAGGACAGAGGCAGACTGAGAAAGCCAGAACAGCAGGAAGGCTGGAGGAGCGAAGTGGAAGCATTCCGAGTGCAAGCAGAGTCTGGGCTCCCAGAGTCCGTGAAGAACCTTCCTCTTGCTGCCACGGGATGTGCCGCGGTGTTTAAGGATGATTCAGGAACAATGCCAGAAGTTGACACAACTTAGAGGGTCTTTTTTTTTTTTTTTTCTTTTTTCTCAAGCTGTTTGACACTGTTAAAAGACACAGTGGGAATATGCTTACCTAGGCTTTGCCACTACAGTATTTTAACTCACATGAGAAGAGCAGTCTCTTGATTGTTAAATCCCACTGGACAGTAAATTAACTATAAGTTAGTTAATAAAATCCACAAATAATAGTTAATAAAATCACCATTTGCCTGGCAAGCTGCCATTTAAAAATACTCACTGGAGCTGTCTATCATTGCTGGGTTTAATCTGTCTGAGTTCTGAACATGCTGGCTCTCTTGGGATGCTGAATGGCCTTTTTTCCTGGTTTCCTGGGATTCAGAACGAATCCCCTGCAGACTATGAACATACCTAACCCACTCCACGGGTGTCTAATGTCTGGGCAGGCTTTTCTGTGTGCTGTTTGGAGTATTGCCCTGGGCAGCAGAACTGAAGGGGTAGGCCATTGAGTTGTGAGGATATATTACTCTACTTAGTGTGTGTATCGTAGAATAAAATAAAATTTAATCTATTTCTGCCTACATGTAGATACTGTGCAGCACTAATGGACACTAACAACTAGTTGTGGCTTTTTAGCTGCATGCCAGATGCCAGCTTGATTTTCTTCTGTGAAAACCAGGATAAGTTTCACCATTGCTTTTAATGAGAGAAAGGCAGATCAATGACAAGTGAAAGTGCAACATTGGCTCTGAACAACTCGGGCTGCTTTTGTGTCACTGTTCTAGTCCAGTAGTGTATTGCCAGAGTTGGTATTAGACCCACCAGAATGGTTGGGGTGTTTTAGGAACAACAGCCTTCTCAGGGCGTAGAGTCTTAACTAAATCAGAATCTTAACTAAAGCAGGTTCATCACTGAATTATGGGGTTTACACCACTGTATCTCAGGGCAGCATCACTAGAGTGACAGAAATGGTAATGGAGCAGGATTCAGCCCTATGCTGCTTTTAAGTAGTTGTGCAGGTTGCTTGTCAATCTGATTGTACAGCTGCCTACATGCAGAGCAGTCTATTTTCTCCAGTGCTTTAACAGAGCCACACTAATTATGATGGGATCCTCTTGGGTGTCTATTAGCATTAATTATGGGATTGCAACTTGCAGATGAATAATCTTCTGTCTTCAGGAGACCCTGAGCAGAGTTATTAGGTACATGGAAGGTAAAAAGCAAAGGAGAGATCTGGAAACACGAATTTTTCAGCATGGAGACAATCAGTCACTGACCCTGTTGTTTTCCTATCTGTTGTCATGCTAAGAGATGACAAAAGGCCATTTATTTTAATTTCAGTTTTAGCAGCAGATCCACATCTTCCTTTTAAAAAGCACTCAATCCTAGAAACAGTCAATTAGCGTTGCTGAAAAGGTACACTTCCAAACAGATGCTCTTGCCAGTAATGTTCATCTGATAAACCTGATTATTTCATCTCTGCTGTTGGCTGGCAGTGGGGAGGGGAAGAAGGAAGCTGAAGGGTGAAGGAGATTTTGGCATAAGGAGGACATGAAGATGTGCTGAGATGATTTCTTTAGTATTTCTCCTGAGTCTGTCCCCTTTCACTGTGCTTCTTCCCGTGCCCTACTAAGGTTATACCTAACGGTAAAGAGCTGGGCTCATTTATCAGACCTGGCACCTGGTGATTTCGTAGGGCTGTGGCATCCTACCGGTAACTTTAGCAAAATAATGCTGCTGCCTTCGACCGCATTGCTCGCAAGTATCTAGGTCATCGCATTCACGCAATAAACCTTAGTGGGACTGTTCCTAGGCATGGTGTAAAGCGTAATTAGCATACTCATGGAGATCTCAGTGTGTGCTTGGTACATCTGTTTATCTTGCCCAGTGGAGTCTGTAGGCTCAGACTCTGCCTTGGGGAAATTCTCTGACAGCCTTGCCAGCTGGATGCATCACAGTTATCTTACCCTCAGCCTCAGGAAAAGAAAACCTTCTTGCTGGGCCTGTGGTGCCATGGTGAAGAGCAGGGCCTCTTTTGCTTTGTGGCATCCTTGAAGAGTATCAATCATGTCTTAACTTTTGACCTTTCCTTTTGGGTAGCAAGCCGTGTAGTATGTGCAGTAAGAAAGTGAGTTGCGTTTTGTTTCAGTAAGGGTGTCTACGTGTGCTGCACCCTGGCTTACCCTATGCTGACCTTGCAAAACCAGCCTTTGAAGCGCTGTTTATACAGTGTCCTTTCAGCGGCACCTCGGCAACGCTGCCCGCGACTTGCAGCGGGGATGTGATAGCACATTAGGCGGATTGTAAGACTAATGAAACCAGCCTGACTTTGAGATCCAGCTTCAGCTTCTTCCACCCGGGGTGATGCAGACCCCTCTAAATTTGAGTACTGACTGGTTGGGATCCCACTGGACAGCCATACTTTGCCATCGGTACCTGTTAAACAGATACCAAGTGGTGCTTTTACTGAGCAGATCATAACATGTAGAGCACCCATTCCTGTTGGCTGTGTCACTCCCTTCACGCTGAGAAACACTCAAAATCCATCTAATTTTATGTGGGGCTTTTTTCAGTTTTACAATTTACTACTTTACCTTATCTCCCCTTCCTCGCCCTATCCTTTCAGATCCTGTCAGTTAATTGGATTTGTTGCCCATTTTAAAGGGTATTCTGTTATTTGAATTTGTTCTACTTGGAGAAAATAGCTTAATCAAATAAGAAGCACTTGAGTGCCTGAAAGCTTGTCTGTTTTTTCTAAGTCTGGTCTGTGGGACTAATTAACATTGCTGTTTCAAGCTGCTCAGCAGCACAGGCAAAATTATTTTTGCTGCTTCAAAAGTAAAGCCTTGTGGCAAAAAGGGGGCCAAAGCTGGGTGAAGAGTTGAGATGGGCAGATCAGCAGATCTGCTACCCCTGTGGAGCTTGGAGGACTGAAAGCAGCAACTCCACCCGTGGGAGCAGATGCTCCCCGCTCCCTTCTTTGGAAATACCTTACTCATTTGTCCATTGCTTCTCTGAAGCAGCAGCAGCCACCCTCCCTTGCCAGGGCTCTGGCATGAGCAAGGTCAGTAGAAGGACCAGGGCCATTTCACTTATGCAAGCAGTGTGTTGCCATAGGAGACCATCCACTCTGCCTCGGTCTGGAGCCTGCCTCCATCTACGAAAGGAAATTACTTCTCCTGGTGAACCTTACCTCTGTTGTATCTCAGCTACAGGAGCAAACTTAGTCAACACTGAAGAGACTAGCTGAGAGCAGTTGTCAGCCAGAACCGATCTAACAGAAGAGCGAGAATATTATAACCAGTACTTTAGGATCATTTGAGGCAAACTCTCTAGGTAGGTGGCCATGCCAAAGAGTAGTCTTTGAAAAAAGCAGGATGTTTTATTGATGGCCCATGTCTTGAATATATTCTGAGGATGGAGCGTTAATATTCTGGGCATAATATAGCTCAGAAAACAATATGGTTTGTTATTTGTTCAGCTTCAGAGAGATTTTTGTCTCTAGTAAAAAGAATGGGGGGGGGTGTATTACATGTGTTGCATGGCATGCACTCAGTGCTGTAATGATGGTTAAAAATTCTTTGGCCTTGGAAAACAGCCTGAGGGATGCCGTGTTCAACTTCTAGCTGAACTACGGCTTCCATATGACTGCCATGGCTGTATCTCGACTACGTTATTGATTTTCTCAGGATTACTCCAGTGAGGCAAGTGAACAAACTTGGCTTTCTTATTAGATGCTCAGCAGCAAGCAGTACGCAAAATACCAGTTTTCAAAGTAGTTTGTTTATCCTAATACTTTCTAATACTCGTGGAGCCATAGAAGAAGCAATGGCAGTACATGCTAAACCACTCAAACCCTGGGCCCCAGGCAGTGGACAAATGGCTCAGACCTTTGGGATGGCATCTGGGGGGAGTTAGAATTAACCAGTGCTTTCCAGCACTCATGCAACCAACTGATTCAAGAGACACGACACTTAAAATACTTTCGAATTTAGGAGTGGAAGCTTCATCCTAAACATAGGCTTCTAGTTTGCTATCCTAGCGTTTATATACCACATTGAAGCAGCTGATGTAATTTTTAACCGCAGGGCTCTTAGAAGCAGTTGGAAGATGCTCTGCGCTTGGAAAACTCTGTTATTGCCCTGATGCAGGTGCCTTGCTATGAACGTAGGTGTATGTCTTATGGCGTGTTTTGTTTGCGAAGTTTGGCTCAAATCATGCTGGCAGTTCACATCCTATTGTCTCTGTTCCCAGTGTTGTAGTGTTGACACTGACATTTTAGACTCATCTAACTCACATAACGTTGGAAAAAGCCAAAAGATGCTCAGGGCTAGCAAGTGAAATTCAAATGAATCTCTGTTTCCATACACACTGGGTGCCTGCAATGGTACGGTAAGGTTAATGTCTTCCCAGGGTGTTTGAGAAACCTAACTAGAATGGTGCTTCATGGTTTTCTTCTTTAAAAGGGCTGAATACAGTAATGTTTTTAGAGCTTTTTTCCCCATCTTCTCCCTCTTCTTTAGGCAGTGTGAATAAAGTGAGAAACAAAAAAGCTCTGTCTGCTGTAAACTGTGATCTAAAAACTGAGGGGGCTGATGTGGATGGCTGCTGGCAGTGTGTTATAAATGTCATTTCTGTGCTGGAGTTATTCCAGGAGTGAGGGTGCTGCTAGTGCTGTCCTGCCGTTAGTCAATAGCCATGATTGTAACATGCTAAAAAAATACAGGGACTCACAAGTGGGTGACAGGAGATAAGAATTAGTGGGGAACTTCACCCACTGGCTGCTCGTCCCATCACCTGGTCTTTGGTTGACGTTTGGGTTGAATTACCTTGTGTTTTGGGTACCTCGCGACCAAGGGAGGGTTTCCTCGAGTGAGGGTCCCTCTTCAGAGCCCTTCCAGTGTTGGTGGGGAAGGGAGGGCTGGCCCAGGTGGCACACAGGACCCCAGGGGCTGGGACCTGGGCACGGGGCTCTTTCTGCCCACCTCCCTGGGCTCCGCCTGGCAGAGGTGCCATCGGAGCGCTCTCGGCTGTCGCTGTGAAGCTCAGCCCAGCTTTGAACATTTATTTCCCTTCACTAGGAGTAGTTGTAGCGTGATATTAATCTGGATGCCCAGGCGGTAGAAGCTGGCATCTTCCCACTGAGGTTGCATGAGCGACACTGGTAAAGGCCCAGCCAAGAGCATCCAGTTTGTGTAGGCCTGGAAATTTATTCACAGCTTGGTAAAATAGGGCTACGTCAAGTCTGAGGTTGGATTTCCAAGTCCTTTGGCCACAGATGAGATTCACAACTTCCTTTGTTATGGATGTGAACTCATACTGTGCAACAGAGCAAATTCCTTTCTTGCACGACATCAGCCTGTGGGCAGTGGTGTTAGGTGGGATGCTCAGTACAAGTGAAACCACAGACACTGTGAAAAGTTAAGAAACACAGAAGATCATTTCTTCTTGTTTCAAACCCGTTATCTACAGTCATTGCATATGTGTATTATGCTTTCATTGTGGCTTTCAAAACTGTTCATTGAGGAGAAAAGAGCATTTATGTTGAATGTGTTTCTCTTTCCTGTCTCAGGTTATACTTTAGTTACGCCTAGACAGGATTCGTTCAGACTATAAATAGATGAAAAAGGAGATGAGCAAGAGAAGGAGATCTGTAACTGCATGACCAAGAGAATGGGACCCATAACCGTGGGATGAAGCTGGCCATGCGCTCTTAGAAATTTCCCACTATACTTTTTCCAGTTGAAAGTGCTGATTTCCTAAAAATTGAAAAGTTTCTCCCAATATTGGTTAACTGCAATTTAATTTTATTGGATAGATTAAATTTGAAGTGTTCCAGTACATTTTAAAAATTTAATTCTAAATTTCATCTTACCAAATGGTTTCATTTTCCTGTTGGAAATAATTTTCCTTTCAGCAGAAACATTTCTCTACAGTAATGCGCTATAAATTAATGCAACCTGAGCAAAGCTTTTCCGCTGTTGTTGAAATGAGAACAGGATTTCGATCAAAAGTAGTTCCTTTTAGTTTGATGGGAAATCTAGTGATGATTTGGGGGATTGCCCAGATTTTAAAATTATCACAAATGGCCCTCAGTTGGAATTTTGACTTTTAAGAATATTTGTTCCCCTAGAACAAATTTCAGTTTCAAATTTCAAACAAACAGTATTCCTGAGCCTGGAAGCAGAAGTGCCATTGACAAAATCAAAACGGTTTGCAGGGAGAGCAGCAAGGAAATGTATGCCCAGGGCATCTTGCACAAGGAGCAGGGAGCACACCATTTTGCTCAGTCACAGCAGGCAAAAGTTCGAGATCCCTTCTGGGAACAAGGGAGGGACAACTGGGTAATTACAGAAACGTAATTCAGTTGCTTTGAGACAGGCAAGTGCCAGGCTAGAGGAGGAGGATCCAGCTACACATTTGCCGTATTCCCTCTGATCCGGGTTGGGGCCCCCCTCACACCAACTGAACATTGCCCATTGGATTACCACTGGAACAAAAGCCTCCTTTTTTATTCCACTCTCTGATATGCTGCTCACTGGTGCTGGCAAATTTTTGGTTTTATTTTTTTAATAAATAAATAAATAAATAAAGCGGCCCAACTTTTTAAGGCTGTTCCCTCCCAGTCTGTGTGCAGAGGACTGCAGATCTGTGTGCGATATAATGAAGGCCTAAGGGAGAATATTAGCACTTCTGAAAAGAGCTCAGGGAATTCTAGTTTTTGCTCTGACAACTGAAGGCAGAGGGGATTTTTTTCCTTTCATGTTTGTTTTCAGTACATAAAGTGATTGAAAGCACTTTCCCAAAGAGGAGGATGGGGAGAGAGCACTGAAAATTTTTAGCATTTCTAATTTTCTGCCTTAACTTTGCTGCTGTTGCACTCTCACATGGAGCCAGAGGGAGGAGCAAAAGATGGGGACACTCGTCTCATGGGTACATGCTAGAAACGGCCATGCCTTGCAAGAGGGACTGCTGTGGGGACGGGAGAGGGGCTGCTTTGGCCGGACCCCCCCACCAGCAGCACGCTAAGCCTCGTGTAGACAGGCACCACGAGGAGCAGTTGGGGTCATCCTGCGTGGTAACACCACCCCAGTGGTGGATCTTGAAGGTCTTTTCCAACCTAAATGATTCTGTGATTCTAAGAAAAGCGCTCAAATTGACCAACACAGATGGAGTGGATAAAGACTTGCTGTAGCTGCGATGGCACGTCAAAGCTAGACTCTCTGTAACGTGGGCAACTTCTGTAATACCTGAACATCAGATTCACTTTTTTTTTTAGTTACTTAAGTGGTAATACTAGAGTGTCATACACCGTGGGATGGAATAAACCTGAGTCGTCCCTATAGAGAGGAAGGCAGGGCACGTTTCTGCAGCGCTGCTGCTCAGCTGGTAATGGGAAGGCAACACAACCAAAAGCAAAAGCTTATGGGCTCTGTAGAGCCTGCCCAGGTGCTTGTTCCTGTTCGTAGCTTTTGTCAGGAGAAAAACCAGTATAATACCTGCTGCCCCTTAAAGTGTGCTAGCTGGATATGTTAGAGAAATGGATGTTTTTATGACTGACGCTGGTAGGATGAGGTTGACCGTGTCCTGTGCTTTGGCCGTGGCCACCTGGGCCCTCCCTGTCTGCATCCTGCAGCGCTGGATGCACCATAAACATTCACTGGAGAGGGACCGCAGACCCTGGTCTGGCCGCTGGCTCACCTGGGGCTTCACCAAATCCTAATCCAAACAACTGTCCTGGCCTGGGTCATGAAGCGTGTTGAGAAGTCCCTCAAGCGACTTTTGAAGCAAGTTGGGACTGAGTCCAAAGCCCCTCTAGGTAACTATGGATCATGCCTTGAGTTTCAGTTGGGTCTGCACTGGGCCGTCCACCCTGTCCAGCTGCAGAGAGCAGCTCAGTTTCCAGGACTTCCATATGACACCTTCCTTGGCAGAAAATAACCAAGAGAGGGGATTGCCAAGAGACCAGAGCCCTCTACCTCCCTCTCGCTTTGAGCGCTGAATTGATCCACTTGCTCTGCGTTACAATGATCGGGATGGTTACAGGCCCAGACCTGCGATTGACAATCTCTTCTGCAGGCGTGGAACAGTTTCCCCTACTTGCTGCCTTCTGCTTTGTTGGGCTCTTGCCAAGAGCTCCTTCACCTGCATACAATCCGTAGATACTAGTCCACAATATTCAATTCCACGTGCACAATGTCTGTCTTTGGTGCCCAGTGCATTGGCAATGTGTAATTGTGGCTCTATTTGATAAAAGAGATGGCCAAGAAGCTGCATGGAGGTGGACAGGATAGCCACAGTTGTTCTCACCTTTCGTGTCAGGTTACTTGTTGAATAACAATTCAGAAGCAAGTGCTTAGCATACCGAAATACCTCACTGCTTTTAGTTAGTTCTTAATGAAAAAGGAAGAATGGTGGCGTGTATTGACATATATATGGCACAGAGAGGACTAACAGCAGCCAGTTAACAATCTGCGTCTCCTTCACTGCTGGCATAGGTTTAAAACAAACGCACACAAAAACCTTCCCAGGCATGTGTGCTCACAGATGTCTATGCACGCAGGCATGGTTTAGCATGAAGAATCACATAAATTAGCGGGATTATAATTACTCTTTTTAATCCTTTTGCTTTGAACAAACAAGCTTTAATCAGCAGACTGGAAGCCCGTTTAAAACCTGAAACGTAATCCAAGGCCAGAAGCTAAGGGTCACCACCCTTGACCATGGGCCAAACAACCGGGTGGGACCGGGAGCTGTCGTGGAAAGCGGTCTCTCCTTGTTCCCGTGGGCACCCAGCGGGCTCCGTGGATGAGCGGAGATGCCGGGCTCGGAATTTCACAGAGGCCCCAGCACTTGCAGAGCCCTCGGGGCTGCGAGGGCAGCCGCAGATGGGGGCTCGGCAGCGCTTGGCTCCTGAGGAGCGAGGCAGGCAGCCACAGAGAGGAGGGGTGAAAAAGAGCAGGAAGCTAATAAAAGCAGTTCCCCTCTCCAGGGATAATTGGGGAGGGGTTAGAGTTAATTAGTTTTTATGGGTAACTGAGGTTAATAGCGTTCTTGTTTTGGTTTTTCTCTTCCTTTGACGGAGTGTGTCAGTTGTTTAAAGCTAACAAGCTGATGAGATAAAAAGCAAATTAAATATGTGATCTAGGTGTTGCCAAAAGTTGAGGCAGAAGTGTTAAAAGGAAAACCTTAGAAAGCTGCATAGAAAAAAAAAAAAAGAAAGAATATGAAAATAAGGCATGCGTGTAAAAAAAACACAACCCCAAAAAACCCAGTCCAAGCCTTGCATTATTTGTGACTCAAGTACTTCACTAGTGGACAAAAAAATCGCAAGAGTGAACAACGTAGGTATTAAGAACAGCCCTCCTGCTGCCCCCATGTGTATCTTTTTATTGGCATACTCCAAAGTACTGCCGTACCGCTTGCTGTCATTGAGTTCCTCATCAATAAACAGGAGGAGACTAAGAGTTCAGTGGCTTGTTCAAGAGCCATACAACAGCTTTTTCTGCCCATCACTCTCTGGTGTCCCCAGACTCCTTAACATACCTCGAAGCTATATGAAAAAGTTTCTGAGTTGTACTAGATCATGAGCAGGAGCCTTCCAGAAACGCTGGGCAAGGGCTCACAATCAAAGCTCTGGTCTTCCACGTGGCACCATGGGGATGTGAAAACTGGCCAAAATTTCCTAATGATGCTGTATTCATATAAAAGTCAGTAACAAAATTCAAAACATCCATAACAAACTATTCCACCACCTCTGTCTTGCTGAATCCTATATGTGCCCCCAACTCCTAGTGCCACTAAATTTTCAGTGAACGTTTCTAAGCTCTGTTGCTCCTTTCCACCTGATGTCTCTATTTATTTTTATATTTACTGACCACTGTTTTCCACTCCTTCGGTCATCACCTATTTAAAAAACTGGAACTTATAGATGTGAAGATGACCAACTATCTTTTGTGACGAAGTAAGACATGCTGGCAGCTGCCTTCTGCTGGTGGTACTAGAGCTCAGGTCTGAGTTCAGACTCGGTGCCGAATCCCTGACGGATACAAACACCAGCTTACCTGCAAGGACCCACCAGAAGTTCATAGCCTAACAGAGCACAGCCTCAGCACTTGCTCCCTCCTCTACAGATTTCTCTCCTGTAATCACCTTGGTTTATCCGTCTCACACTTTGACTGCAAGCGCAGGCTAGTCGTCTGGGCTCCCTCAGTGCCCAGCGGAAAGGACAGGATTTCCAGAGGGACATTATTGCCTTCCTAAGATGTCAAAAAGCCCAATATACATTGCTGAGAACATGGGAGAAGACAAAGGAAAGCAAGAGCTTCCTAAGCTGGCTTTGCTGATACAGAAAATAGACTGTGTAACGGCAGTCCAACTCTTATTTGGGATGATCTGTAGAATATATTTGTAGCTAGTTTTTCCCAAATATAAGTATCTCCAACGATGCTTTAGACGACTACCTTACTAATGTATACTTCCCTCACACCATTCTACTGATCTGCTCCAAAGGGTGCAGCTGGAAGATCTCAATTTGGCTGATATGTCTTGAAAGGGATGGGATAGTGCTCATCTGTCAAACAGAGCTGGGAGAGAGATGAGATGCTTATCTCTTACAGACAAAACACCTGGCTGTCTGGCTTTGTGAATGCTAATTTTGCAAGCTCAAAAAAACTCCCCAAAACACAACACCGTTTTCCCCCGAAACTAAAATAAAAATATTTATATCACATTTCCATCAGCCTGTATTTCAGTTATATATCATGCAACTTAAAATCCATGGGAAAAGTGATGAGGAATTACCTGCCTTTTCAATGGTTCTAAATATGTTTACTTAGCATTCACTTAAATATGTTTACTTAGTATTCACTTGTGGGCTTTTTCCCTTTCTTCTTTCTTTTCTTGCATTTTGTTTTCAAGCATTTGTAGTCACATCATTCAAACTAGGCTAGGTACATAAAATCCCCCTTAATAATCTAAGTTGTCAAAACTAAGAGCATTTTGTAAAATATCAGAAGAGCCTCAAATTGAATAATGATGAAAATATTGAGGTATATTTGGTCTGCTGTTGTAAACATGCCTTCCGCATGACTCGGCAAGTGTAGTCTTTGTTACTCTTGCCTTCTGTTTTTCATGCAGTCCTTTGCTTCTACTCCCCCAAGAAGATGGATTTTGATATGGAGTCTCTGAAAAATACAGTGCCCTATAAAAATAGGACTTCCTTGTAAAAATGGGACTGACTTACCGAAACACAACTCTGCCCTAACTGATGTGGGTAAACAGAGATTCCTTTCCCAAGGGAAGCAGATGACATGGGGAAGAAACTCCCTGCTTTCAGAAACAGGACATTTTCCTTTGCCAGGTAACATGCTATCACTTAATGTGCTAATTTGAATTCATAAGGGGGTTTGTAGGCTTTGGTATTGCTCAGTTTCATAATTAGTGATACTTTCCGCTGTAACGCCTGTGACTTCTCCACCATCAGCTGTCAGTAAGGTATTCAGTTTAGTGCACACAGTTAATGGAAACAATAGGATTTTGCGACAGTTGCTGTTTGTGGTATTCTCTCTTTGCTCCACATTTAATGAGCAAAGACCCAGAAACCTCTAGTACAGAAGCAGCACGCTGCAGTAGTCAATTAAACAGGAGTGAACAACACTGTCTCCATTGGGCCACAAAGTTGTGGATGTTGATATTGGAGGTGTGAACAGAGATCTATAGCGAGAGCTGGCTTGTGCCTCAGGTTTAAACCAGCATCGCACCTAAGGCCGAACATTAAAAATCCTATTGGACTTTCCAGAAGCAAAAGGGTAAAGCTTTGCCCTGAAAACAAACCGGACGCCTGAATTGTTGCTGGGTTTGCCTGCCTGCACAGCCACGGGCCTCCGTCCCTGGGGGTGCTGGGTGCAAGTGCCTCCCTTGGCACGGCCATTGAGCGCTTGCTGTAACACGGAACTGGAGCCATCTCATAAACAGTTGCTGCCAAAATTTTGGAGGCTAGCTAAATATCAGATGTTCGGAAACTTAATTGCAAGCTGGAGGATGGCAGGCAGGAGAACCGTAGGGCAGTGCACTAACAAGCGTCATTGTCAAACCACTCTGGCTTTGAAAGGGAACGTTAAGGTATCATTTACTCGGCGCCCCAGCTTCCTACAGAGCGCTGCTATGAAAGACCTCTTTGTGTGTGCGGTCACTAACTACAGAGAGCAGCCAAAGACTTTGCAGACATAACCACAAAAAAAAGAGTCTCTAGGCCAGAACTGATCCTGCAATTAGCTCCTGTCTGTATGAGTGGAAGCACCTGCCTTTGCTGCGGTGCCTTTCAAAGCCAGAGCCTTTTAAACCTCTGTTTGCTCCAAGCATTGCTTTTTCCTTGGAGTGACTCGCCCGTGTGCTCCCATGTGTGTGCGTATTATATACCAAGCTTGGTGGAAAACACTGAGGAAATTGCAACAGGAGGCAAAGACAGGCCTTGCATCTTCATGCAAATACCCATCCACTTGAGGAGGACAGTATTTTGGAGAGGCCACGGAGGGCCTTGCGGACTTTGCAGCTGTGACTAACAATCCTACAGATCCATGGCCAAATGACATGAGACATTTAAACATCTGTCTCTGCCCTAGTCCTTTTCCTTTCTGTACAAATGGTTTGGTTTGAAACTTCCTTCTTGTTGGCGATGGTGTTGAAGCTGCCACGGGCGGCTCGTGGCACTGCACCAGGGCTGTGTCCCTCGGACACGCCGCGTCGGGTGGTCCAGGCACTCGTGTCGGAGCTGCCGTTCCCTCGGGATGCCAAGCAGAGAGCGTGGTGATGCTCTGCAGCTCAGGGTGGCATGTGTAGAAACGCTTGGGTTGTGGAACAAGGGATTGTCAACCCTTGGTTGCACACGGTTCTCAACAGGCAAGAGAAAACAGCTAGACAAACTTTTACAATGAGAAATTATACGTATGTTAAATATAAGTAAAATACTTGCACGAGCCCATTTTTAAATGTGCCTATAATGCCCAGAAAGGTGTCTGAAATGAGCGTAAATTTGCAGATGGTTTTGACTTTTCAGCTGTAGACTTCTACTTTGATATGAATCTGTTTTCGTGCTGAATAGATCAGTACCACGTCACTCTTTTCTCGTGTATCTGAAGGTTTCAATTGTTTCAACAGCATTTAGTAGATTTTCAAGCCTCTGATATTGCTCAATAAAGAGTGAGCGGCATGTTTAAAAAAAGTTGGATTGGTAGGAAAATCAACCTTGCCAAAAGATATCTCTTTTAAAAATCAGAATTAATTTTGAATGTGTTGTCAGCTTACTGTTATTTTGCCTTTGACTGCCAGGAGAATTTAATTTTCCAGTTTCAAGTGAAATTCCTTTACTCAAATCAGGCCTGGGCCTTATCATCAGATAATGCCATTCATGGAAAAGATCTACCTATATGTACAAAGCAAATCTCTGTCTAAAGGCACAGCATATAGCTGGGAGTAGTTAAATAGCACATCTGCCATCGCAGGTCGCCTTCCTTGCATTCACTGCTGGGCCGGCTGGACTGGCCTCAGCAGCGAACTCCTGGGTGCTTAAATACACTGGGCAAGCTCAATTTCAAAGTTTAAATATTTGAGGATAAAACCGGGATAAAAACCCACACACCTTTGGCTTCACGGGAAAGGATCTTTTGTTTGCCAAAGAGGATGCCTGAGCTTGGCAAAAACACAGCAGAATTAAAAGCAAAGGCTTTCAAATTTGCATTACATTACAGCCCATCTGACTTCGTGTTCCTTTAAATGGATTTTTAAATGCATACTGTAACCCACCTGTCAGTGAGGTGGTTATTTTGCAATTAAAAAAATTAAGCCACTCCAACAAGGTGGTCTTTTGCCTCCAACAACAAATTGGTAGTGGAAATGAGGGAAGAAAGAAGGCAGTTATTGCAGTAATTGCCTAGTGCAGTTGTTTATTTAGTTCCTGCGGTGCAGCAGGAATTAGAGGGCTGGTTGCTGATGACTGTCAGTCGGGAGAGGGAAAGGAAGGACAGCTCTCCCAGCTGGTGGGCTTTCACCTCTGGGAACAGGAGCTTGATCTGTCACAGGGCTCTTCTCTGTGCCTGGGCATAGAGATTGGCATCTACACTTGTACGGGCAATCTTCAGGCGAGAGCAGCTTTCAATTAGGCAACCGAGAAGATGTAGGTCAGAGCTGAGGCAGTGGCAGAGTTTGCCAGAGGGATCTTGTATAGCTCAGAAATGGGCTAAGTCAGCGCACGCGAGCACTAAAATTAATACTCCAGAAAACTCCGAGTGTTGGAAATATCCAAGTTAGGCAGTAGATGAGATTTAAACAGCCCCTTGGAGTTTGGGAATATATAGAATCAGCATCATGAAAGAGAAACAAATCTTTTAAAAATGTACAGTGGTATAGATCCCACCATAAACTACATTATTCTGCATTTTTGTAGTCTTCTGGTTAGTCTCCCTTGGCTAGATCACGTTCTTCTAAATTTTACTTGTGTATTTTCCCAGGGGCAGGTCTTGGTCTCTCCTTGCTAGGAGTAAGGGGAAGAGGAGTGGGGCAATACTCTTGGCAGGTACGGCATTGCAAAGGCTGAATTAAAAAGTCCTGAGCTTTTTCTTCATGAGAGTCCCCTCGTCAAGCCCAGAGGATGCTTTAAGTGCCCTGTGCTCTTTGCTGCCCTGAGCAGCTGCCTTGCTGCCCAAACAGAAAGAGAGTTAAAAGACAGCAAGCCTGGGTATTTTCATCTTAAAGGAGGGACCGGGGTTTCTATTTCACAAAAAAAATATAATACCCTTAGACAAGCTGACAGGCTGCTTGACCATACTGCAGGCAGGATTGCAAAAGCTCTGACTTCAGGAAAACGCTCTCCGTTCTTTCTCAATACAGGCAAACCTGCAAAGAGCCCATCCCCTCTGCAGTGTTTTGTCCAACCATGTCTGACTGTTTCAGCTCCCTTCTCCACTACAACCCATCGATCTGTTGGATAGAATTGGAAAACATTTCCAGAAATGAGCATGTCATCTACTACTGTTTGCTGAAAGGCATCCCTGTGCTCTGGAGGGAATTACAGCTTCCATCTGCTCCCTAATATGAAAAACATGTACAGGCCCCCACGCTGCAGAGTCACTGTGTTACCAAGCTGCATAAACTCCTGGAGATTGGCGACTGTTGACATTTGATTTGAGGAAATCAAGCTGCCGCTCTGCAATTACTTCATTAGGCTCACAAATAATCAGATGAAGGGTGGTCTGAGATTTGAAAAGCCGGGCTGTTGGGACCTTGAAAGACATCCAGTTCTTCCCATTCTCTTTTAGCTTTGTTTAGATTAAGTACAGCATGTGTTTGAAGTTAAAAAATGCCAAGTTCCAGTGGGGATGTGTTTTTAATGTGTAGTCGAATCGTATGCATGTTATCCACGTGGACAAACTGCCCCACGTCCTCCATCTTGTGCATACGATGCCTGTTGAAAACCTGCGTGCGCCGGTACAGATGTAGGAAGGACATTCAGTGAGCAGGTCCCAGCTGGTTCATCGGTGCAGGGTCAGGCTTGTCCTGGTGGGGTGGAAATGTTCAACTTTACGTTGCTGTGCAGCAGATGGAGGACTTCTTTGGTGCGCTTACTTTCAGGGGAGAGCTTGCTCTAGGGCCGCACAACCTCTGAGCGCCGATGGGACCCAGGTCAGTGCTACTGCAAAGCACTGCAGGAGGTCACCAGCACGGTGGGGAGCAGCCTGTGTGACCACACGTGCTCTTTTGACACGGCACGTCCCTTGGCTGTGCATTCAGAGACTCTGGGACTGTATGTTCCTCACAGGAGGAACTTCCCTCCAAGACTTGGGCAGTGATCCTGCTCAGACACTTGGCGTCCATGACCCCCATCCTCATGAAGAAGCAACTTATGGAGTGGGAGAGAGACCAAGAGAAGAATTTTTGGCCAAGCATTGCCTTGGTGGCTGTAAGAAAGAGATCTGAAGAGCGGTGAGGGGCTCCTTCACGTCATGCGCTTCCATCCGTGCGTCCCTGTCCCTGTCGCTTACAAATGCCCCTTTCGGCTGCTGCCAGGTTATTTGTGGCTTAAAGTGGTTTTCTGGTGTCTGGGGCTTTAAGACAGGAGCTCCACAGGAAATAAAGGAATTAGTATAATGAGGAAAAGCCACCGTTTGGCCTAATAACTGTACAATTAGTAATACTAAGAAGTGGATGAGGGCAGGCTTCTTGTTTGGCTGTAATCTTTTGGCATATCATGTTTTAATTACAGACCGTGCTACCATCTGGAATATTAATCATCTTTTACTGTCATTCTTCTTGATTATTTTGTCCAGAGAGAATGAAATCCACCTTTCTTTGTAGTTGTTTTAATTTTTTTTTAACTGGCTGCATTATTTCAAAATACACTATAGTCATTATGAGAGATTGTGCTTAAGTCAAACCCCAGTAACCAGAACTAAATGATTAGCTCGTAGTTCCATACATGAAAAGAAATGTTGTTGGGTTTTTTTAAATTAAATTCAAAACTCATTCCTTTTCTTTAGCTTTGCTTCACATTCTTTGCAGTTACTCATTTCATTACTCACAGACACAGCCAACCAGAAATAGATAATTTTTAGAAAATATGCCAATGAAGCAATTTCACTAGCAATCTGGGAAGGAAGAAAGATCATAATTTTTGTTTCTGTTAATTAAGCACTTGCTAAGAACTCGGTACCACAAGGGGGGGATTGTGTAACTAGAGAGCAATTAGAAAGAGAAATGAAATTGCTTGAAATAACATGAGACATTGCAAGTGAAATCTTGTCTCTGAAACCAAACTGAGCTTGTTTCTGGGTTCTCTGTTGTGGATGTTGTATAGATACTCCTTTCTCCTGAACATTTACCTTAAATTCATCAAACTGCTCTACGCTCTTGAGAACACTGATACCGGAGTCTAGAATCAAACTATATATATATAGTTTTATATATATATACATATATATATATATATGTATATAAAATGTGGGTTTGCTTTTACAGAACAAAAAATCAGGACATCTCTGTGTGAAATCTTTTTTCCTGTGCTGACTTGGGCAAATCCCTTTAAATCTCTGTGCCTTAATTTCCCTGAAAGATCAGTGAGTAATGCCTGCTATTGGGAAAAGCAGAGACATTACCATTTGTTTTGAGATCTTCAATTTTTTTTCTCTAGGCAAAAAATAATCCTTTTCTCTTCATATGATTCTGTACCTGGTTGGTCCTCACACAAATGGCAAAGTCCACTGTGGACTGGCTCTGCATCTGGTCTTTCATTTCCTTTTTCCTTTCCTTTCTCCTTTCCTTTTCCTTTCCTTTTTCCTTTCCTTTTTCCCTTTCCCTTTCCCTTTCCCTTTCCCTTTCCCTTTCCCTTTCCCTTTCCCTTTCCCTTTCCCTTTCCTTTTTCCTTTCCTTTATTGGTAAGGCTCCTTTCTCAAGGAGTTTGGAGGTGACAGTCTTGGAAAGAATGGGAAGAGTCAGTGTGAACCATGAGCAGTACCAAACAGGGAGGCAGGCAGACCTTGCCAGGTTGGAAAAATGAGCATAAAATAACAAAGTGAGATTTGACTTGTTAAAACACCAGTTTAAGCTCCAGGGAAAAACATGAAACATGTTTTTGATGTTTTGAAGTGGAACACAGTTGTGCTAAAGGAGCATGTGGGAAGGTGGACAGTGCTTCACTGATGAGCTTCAAAGCAGGTTTAAAACAGGAGGTGTTACGGAGAGACTTCTGGTCCCAGGGAAGGAGATGGTAATTCCTGTCTCCGCGAGAATTGATCTGTAACTGGAAGTTTGGGGTAGGTTCTGATCTCTCGGTTGCCAGAAAAAGAGAGGTAATTTGGCGAGAGTTCAGTAAAGGACAGCAAAGATGGAGCTGGAAGGGTGCTAGACTGTTGGTTGTGCTTTGCAAGAATTAAACCTGGTTTGCGTGGCAGTGCCACAGCTGAGGAGGAGATGCCATAGTCTGTGCCTGTAGGACAAAGACCAAGGTGGGAGAAGAATTACTCGCGGTAGTAACCAGCAACTCTTTAAAGGGAAAAAAGTCCTGGTTTGTCCTGTGCTGTGCATTCATTTCCAAAAGGAATGGTGAAGATGGGGTTGTTGGAGCGGTTCACATCAAACTGAAGGAAATCAGTGCGTGTAGAGCAGCTCCAGGCTCAACAGGCACAACCCTGCGCGAGCATACGTGCGTGAGTCACGGCTTGACCTATTTTCTCTGCTATTTATGGCAAACCAGCCTGCCACACCTGCTGTAGCCTGCATGCTATTTATGGCTGTATTTTGGATAGCAGTGGCATCCGCGTACACATGACTTGTGTTTCCATGTGAAACTCGGGCAGTGGACAGGAGCTAGCTGCCTTCACTCCAGCACACGGGCAGAGCTGCAGTTGCCGCAACAGTGGCGAGACCTGCCCGCTCTCACGGCAAATATTTGGCATACATTTGGCTGCGGTCAGGGCCCATGTCCTGGCCGTCTCCCTGTGTGTCCCACGCTTTGGGGGGGTGGCGAGGTGCCCCGCTTCTCCCCACCCCGTGTCCCAGGGGCCAGATGCTGGTCCAGGGGGGCTCTCCCCATGGTGCCCTTTTGGATGATGCTTTGTGGTGTGGAGCTGTGCCGGGCACAGAAGTTCTCCCTCCAGGTGAAACCAGACCAGGAGATGTATCCCAGGAGGACAGCCAGTGCATTTCTGCTAGCAGGCGTGCAGTCCATGGGGGAGGTGAGAGCTCCAGGAGCGGGGGAACCCCAAACAGTAGATCCTGTGGACATGAGGTCCTCAGCGATGTTCGGCTCTGCAGACCAGCTCCCATTGCCCTGCACCACCAGTTCTAAGAAGAAGCTCTCTGAGGGCCCATGGGCCCCACATGGCTGATAACCATGGCCTTATCTAGAAGTGATCTTCTTACCTAGAAGATGCCTGTTCAGTGCCCAGCCTCTGGGCTATGGCTGCAAGTCACACTGCAACAGGGGTTCTGCTGAAGGAGGAACGTATTTTGTAAGAGTTAAGGGCATTTCAGGAGCTCTGCAAGGCAGCTGGAGCAAGTCAGAGGGCTGGCCAGTCACTGCTAACTTTGCATTTGAGCTGGTGCTTTAGAAGAAAAGCTTTATATAGCACATTAGGATTAGCAGAGGTGTCTAGCCTTCCTTGCCTCCTTTCACTCCAGGCAGGCAGACCAGATAATGTAATGCCAGCACAACAGGAAGACTATAAATACTCAAGACCATTTTTTGCTACTTGTTTGTGTATCTGTCAATATATCACAATGCAAACATGGATGGCGCTGATGGGCAAAGAGATAACGGAGAGAAGACAGAAAACCAGATGTACAAATGATTTCAGAGAACATGGAAGGAACTTCTGAACTGGAAAGAACATTGTCTGGAGCCTCAGGCTTTCATTTCAGCATGCTTGATGTATATAACTCGTAATAATGTATGTGGGATAACGGCAGTGATTTCTGGGGCCAGGAATAAATTTGGGATTAAAATGAGATAAGTATCCTCGGTCAAGGCAGTTGAGAAGCCTGCCTGTCTCTTTTTGCAGCACAGAGATGTCAATCCCCCTCCTGCAACCTTTGCAGCAACCCATCCATAAATCCTTGGAAAGGTGTGCTGTCTCCAGCGGGAGCGAGGTGCCTGACTCTCCCTCTATGAGGAGCGGACCCCGTGATTGCTCTGCATCTCCCTTTGGAGTAGGGCTTGGGTTTGCTGGGGTGGTTTTTTTGGCTTTCTGGAAGCTGAGCTTGCAGCTTCTTTTGGATTATGTTTATAGTACCCTAGCGTGCTATAGCTGATGAAATATAAATGATGGAGTCGATTCTGAGGGCTGTAAAATAAGGCTGGTGCTGGAATTGCAAAGGCGAGTGTGCTTTTGCTTGGTGAAATATTTGTTGGTTTTCCAAAGGGGTCATTATTTCAATTTTCATGTGAATTTTCATCACTTAATGGAACATATTATTTTGCACACTTGCACAGCTTTTAAGGTAAGTGCTGGAACACAATCCTGAAACAGTGCTCGGGCTTAATCTTTCCCATGAACACCACTGCCAACTTTGTTCGCTCAGACTGTGGAGGCAGGCAAGGCAAAGGTCAGACACCACCGGAAAAATGGGAAAATCCAGGATTTACACAAACACAGGGCCTCACAGCTGCAGAGATGGTTCGTTTCTTTCCTGGGCCTCACACTGCTCCATTTCTGGGTCTTTTGGAGCTTGGAGGCTCACTTTTGTTCGGACGCACCGAGTGATGATCCAGGGCCAGTTTCCTTGGCAAATTTGGGTGTGGGTTTCCTGCTTGTGGCTGGCTGATGACTGAAGAGGCGGTGGGTCATCCTCCCACACCACAGAGATCCCACCACGCTCCGAGGTCAGCAAGTGTTAAGGGAAAATCATATTCTTCTCAAGGCAAACTGTCATCGAAAGGGGAACGTTTCTCCTCACATCCAGTTCCAGCAGCTCAGCCTGGACTTTAATTTAAGGTGTGGACCATATTTGAAGGAGTTATGAATTTATGCCAAACCTAGCATGGGTTAATTCCCTTTGCTACTGACTGGAAAGCCCAAGTCAATCTTTTCCTGAGGCACATGCTATATTTAGTCAGGAAATGATAAATAATGCTATCTGAAGTACATTCTGCTTCTTCCCCTTTCCTCCCCCAACCGTTCTTCCCCCAAAATAAGTACAAGGTATAAATAATTTGTACGTTTAACCTGAATATTCCTTGCCTACTTAGGTGTGCTCGCTTTCTGTCCCCACACAAAAAGTCACTAAGTGGGTTGAAAGTTGTTATTTTATTGATGTACAGTATAAATAAGTCACACTACATGAGATGATTTGCGGTTAATTTGTGCACGTGTGGTTCTCTGTCCTCTGCTTTCTTACCCGATGTGCCTTTATCACTTGAACTATTCACCTTAAGAAGTGAATTCACTGTTTGATATTTAAAGGGAAATGTTTCCACTGCTGGCAGAAAAAAAACACTAGCTGCTGTTGTGTGCCTGCACTTTCTTGCTTTGGCTTTGTAGTTGTTGAAATGTCTGCATTTTTTTGGTCCAAAATATATAGATTGCTGCCTTTCTGGTAAAGCAGGATTGTTTGTTTAATTAAACATTAGGTAATGATGACATAAGAGATTTTTGTTTCTCATCCACAGCAATTTTTGAACAAAGCAAAATGTCTTTGTTAGTAAGGAATTTTTTCTGTGAAAACAAAACGCCTTCCCTTGAGTGTGCCTATGAAGTGATGGTATTGATTTGGAAATCGTAAGAAAATCTTTATTCCTTTCAAAAAACATCTTTTGCTGGAGGAAGTTTTCAACAGGCTCCCATAGGTGCAAACATCTTGCTCGCCATCACTTGAGAAATAGGGATAAAACCTTGGATTTATGATCTATGAAAATCTTTCAGGCCAGGTGTTTTTGATGGCAATCACAGGAGACAGTTCATACGAGTTACTCAATAACGTTAGGCTGCGGGATGTTTGCATCGGAGCAGCTAAAGGAGGTTGTAAATCAAAGGAGGGCTGGGCTCTGTGTCAGCAGTACGTTAGCCGCTGCGGCCGTGGGAGCCTTCGCCCAAGGACCAGAGCTCGAGCAGGCAGCAGAGGAGCTGTTTGGTAAGTGGTGTCTGGCACACCGAGTCAAGGCTAGTCTCGGGAGAGAGAGAAACGGGACAAATCATCAGCTTTCAGTTTCGATTCTTCTGCAGAAGTTGCCTTGCAAGTTTGTTTGTTGTGTGGAAAAGATCCCCCTGAAAGGTAAAAGTTTCTGTACCTCCAGAAAGGTCCTGCCTGGCTGTTCTGGGTATTAAATGTATCTGTTTGAATTCATCTTTTGGAGAGCAAAATAGATTTGGGAGGAGGAGGAGCACTGCTAGTGGTGTGGGAACAGACGCTTCCCTACCTGGAGCCTAAATTGAGGACTTGGGGATTTGAAAGCCGCCTCAACAGGGATCTCTGCCAGGAAAGGAGGACTCCAGCTCACCAGAGAAAAAGAGTCCAGCTCATTTCCAAGGCTGGAATTCATCTTGTCTAATAGCAGCTCTAGAGTTGAGGCAGAGTGGAGACGCTTGCGGGTGTGTGTTCACCCCACCGCACTGGAGACGTCCGAGGGAAGCCGCAGGAGCTGCCCCCCGAAAATGCCCGTCTCTCTCCCGACTCGGAGGAGTCTGAACGGCTGGACTGGGGTAGGCACTTCACTTTCAGACAACTGATGTTAGATGAACTGAGTTTCACCCTAAGGGGCAGGTTTTCAACAGGGTTTAGTCCCATGGAGGTATATCTGCCTCTTGGGAGTTTTCAAAAGTGCCATAATGTGTCACGTAACCATCACTGAAATAATAGGTAGCTGAAAATCTGTCCTTCCTTTGAAAGGAATTTATCGGTATAGATATGTACGTATTCATATCCTATAAAGCATCCATCAGGGCCCTTCAGGATGCACCTCCAGCCCATTTCAAAATCTCCCTCTGATGCAAGCATCACATTATGTATGACATCACCTTCTACAGCTCCTTGTATCCAGCATGACCCGCTGCCTAAAACTGCCGCGTCTGAAAGGCCATCCAGGCAGAAGTAGCAGTCCCGGTGGTTAACATAGGTACCAGGGCTCATTGGAAAAACCATGTTCAGGAACTTCAGCATATCTTTTCCAATTAAAATGAGAAGGGTATGTTCTTCTAAGGCAGCTTGATGTGAAGAAAAAGACCAGTAGTCATTTTGTGAGATGTGTCATCAAGATCTTTAATGACTGCTACTGGTTGGGACATCAGCATTTACAGCACAGCAGTTCGTCCCTCCACTGAAGAAAGCACCGAATCCAGAATCATTAATTTAAATTCAATGTCCCTGTCACAACCAGTAACTTAAATTATCTGAGCACGTAGTGGCAAGCACATGAATATATTCTCCTCCATAGCCAAGTCTGAGAAGGAGCTGAACAATCACAACTCCTATTGTAGAAAATGGAAGCTAAGAGGATTAATGACACGTAACAGAAGCTTGATATTTAGGACAATTTCCAAAGTCAGTAGGGCTGTTGTGGACTGATGGGCATCAGTTGTGGATGGATGGATGGATGGATGGATGGATGGATGGATGGATGGATGGATGGATGGATGGATGTCTAGCAGAATCTTCTGAACAGGTAACCAGTGATCCTGCATGTGCACACATGTGCATGTGAGTATAGTATTTGTAAATTCCTAGTTCAGTCAAAAAGTGACTTCTATAGGGGCAGCTGTGATTAGCATTAATCTCTCCTAGCTCTGCAGTTTCCTCCCCTTGTCCTCTCTTTCTTCCTGTAGCCAGAACAGCACCTTTGTACTGTAGGTAGGTACTCATGGTTAGCAGGAGGCTTTCAGCTTTGCATTGCAGATTATGCAGCTGCATAATCTCTGGGCTAAGCAGCACCGTGATATGCAGTCAGCTGGAGGGGCACTGGGAGTTTGCTAATTCTTACCTGTTTTCCAAATCTCTTTCATGACTCTGAACAGAGATGTGAAGAAGGGCGTTAAAATGAAAAGAAAGCAGTTTATTCTTTTTTTCCCCTCATGCTGCTGAGATTGCCAGGGACTATTACCTGAGCAGCAGCTAGCAAGTTTCTGCAGGAGTGTGTTGATGGAGCAAGTAAGCAGCAGTAGCTCTGAATAAATCATTTATGTGTGCACTGCAGACTGTGCTTCAGGGATTGGCATTAGCAGCAGCGCACTTGCAGACAAACAGAGGAAAAGGCTTTCACCCAACTTTTTACTGAAACCTCAGAGGAATAAAACAGGTCAGCGGTGAATATTAAATTAACTTTTGGCCATCTTCCAAAGTGATCTGGCCTAGTTACGAAACATCAAGAGGGAGGATAGCTTTGCTTCTTCACATCCTGATTTCTCCAGGGAGGCAAGAGGAGATCTGTATGTGGCATTACAAAGGCAACCTGATTTTATAAGTCAGCAGTTCTTCCGTACACACAGAGGCAGCCCCGTGCAAATCTGCATAGCACCTACATGCGCTTTTCTTGCAATGCTGCAGCAGTATTTAATCCACCTGCATTTTTTAATGCTAACTTGTATATTCTCATGAATATGACTAGATCAACAGGGTATTTATTCAGTTTTGCAAGACCACTAGTAGAGCCTTATCAGATGGGGCTGCCCTTGCCTTCCCAGCGCATGTGATAGGGTCGGTCCGTCACTGGAGAGTGCACATCTCCTTATCTCAGCTACATGAAAGCCTAGCAAGGCTGGCTCCAGTGGAAACTACCTGGCAGCCACAGAGATGCTGCCTCGAAATACCACTCTCCATTTTCTGCGTTTTGGACGTTTGTCCAGAACACATAATTTGTTTAAAGTGATTATACTTTTTTAGTATAAGCCTGGGTATTTAAGGATAAAGGAACAGTGGGGTTAAACCATCAGTACCTGTTGGCTGTCCCATGATGAAAATGAAGAGCTCTATTACTGGTTCATAAGAAAAGAGCTACAGGAGAAGAGAGCAGGTGATGGGTGAGCCCTTCGCTAAATTTGCGGTCAATCACCCCATTCAGAGGCGAGTGCAGTAAGAGATATAAATAATCCATCAGAGCTGCTGGGGAGCCTTGTGCCTCCTCAGCATCTCCTGGGATGTGCCTGCAGACACCTTCCCACCCACCTCCCATCGAACCGGGCTTGGTATGTCTGAAGAGGCCTGTCGGTCATTAGACCAATTAAACCTCCTGCAGGGGGGCTACTGGAATGAAGAGCTAATGGAGCCACACAGCCACCTTTCCCAACCACTTAGGTGTTTCCTCCGCAGGGCTCGGGTTTGCTTTAGGGGGAAGCAGGTCCCCGGCGAGGCAAGACAAGGCGATTTGTCGCGGTGGAGCAGCAGATCAGGCTGTTTTGTGCCCCCCCCCCTCCCTGTACGCACTGGCCACCGTCGCCTTTTCAGCCTCTCCTCCTGCTTGTTTCTTGTGCTTCAAATGCTCTGTCTCATGGCGGGGGTTAAGGCTCTGGGTGTTCACTGGGATGGGATGAAAAGCTCACGTGCAAATTAGGGAAAAAAACTTCAAGGATGCAGCTTCCTCCTGCTTCAGTGGTCAAAAATGCAATTAAAAGGTTTTGATGGAATTGGCCAGAAAACATGGCAATGAGTGGGCTTTTATTTTTATTTTTTTCTTCCTGCAAAAGTTTTCAACGCAAATGTAAAAGCCACAAAGCAAACATTCTCTGACACACATCTCCTGCTAAAATTTGGAAATGCCGCCGAGCAGAGCTACATGGGAGCTGCATTGCTGTGTGTCATGCTGGGGGTACTGGTGTCCCCCCCATTCATCAGCCAGAGCCCCGCTCCTGGGGGTTCAGCCCAGCTCCTGGGCCACTGCTGCCTTTCCACGTCAGTGCTCTCCTGATCCAGAATCTTTCCAGTCTGGGGCAATTTTCTGATGGCAGAAAAAAGCTTTTCACAACCTGTCTTATTGGGTTGAACGCATTATTTTCTCTGGGATGGCTGCGAAATGACAGATTTTTAATTTTTTTTTTATTTTAAAATTAACCCTCAATAATGTCACAAGCTCAAAGCTGGCCGCACCCTGTGGAAGTTTCCCCGAGGAGGGCACAGAGGTGCCAAAGCGCCCGGCTCTCCCTCTGGAGCCCATCCAGACACCCACTGGGAACCGCTGGGCACCGACGGCCGTGACGGACAAACCCACCCGTGCCCAAGGCTTTAGGGCTGTTTGCGACCTTGACCAGGTTTCGGCTTCCTCCCTGAGGTTGCAGGGCTGAGCCACCAAACCCTCAGTTATTTTCCACATCTGGTTTGATTCTCTGCAGATAAACAGCGGCCTTGCCATTAACAACAAAAACTTAATTCACTGAGGTTTGTTCAAGCACTGAGAGCAAATATTTTTCCTGTGCAGCTTAGGGTCATTTTAAGGGAAAAAACAGGGCTGGAGTTATATCGCCCCTTTAAAAATTATTATTACTTCCTAGAGAAAATAAAATATAAAGCACCTCTTCCTTCCATTTGTGAGGTTATTTTTAAGGAAAAATTGCTAGCTTGGGAAGGAAACATTGCTTTGTGCCTGACTTGGGATCAGAGCAGGGGATTTGAATACATGTATGGATTAATTTACCTTTTTTCTTTTTTTTTTTTTTTCCCTAAAAACTCTCATTTGTAAGTCATACCTCAGTAATACCCTGTAGAAGTGTTTAGTCTGTTTTTCTGTTGCCTGCTCCCTCTCGGTGCCAGGACTTACACACAAAGGGAGGGGACGGAGCAGCCAGCGTGTACCACAATTACAAGTATTTTAGGAAACGACCATGGCTGTATAAGCCACCAATTCCCCTCATTGCTGCTTGGGAGGCTGAAGACCCCATGTAGGTCACGTTCTTCAAGGCTGCTGCCTCCCTTACAGCCAGACCTGCTGTTGACTTGGGCTGTCTTAATGCATCAAAGGGTCTCTGCTATGCTCCAGCTCCCCTTCGGAGCTCGAGCCGCGCCGCTCAGCTCTTCGTGTAATCACTGAGGTGGGTAACCTGACCGGGGGAGCTCAAGCATTAATCACAGCCTTTCTGGTTGCCCAGGCGGAGAAGAAAATTTCTCATTTCACCAATGCCATTGTTGTTTTAAAATCTTTGAAATATCTCCCTAAATCTCTTTTCCCACCTTTTCTCTTTTTTTTTTGCTTTCCCTGTGTCATAACCTAGTTACTGTTATCGACAATCATATGCAGTGAACCAGAAGAGGCAGTTAGGACTTTTTTTTTTAATAAAAAATCCTTTTAAGGGAACAAATGGAGACCCACAGAAAATGAAAATAGGAATGCTGCCGGAGAACGTTTCTCCCTGCTGTACAGTGATAACAACATCGGAGGTGCCGTTACGTGATGGAGGAGCCTATTGAACAGCCAGTGGGTTTGGGATAGGGACTGCTCCTTAGCAGAAAATTACTTTTTCCTCCTTGCTGTTCTGCACAGCATCACCTCCAGACGCAGGGATCAGAAACTTCGAGGCTGCAAGTACGCAGCTGACAATTCTCAGGAAACCTAAGGAAGTATTGCAGAGAGGCACCGGTCCTTTGTCCCTCTTTGCTGCATTTTCCATCTCTGGCATTGCGACGCCAAGCCTTGTGAGCAGCGCAACAAGGGGTCGGCTTCTGCTGGCCTTGGTCCGGCCGGGAGAGCGGCACGTGTCTGCTCTAATTGGGAATTGCGCGACGCGCAGCAAGTCGCAACTGGCTGGGTTTGGGCAGGAGATGCTGAGTGCAGGCTGGCAAGAAATGGTTGGTTTTAATCACCTCTGTGGGTTTTTCTTCCTTTTTCTTCCTAGCAAATTTTACCAGTCATGATTTTTCTCCTTGCTGAGTGCTATTTCTTAAACACTCCCACCTCTCCCAACTGCGGCAGGAGTGTTTCCCGCTGTCTTTGCTGTTAAGCCAGAGCAGATGCCGAGTAAGAACCCTGAGCTTCTCTGGGGCCGGAACGCGTGACCCCCCTCCCACAATGGCCAGTGGGAGCAGGAGGATTACTGCTCCCCACTCGGGTTTGCCACCCCGCTGGGCTGGGGGGGTGGGGGGGTGGGATTAGGACGACTGGGTCCCAGGGCTGGACCATCTGTGTGCCTGGAAGAGGAGCAGGAAGGCCGCCGGAGGCTGGGTCTGCTGTCCTACCAGCGGGTGGTTTTCCCACAGCCCTTCCTGCCCCCGGGCGAGCACCACAGCGTCCTGGCATGGCTGGGGCTGGGTGGGTGCCGTGGAGGACAGAGGAGCCCCTTGGGCATCGGGCCGCCTTGCTAAGAGACGTAGTGAAGTGTGCGACTGTGGTTCTGAGCTGCTGCGGGCTGGAGAGCGCAGGTAGAATCCCTTTTTCTGCCGGGGTTTCCTGGCAGATGCTGCTGGCGGAGGGAGGATGTTTTCCCTAAATGCCTGCGGAGCAGAGCTTGCTTTCCTGCACAGAGTCACGCTTCATTTTAAGGATGCCTCCTTCTCCCCCCCCCCCTTTTTTTTTTCCATTTCCAGAGCCAAAGAATGCAGCCAAACTCTCAGTAACAGGTACTTCTTATCAAACCTGATTTACAGAGTGCTCGGACTTTTCAGTGTTTGTCCTTGCTTTCTACGAGTTGGCAAGCCTGCCTGAGTATTTCATTTTTATGATTTCGGGGGTTTTTTCTTTGCACATGGCCAAGAGACTTAGCTGAGTGGGGGATTCGTGAAGCACCAGGAGCCCTCCGAGGGAGCCTGGAGCTCGGTTGCGTTCGTCTCTCAGCTGGCTTCGTGCCTCCTCCCCAGGGCTGATGGTTAACGGGTGGATGTCAGCCATTTGTCAAACACCGCTAGCAACTACAGATCGCTTCATGGGACAGTGGAGGAAGATGGGACTGGTCTTCATGTAACGACCTTATCTGAAATTCAGCCAGCCTTCAAAGCCAGCTGATACACTTTTATTTATTTTTCTCTCCTCTCCTTGCAAAGCATCAGTGGGAGTGGGGTAGGGGGTCTCCATTATTTTTTTTTAAATGACAGCACTGATATCACCTAATTGGTTTGGTGATAAGAACTGTAGAAGAAGGCTGTAAAACCTTTCTGATTTGTTTGGTCCTGCTACCATGGAGAAACAGCTCTATTTGTCTGCTCCTTGCAGAAAAAAAAACCCGCGGGCTGGGCAGGGTTTTTTTGTTGTGAAATGAAGCACCAAATTAAATAAATAAATGAGTAAGACCCCGGGCAAAATGCAGATTCAGTCAAATATTTTTTGCATCAGATGCATGATTAGTTTAATAAGGGAGATGCAGCTAAAGGCTTGGAGGGACAGAGATGGCAGGAGAGAGGGGTAGAGAGGGAGTAGCAGGACGAGGCTTGATGTGTTTCGCTAGGCAGTTAGCTCTTTCAGCACTTTCCTCCGTAACTTGAAGGGTCGGTAGGATAGGGTTTGGTTTTGCTGTTAAACCTCGTTAGTGTCAGATCTATTGATGCCTGGTAAAGATTACACTGCTGTGTAAGCCTCTGGAGGCTCTGTGTGTGTGTGCACGCACGTGCAACTGTATTATAGCAAATGCGAACTGATGAAAGGGGCACTCAACGACACACATCACTTAACTCTGTGACCAGAGCTAGTCATCTTAAAACACTGTCAGTGGCTGGATGGCACCCCATGACAAAAATGTCAGGCATCCAAGTGTTAATGACTTAATCACAGTCCCCCCACCCTTTTTATAGACCTCCTGGAAATAATGCCTGTGCCTTCTGCTGTATTCAACACAGCTCTTTTCTTCGGCCTGACGCTATTGCTATATAGTGACACCTCCCAGTGGCACTCTGCAACATTTCACTGAAGTCCATACAGAACTGCTCCGCGACAGCTTTATGAAACCAAGTGCTTTCTTTATTAGTGCAAATGAAGCCTTATGAAATGTAATCTAGCTTTGTGAGCACCTTCTTTACGGAAATCGTCCCATTCCTCCCTCCCCTGAATATTTGTGCCCCCTATTAATTAATAATTAAAAGCAAATAAGTCCTTTCTAATTATGTCTTCAAGAATTTGGCATTATGGTACAAGTTCCCCAAATGTAGTGATGTCCTGTGGCTCAAGAAAGCACTGTCCTGTTCCCGGTGCTGCTGCTGTTGTTAATGGCTTTGTGTTGCGAGAGCAGTCTCTCTGGTCTATTGGTGTATCAGTGCGCGACACCTGCTAGCGAGGTCGGGAGACTCCACAGACCTGGAATATACAACTTAAACATGTCTCACTCTCTTAAATCAGGAAAAAACTGGATTTGGGGAGATTCAGATACAGTCTAATCATGATAAATTACCAGGTTCCCCAGCAGCAGTAAAGCTGCCTCCTGCTCTCTCTGTGTTCAGTGGTCTCCATTTACCTCAGCTTAAAACTTTCCCCTTTCAATGGCTTTCCCTGAGTTATAGGTACCTCTACATACCATATGGATAAGTATTTGTATGGTAGTGTGCACACTGGAGCATCTCTGCAGATGTTCCTTGCTAAGTCATAGCAAGCCCATTGTGGATGTGCCCTTAACTAGGAACAGTCTGAGGAGCCACTTTTGTTTTGTATGATAACAAACTTCTTTGGGACTTCTTTGGTTCAGCTGAGCCCAGTTCCAAGTCTTTGTGTATGTCAAAAATATGTTCTCAGCTAAATAAAGGTGTAATTATAAACCAATCAAATTAAAGGGATGCAGACCCTGGGACAGACAGAGTGAGCTATTTTTCTTTAGCAGCTCATTTTGGGTTCGGCAGGAATGGGACATGTTCTGTCCTCCTGGGGAAGTGGAACTGATGTACAGCGGACGCAGCACGCTCTGACGATAGCTGCATGAGGTATCTCTAGCAGACGCTCAGAAAGCGGTACAGGACGTGGTACAGGTGTCTAAATCCTTCCTGGCCTCCAGCTGCTGCCCCAGGGTCCTATTTTGTGTCGGCCAGCCCTGCACAGATGTGTTGGATACCCTAGGGCATCTCAAATGGTACTGGACACTTTTGTTTAAGCAACTGAATCCCACCCTAAGTAGTTTGCTCAAGATAGTATATAAAGCCTCTGTGAGAGCTGGGACCCAAGCCCAGACTTCTTCACATGCTATCCAGCATTTCGATCACTGGAACGTGCCCTGTCTCAAGAATGAACATATCCATATGGTGGGTTTGGTTGGATTTATTTTTGCTTTTCTTATGTTGGAATAATTTGACTGGCCAAGGGTCATTAAAGGAAGTTTTGCAGTGGATGACAAATGCTTCTCTACAGTGTACGTTGTGTACAGGGAAGGGGTGAAAGTCCTTTCACCTTGTTATACTTTCTGTATTTTTGTTTCAGCCTTCGATGTTATTACATCTTCAGTGCTGCGTTTTGGAGGGAAATGCACATGCTGTTTTAATATCCCTCTGCCGAGTCTCACCATAACTGTGTGGCTGCCTTGGGTTGTTCGTTCTGCTATTTGAGAAAACGTCCATGTGAGCCTTTGGTATGAAAATCATATAAGACAGAACAAGAGAGAGAGAAGCCCCGGATCAAAAGAAAATACACGGGGAGGTGGGGTTTAGGAAAGCAGCCTCGTGCGTGGCAGAAGACCTGATGGAAGTGTCAACGAGACAGTCCGAAAGTTCATCTGGCATGCAGTGGGTGCAGTAAGGTTTTCAAACCAGCCGTTTAGTGCAGGGCTTTCTAGGGTCAAAAAGATTGCCATGCTGCGTATTTGGAGCAATAGCTGATGGTGGGGAGAGCCTGGGACCTCAGCTGTTGGTCTGAGGACTTAGTGGGCTGCTAAGAGAAGCAAGAAAATTATAGGCTTGGGATGGAGAGAGAGGAATAAACGGAATTTGGAAGCATGAGATCAATAGTTTGTAATACCTCTTTGGTTGAGGCTTGTATTGAATAAGAAACCTGCTGAAAACAATTATCTGAAAATATGAAGCTGCTCAGATTTCTGCTTTATAAGTTTCTTCGTTGGTTTAATCCCCCTCCCCATCCGTTCTGCGAGTACCGTGTCCGGTCTAATGAGGCCCCCTTTGTTCTCCTCATTTGGGCAGCCATCTGAAACCACTCCTGTGGAGAAGGGCTTTTTCAGCCCCAGCGGCTCCCGAGGGATATAGGGGCAGAGAAATACAGAGTTCAGAGGAGCGGCGACTGCTTGTGAGAGTTAATGAGGGGAAGTGAACTCATTTGTGATACTTGTAAACTTGAAACACGGTTACAGGGAGGGGGAGAGGGCTGGGGCATCCAGCTGCTCGTGACACAGATGTACCAGTCCTGGGAGAGGCGAGCTGCCAGCTCTGGAGAGCCTGGCCATGCAGAGCCGTTTCTGGTTTAAATGGGACTCCTTTGAAAGAGAGTCCAAGTCACGATAAAAAAACCTACATGCCCTTTCCAAATGTCCTGTCCCGTGGCTCAGAAGCTGACAGCATGCTTGGTGTCCCAGTACTGCTTTGTACCCTCAGCTTGAGAAGCCCCCTGAGCCCTTAGCCTGGCTTCCCACTGTGGCTGCCCGTAGTGAGACCGCACTGATTGACACGTCTCATCCCTTACCTTTGCGACAGGTACTGCAGAGACCTGAAGTACTAAGAAACTGAAAAAAGTTTCATAAGCCACCACTCGGTGTCTCGTGCTTTACATAATTCTGTTGCCACGTTACATTTCAGCAATCTAAAAAGCAAACATGAAGCAGTCAAAGACGTATGACTAAACTGTACTGTTTTGTTCCCAGTCTTCCCCTGAACAGCATCCCCCTCCTACACCCCCTTCTCTTTGATCCCTAAAAAGCCAGCTATGGCTTTAAATAAACTATAAGTGGGGACACGACTCTGCTTGATGTCTGGCCTGCAATGGAAGTAAAGTGTCACTTCCAATTTTGTGTGGGTACAGAACAAAGATGCCTGTGACCAATGCACTGTACAGTGCACTGGTTTTGTTTGAACAAAGAGCTTTGGTGAGAAGCATATTTCAAAGTGCCAGGGAAGCAGATTTTAAATGCTGTCAAAGAGAAATGATTTTACCTTTTTTAATTCCCGCTTATGGTATCTTGTGTTCCTAGCACATGGACACTGTACAATACCCTTGCGCAGTAGATAGAGTGGGCAGCTGGAGCAGCATGCCAAAGACCGGCTTGGCTCTGCGGGTGTCCATCCCAGGGCAAGTACTGACCCATGTTAAGTCAGCCAAAGTGGCTGAACACAGGGGTGTTTGCAAATGGAGGGAGGGTGGAAACAGAAAAGCAACTAGGCAGTCTGCAGCACTGCTGATTTGCAAGCAGCAAAGCCCAACCACATTTGTCTAACCAACTTCAGTCACTGCTGCCAATACCAAATCAAAAGGCAGTACATCTGTATGAGCTAATACTGTCTATATAGCTGTTCGCACCATATTTTTCAAGGAGAGTGCAACAATCAAGGAAGGACTTTAATAAAATTCGTTGCAGATTTACTATGAATAGGAGTTTAGCCAGGTCCCCTAGATGCTAGCAGGGAGAAACTCTTTTCCTATCAAATAGCAATGTAGTTGAATAAGGAATTGAGATAAACTGTTGGGATGACTTCCAGTTGTAGACTGTGGTGAGTAAAGGAGGTAGGTCATGCCTACCCAGCAGCCTGGGTTTCAGTTTCATATCAGGCAGTTCTGTATCACTGTGTCTGTCTCTTCTGCATCATTGGCTTTATATACTTTATGTACATCCTCTCCTCCCCCTGCTTCCACTCTCCCTTCTACATATTTAATCATAAAATCCCTCAGCCTTTCTGGTTCCTTGTAGTTGACATGTGCTTTATCCTGGCTACTGCCTCTGGGAGCTGGTCCTTGATGAAAAGGGACAAAGCAGACCATCAAGCTATCAAGCTTTGTACAAGGCATCATTTTTTCCATCTGTCAAAATTAAATGGCACTTGGACTTTTCCCTTGGCCTGTCAATATTTCCACAACATTCAGGGCTGTCTAATGAAACTCAGGGAAATAGTTGCATGATGACATTCCATTCGTTGCATGTTGTCATGGTGTCGCATGGCTCTGTGCAAACATTTTTTTAAATTTTTTTTTTGTGCAACTCGAGGCCATTTCCTCTCGTCCGATCTCCAGCCCCCAGAACTGGTGCTCCAGGCCCCTCATTGCCAGCTCCGTTGCCCATCTCTGGACACGCTCTGGCACCTCCGTGTCTTTCCTGTGGCGAGGGTCCCAAAACTGAACCCAGCCCTCACAGGGCGGCCTCACCAGGGCCCAGCACAGGGGAACGATCCCCTCCCTGCTCCTGCTGGCCACGGAATTCCTGATCCAGG
>JANZLQ010000060.1:20093064-20139084 GCA_026212715.1 Elanus axillaris
CTTTACCCTCCAGGACTGACTCCCATGGGACTCTCTCAACCAGTGCCTTGAAGAGGCCAAAGTTTGCCCTCCGGAAGCCCATAGTGGTAGTTTTGCTGGCCACCTTCTTTGCCTCACCAATAATTGAGAATTCTATCATTTCATGGTCGTTAAGCCCAAGACGGTCTCCGACCATCACACCTTCACACCAGTCCTTCCCTGTTTGTGAGCAGTAGATCTGGCATGGTTCCTCCCCTGGTTGGGTCTCCTACCAGCGGTGTCAGGAAGTTCTCATCCAGACACTCCAGGAACCTCCTAGACTGCTTACTTGCTGCTGTCTTGTACTTCCAGCAGATGTCTCCTTCATAGCTGGCGGATGAAGCAAATGGATATGGAGGAATAAATATTGAATTCCCATAATTGTCCTAAATTCCCTGTATGTTGAAAGGAATTGGGGTGGTTCTCCTGGGGCAGTAGATGGCAAACTCACTTGAGGATAATTCTTGTTGGATCCTTGGTTTTGTGGTCACTGCTTATAGAGGTCACTAATCCCATAGCTTGGCTTCTCCCTGGTAGTCACTAAATGCATCTAAATGCATTGTTTTGGATTTTGGAAGTCAAGCATGGTATGTAAGAGTGGTATGTGCTAAGTGCTTTAACAGGAAAATCACGTGCAGTATTTTAATATGTATTACATCTCAGACTCTTGACAAGACAGGCACATAGATGATGAATGTAATTTGTCAGTAAAACTCAGCAGATATATCTTCAGGGTTTAACTCGATAGCAAAGCAATAAGGCAGCACTGAAAGTATAGCCCTGAAAATCAGACTCCTCAATCTTTTTCCATCAAGTGATATTAATTATTAGATAAGTAATAATTATTTGTACCAATGCAGTCAGTATGGAGTGATAGTTGCTTAGGTTGTTACTTAGGTTTGTGGGTAGAGCTTGCTGCAAAGCACACAATAAATGCTATGAGATTATTGCAGTTCTGCCTTGTTTTAACAGGTCAGAATAGGGCAGATCTTGCTAGATGGTTTGCAGGCTTTTCAGATACAAGTTGTGCTAGGACAATGACATGGTTACTATTTTAGGCAGTGTGTTACTTGAATGTGACTTGTATTTCTGTTCATGTTAAAAAACCTTACAGTCTTTCCAAGCAGCTATTAATCTGTATTATAACAACTATGTCTTTAGCTGTTTGAAAAGCAAAGCCCTGGCAAGCAGAAATATAGAGTTGCCAGGCTAAAAGCAAAATATATTAAGTCAAACATCAATATTTATGACACAGTCATAGTTCTTCTGAAATAAACAAGAAGAAAACCTTGTGAAAAAGGATGGGGAAGGCTGGAAATGCTAGTGAGAGACAATAAACATAATATAGTTACAATATAAAACTCGCATAACTCAGGCCTCAGTTCTTCTAAGAACCCTGGCACGATCACCTGTGGCTAAGCAAAGGCTTCAGGCAAATGAAGCAAGTGATGCAGTGTTGGGCGAAAGAAGGGTCAATGAGAGGGTCCTTTTCTGCAATCTTTATTTTGCAGCTGGTACCCAAATAACACGGCAGTTGAGGCATTACTGGTTTACACAGTGGATGGAGCCACATATCCAAATCTCTTAATTAATGGAGTGGTGAGTGAAAGTTATGGTATGAATCCAAAATATTTATACTAGTACAATTCCTATTTTAAAAACCACTTTCCTTCTGCTTCTGGTGATAAAAGACCAGACAAATATATTGGTCCTTCTACAGCATCTTTTATCATTATAAGACTTGTAAACCACATCATCATTCTCCCAAAGCATGGGTTGCGTACCCTGTCACCCCGGGGTGGCACAGAAACACAGCGGGATAGTGGGAACAGTAAACGGGTAAAAAGCTTCCCTGTCACCCAGGGAAGGACCCCAGATTCAGTTCAAGGTTTTATTTCTTAGTTCCATGGCAATCCAGGTTCCGCATGATAGCCTGATGTATTAGTAAAACTAGGAGAAAGAAACTTTATGTCCTCATGAGTAGAAAGTTTTAATTCCTCTTCTTCATCTGTGAGACTCCAAAACAAACCGGAATCAGCGTCGAAGACCAATGCCACAGTAGCGTATTGCGCAGTGGAGGACACACTGTTCTCGTGGGTGGGAAATGCAGCATCGCATCCCTCTGAGGAGGGGACAGTTCGCATCTGTGTCTCCTGTGCTGTAGGTTAAGTGTAATGTTCCGTGTGCGGCTGCAGACCTGGGGAAATACAGTTTTCACTAGGTGAGGGTGATGTGGGAAATCCCATCCTTCCTTCAATCTGTGAGAAAAGTGAATTTTCTGAATTGTGATTTTGCACCCCAGTGTCACCTACCCTGTGCAGATCTGGCCCGGGTTGGCCGGCGGGGCCATGGCCGCTGGGAGGGGGGAAGGTGCAGCAATGCCGGCACTGGGATCCCATCCCACTTGCTTTTCTAGGAAAGAAGGCTAAAAGCTGCTTGTATGGGGGGGGTGGGGGTGGGGGTGTGCAGCTGCGCAGCATCCTGTAATCGTGGGAGGAAGAAGAGCAGAAACCTGTAATAATCTTCACCAGGAAGTAGCTTGATAATTGGTAGCTACTGCCACGTACAGCATATTTAGGAGCTGGCCTTTCATAAAGCAGGTGCGAGCAGGTGTAGCTGCGGTGGCCTTTGCGTGGCAGCTGTGCCCTGGTGCCAGCATCTCTGGGCAGCCGGGGCAGAGTGGGGACCCTGGGGAGGGTCTGTCCTCGTCGCCCACCCAGGGTCTGCACCCCCAGGTAGCCTGGAGACACAGAGACAAGGGTCCAGGAGGGCTTCTCTCTGCAGAGAGAAAAAGGTGCTCCTTAAAGCCCTCCACGGAAAGCCCAGGTTGGGAGGAATCCCCTGGAGAGATGAGGCACTGGCTCTCGTGTTGCTGCGGCCACCAAGGTCCCCCCATGCTTGGACGGCAATGTACAGAGGAAGGAGCAACTTTCTCCCTTGGGTGACCATGTGTATCTAAATATGTGTGATACTTCACGTGCTGCACCTTTAACGATTTGCATGAGTCCCCAAAATTCACATAGCTGACAACTTAAATTCAGAAATTGGGTGGCGGGAAGGATAACCCCATGTCCTGATATTTTCAGACATGCTTCCAGTTTTAAAAAATGTCTGCATTAGAAACAAACCAAACCAGCCTAAAGAGCGGTAGGGAAGTTTTAAAATCTTCCAACAGAGCTGTGGAAGGTTTTCCCTTGTTAGCTCCAACATGCATGGTTGCTACAGCTGCGATGAAACCAATATGAAAAGAATGGGAAAATGAGAACAATTGCCCAAACCAGCCTCACGGTCTGGTTTGCATGCCAGGGCCCTGTTTCTGGAAAGGAGGGTGTTAAGGGGGAAATGGAGCAGACACCAGGAAGGACAGACGGCTGTGAAGATGTTGTCAAGGCTCCCAGCACACTTTGCAGGTGCTTCGGCCAAAAGTTACCTCCCAGCAGTGGTGCTCATCAACGATGACAGGCATATGTCAAAACCTGTGGAGGAATTGCACTTGTCTTTTACCAGATACTCATTAATTCTGGTTTAAGAAATGACAGTACATAGGACATATAATTGAATATAAGAAAGGCCTGGCTTGTAGCGAGTGGAAGAGTTGTGCTTCGAGAGCTCATGTTATGAAAAGGCCCTGAGTCAATGACATTGTAGCCTTGAAATATTATTTTTTTATGATGTGTGAGAAAATTTTTTATGATGTGCCTGCTATTTGATGCAGCCAACAGAACCACAGTGAGGACATGATCAGTCTGATGCTTTCTGGTTTTAGCATAATATTCAGTGAGGATGAGAGTGTGGGTCCGTGGCCACATGAAGGTATCTACATTTACAGATGGGTGTGGGGAATGGTCTGAAATCCTATAGTGGAATCCAATCCCACTGGATGGCAATACCTTCTGAGTGCTATCCCCCCAAACCTCAAGATGCATCTTTCTTGTATTGCTTTGTTTTCTAGTTCTTAATTATTTTAATAATACATGATCTGTTTTGTCTCGTAGAAATGCCATTTGCTTGCCTCCCAAATGCCAAGAGACCTTCCTCTACCCTAGTGTAGCATGATGGGAGCTGAGATTCTCAAAGCCAAGTGGTTTTATTGATGGACAGTGTGTATCTGAACCCTTCAGAACGGCTTTGACAATCTCATCTCCAGGCGTGCGTGTGCTATTAGTTATTACCATTTGCATTTTCTGGAACTTTACTTTTGGTGTTTTCCATTGCTACAAGCACCTGCAATATGTTTTATGTTGCTTGCAACAAAGCAATGCCCATTTCACATGGATGGCAGCTAGACGACCAGCCCAGAGTGCAGTTACTGGAAAAGAGGGAAGGGTTTTGAGATGGTGTTATTACCCTGAAGTGTGTTTGCTGCCTTCCATCATCCCTCCCCACTGCTCCAACTCTGACACTTCCCCTCCTGCCTTCTCAGAAATGTTCAGCCCAGCACATACAAAATATACTACATTTTCTGTATTACAGTATGACTATTTTTTACTATATAATTATATTTTACGGCTCTTTCTCCCCAGTTTTCATCTCCTCTCCTGGTGTCAACAGCTACCTGAATTTACAACATTCACTTCATAGCTCCAGAGTGCACAATGGAGTGTAGATGGGGATGTGCAGTAACAGATGGGAAAGGTCGGGGTTAACAGGAACTGCGAGGTGCAAGACAGGCCCTCCTATGTCCTGCTTCTGCTTCCAGATCCCAGCATGGGGCTGCAGTGCCCTTGGTCTGGCTGTCATGGCCAAAATGGGGACAGGCCAACAATGCCACTGGCCCTTTCAGGCATGCAAGTAAAAGAAAGAGGGAACAGCTATGCTAGGGCTATTCCCTTAAGAGTTTTAAAAGCTTAAAAGAGGAATGTTAAAGTCAACACCAGCCTTTGCAAGGAGCCTGGCGTGAAGACTTGGAAGCTGTAATTCAGTGTGTGACCGTCACCGAGGGCACTGCCTGCTGGGGACATGAAACCCAGCAGTGGTGAACTAAGTGCAGCAAAGGTGACGTGGTGCACTCGTGAGCTGTATCATGTGCCCAGTGCACGCCTGCCATTCGAACCATATGGCAGGTACATGGAAAATGGAAAATAGCGACAGCCCCCTCCTTCCTTTCTCACGTCTTTCCCTTCCAAATCTTTCTTTCGTTCCTCCTTTTTGTCTCCACTTCTCACTTTCCAGCTGCACCTTGATAGGCTGTGTCTGTTTATGAGGGCCTGACTGAATAAGAAGCATAACCCCAGTAAGGCTCTCCAGAGTCAATCGCCTTGTCATCACTTCCCAAATGGCGGGATGCTCAGAGCTGCCCCCACCAAGGAAGGCCAGCCCCTCTGAAATGGGAGCAGCAGACTGGAGCAGGCTGGTTTTAGGGTACCACGCCATCAAGTAGAGCAGGAGGGAAAATAGGCAGTGAAAAAATGGCACTGAGATTTCCTCTCAGAGGAATGCCACGCTGTTCTGTCTCCTCCTCTGTCAGGTCAGCAAAACTGGTACTGGGTCTTATTTTCTTCTTTCTTTCCTTGAGAAGGTAAATTAGAGGGAAAGGAGGAATATTCACACTGCTCCTGCTTAAAAGCTGACTTTTATGTAGTCCAAGTCAGCTTTGAAACTGAAGCCTCCCTGGGATAATGAAACAGGAGAGGCTGAGTTCTTATTTAGAATGATATTATTTGGCTGAGGGCAGTCTTTACTCAAGAGTAATTTGGGAAAGTGACAGACAGCCATGACCTTGATTTACTTTGTAACAGTTTGAGTTGAAATGGAAGAGTATTGAAATTTAGATTTTTTTTTTTGAAAATTGCAGGGACGTCATTAAAGAAGAGGACTTTCAGTTCTTCCTTTCAGTACACTCTGTAATGTTAAAAATAGCAGAGGATGTAGATGTGTGACATTCATCTGCTGAGTTCTTCACGTCTTTACTGGACTTGATTGCATTTAAAGACTGGTCAAAGCAGAAAAAATAGACTGGGACTCTCAGCTCACCTCTGAATGATTCTCAAAATGGGAAACACCCATTTATACGATATAATACATTTGTTAAACTGTGCTCGTGGGAGGCATAGTGCTAAATTAAAGAAGATAGTGGAAATCCTGAATGAGGTGCATTTGTAAGGCAAGTGGAGAATTCATATAATATGGAGTATATTCTACCCCATTTACTTTGGAAGTACCCCAAGGTACACTGAAACGCATACATTTGGGCAGTGCTGCTACTTGACACTCATTTATTTGAGCACTAATATTCAGCTCAGTCACCCAAATACTTGAAACAATCTGCGTTCGCCAAGTGAAACTATTAGTATAATAGGAGGGGAAATGATAGGAGAGGTATGCAGGCTCCTCTTTCTTCTGGCTGGAAGGATTTCTGCCTCTTTGATTGGGGGTTTTGGGAGCTCTGGATGTAGTTTCAGCCCTCATTTATTTATGTTGGGTTCTTTCCACCCCCGACCCCGCCCTTTGTTTGCCTGTTCTTTCTTAAAGGAATGGATTTGTTTGCTTTCCTACAAAAACGTCTCGCGACCAGGAACAAGTGTGGACCTTGTTGGGTTTGGGAGCTGTTATAACCAGCCAGTGGTCTGTGAACGCTCCTGTCTGCAGTTTAATATAATGTCATCGCTTAGGAGAACCAAAGTAAAATGGGAAGGGGGTGTTGAAAGGTTTCTTCAGGGGATAAATTACCTAGGTATTTGAGCTCCAAATTGCTGATAGACCTATGAGAAGCAGATTTAGGAAGACAAAACAGAAACACTGAACAAATTTTCCCATTAGGCAAAGAAAACCAAGAAGTAAGGTCTTCATGCGGATTTGTCGACTTGTCCTTTACTCTGCGAAACGCTCTCTGCCTTCTCAGAAAAGCCGCAGGACACCCTTCTCTCTACCAGGGCAAGGGAACCACTGCTAGCACAGGGCCAGTAGGTTCCCAGTGGAAAGTGCAATAGTTGTATTTTATTTGGCTGTCCTTAATGAGACTGGCACTAATTATTTTTTTCCCCACCTAAAATCTGTAGGAACTTAATTATAGAACATAATCAAATTATTCTGGCAAATTTGGGCAGGGAACTCAGAAATTATGAGGATGGGATGCAGGGGACAGGCAGCAGGTTTGCCTTTTTTCTTTAAGAAGCTGGCTTAAACGCTTCCTTCATTTAGAAGGGAAATAGGGAGATTTATCTGGTGAATTGACACACTTCCTTCTCTCTTCTCTTTTGATCTTATGATGTATAACCGATATTACTCCAGAGATGTTATTGACGCTGCTACGTGTACGTAGGATCCCCCTTTGCTAATGACTGCGATACCCCTATCACGGTGAGAAAACTGAGATTTGATTAATGAGTAGCGGCAGAGGACATGCTCTTCTGGAGGTTCACACCAGAGGAGCTTCAAAGATGGTCCCACATCCCTATCAACCACAGTCATCCCTCCTCAGTCTTGGGGTCTTTCCTGCTGTGCCAGAGGCCTCTTCCCGCTGGATGCCCGGAGGAGGTGGGAGCAGCCTGGCTGGGCTGTGGTTTGGAGAAGAGGACCTGCAGGGCCACGCGCTTGCTGAAAGGTCGAGAGGGACGTTCCTTAGTGGAAATAACTATCCCAGGGTAACAGCACCTGCTCTTTACTGAGTGTGTAGCGTTCTTCTGTCCCAGCTGACGGGAGACGTCCGGTTTTCAACCCTGGCTCGCTCAGGAGGGCTCTGGTGCTTGATACAGATGCGTTAGCTGCCCACGTGCTAAACACAGACCTGAAGGAGAAAAGGGCGAGGGAGTTATGAGTAAACCCTGAGGCAGGATTTTTACTGACTTCCTTCAGCTTCCTGCTGGCTCCCTGTCTCTAGCAGGGATTTTCTCTGGGAGCTGATGCACCAACATGTTCCCAGTTCAGAGGGCTGCTGGGGATTTCACTGCTGAAAGACTTCTGCAGCCCCCTCCACGTAAGACATTTCTAGCACGCAAGGTCGTACCATTACGTGACGTGTGTGACACACCACTATACCTTCTAGAGGAGTTTGCGTGAGTTTTGAGAGGCTTTTACAGCCCTGTGTCAAGCACTCACCTGAATCAACATAGCAGCAATGGCCGTATTTGTGTGCAGGCTGTATACAGAGATAGCGCACAAACAACCCTGAGGACGTTTGTGAATGCAACCTTATCCCATCGGTCCCATTACTCGCGCAATGTCTGATACGTCTGCAGCATTGCTGGCAGCAGTAGGAGATCCAGAAAGCACGTCTGTGTTTATATCTGCCTGTAGCTCTGTGTGTATATAATAGGTATAGGAAGGCATATGCTATACATATGCACGTACACACAGACTCCTCTCTCCTGCCAGTGCCGTGGCTGTCGCCGCCGCCGCTGCTGGCGGCCGCCGTGAGCATGGATGGGATGCTCCGCATCCCTCTGTGCGAGGGATGCTGCGGATCCCTCGCCCCGGCGGCGGCGGCACAGCTCACCCCATCCACCTTGGCCGCCTCGGCGATGGGCAGCGCCCGGCACAAGCCCTACCGCTACCCCGGGGAGAGAAAACACCGGTAGGGAAAATAAATTGATGGATGCCCTTGGCAACAACCGGGCCCTGTGCTGGGGCTGGCCTCCTGCTCGGCCATGAGCTGCTGGCTCTGGCAGCTGTCAGTCTGGGGTGACGGTGTTTTCCGAAGGCTCCTTCGGTGATGCTCAGGCTGAGGAGCTCCGGAGAGCGGAGGAGTGTAGCGTTGAGAGCCTGTGCAGCCGGGAGCGCTGACCGAGGGATTTTGCTGCAGCATCCTTCCCAGCAGTTAGGGGAGGGAAACAAATGGAGTTGCGAGGCGAATCGTGGGTACCGGGGGAGTAGTACATCTGTTGATGCCAGCGGGGATAGAAATGAGCCCAATCTCAGCCTGGCAGCTGGGTGTCCTGGTCTGCAGCAAGCACAGGGTGATTAAATCCCGATGACGCTGTAAGAGCAGAGTATTTTGTTAAGAAGCGGCAATTGCTCAGGAGCCAGCGTTGCCTGGGTCCTCCAGATGACCTCGTCCCAGGTAGCTCTGCTCAGGATCCTTTTTTATTACAGAAGTAGAGTTGGTGTCTGATGATGTCATACTCAGGGGGAGGGAAAAGGGAAAAAAAAAAAAAAAGATAGATTGCAGTCCTAATGCAAGGAGGATGCAGCAAACCACAGAGAAGGTCCTCTCCTGTCAGGAAGACAAGGCAAAAGGCAGAGCCCCTAGGAAGGTCTCTCTCTCCCTCCTGCTTCAAAGAGGAAGACTGTTTGCCTTCTATAAACGGAGCTGGCTGTGTAATGCATTATACATCTCGAGGTTAGACCTCTTCTGATTTCTTAAGGGAAAGGCTATTCTGTTTCTCACTGGGTGCCAGTGGGGATGCTGTAAAAGCGCACAGAGACGGCGCATCCTCCGTCCCGCGCTGACACCAGCCTGCACGGTCAGCTGCAGACCTGGAACTTGGCAAGGAGCAAGGAGGACCAAATCTGGAGCCAATGCAGGGGGAGAGGAGCAGCTTCAGCTTTTTTAGCAAGGGAATGGTGAGGGGGGGAGGGTAGTATGAGCAGTGATGTCATTTTTAACCAGTTCCTTGCAGAGCCGGGGAGTGAAGTTAGAGGAAAAACCTGCAGTCTCAGAATGGCTCTCAGCCTTGACTGGACACTCTAAATGACTGAGGGTCCCCACAATGGTAATTCATTTTCTTTCCTATGCAGAACTGTTCTTTATTTTTGGTCAGGCAGAGGGCATTTCTTCTCTCTCTCTCTCTCTCTCTCTCTCTCTCTCTCTGCCTCTCTCTCTCTTTCTCTGTGCTCTGAGGGTTTGACTTTCGCTTTTGCCTCCGGTTTGTTAAATACCTTGCAGGTTATTTGAAGTTTTGCCTGGGTAGTTTGAGAATTTTTCTCTGGTGTGGGAATCCATGTCATTACAGGAGAGAGTTTAGCATGCAGCATTTCTGCTACTCATCAGGAGGGGAAATGCAGAGGTTGCCAAGCACACAGCTTTCTGCATGGGAAATGTACTTCTAAAATCACAGGTGGAAAGAAAGGGACTTGGCTGGCATTTGTTGCTGTAAAGGATGACATTTAATGTTACTTGTAAGAGGCAGAAAGACTTCTGGTCAACTATATATATAGAAATGAATCTTGCTTTGGTGACAATTTCTTTGCTTTTGATTGCCAGGTTTTTATTATGAGCAGTTTAATTCTAGTGGAACTGAACAGAAAATGTCAACATAAGAGATTCTGGCTGTTTGAGACAGCGTGCATTAACCACTTGCATGCTGCTCCTTCCACTGCACTTGCCCTGTTGCTGTCTTTCATAGAAATCAGTGGGCTGCCAGGCTGCACCGTGGACAGTCGGCAGCACAGGGGGTTATGCTGCTCGCCGGTTCCTGGAATCAGCAGAAGCAGCTAAGCCATTTTTAGATAAATAAGGTTGTCAAGACAGGTCCACCAAGGGTAAAGTGGCTTAGCCAAAGTAGCAGGCGGGAAAGAGCATCCCCAGTTTATTTTTCCAAGTATTCAGCCACAGGTATCACTGGCACAGTTTGGATTTGTGGTCGTCGTGATGCTGCTCGGTCCAAAGGCAGAGGCTGTAACTCTGAGAGTCCGGTTGGCTGTGGAAGGCTCATAACAATCCTCTCTGGGCTCCCATTTGCTAATGGTGAGACTTGGTTGTCTTCTGACTCAGGAGAACATCCGAGATGACGGCTGAGGAAGCCAGACCTCGGTTTTGCTTACTAGGAACTTGAGATGTGCATATGGTAGCCACATACCTTCTTCAGCTGTAGCCTATGACGGCAACTGTGAGCTCAGAGATGGGAGATCTGGGCTCAAGAATGAAAGAGGCAGAACAGAAATGGGAACATTGTGATAACCTTCTGAATACGAAATGTTCCCTCTGGAAGCTCCTGATGATGATGAAGGCTTGGGGAATCCATTGCTGCCCTTGAGAAAGCTCTCACTGAAGACTGTTTGGGAGGAATAAGCCTTTCTTACCAGCTGTCATGAAGATGCTGGCAGCTGTCACAGGGGCCGTTTTGAACTCCTCCCCCTATAACACGCCATGGTGCAGAGAGAGAGAGTAAATCTGGTAACCTTTTTCTTCTGCCAGTTCTCCCAGTGTTAGCCTCAGCGTTGGAATATGTAACTCAGAGCCAAAAGCCAGGCTTTAAAAATGACATGTTCCTATCAGTGTGGTTTTTATGCAAGTGTCTGCTTGCCTTCACTGATACTGCTTACGTGGGGGCAGCGTGCCTGGCAGGTGGAGGGAATGGATAACGGACTGTACTGAACTAGTCACCGTGTATATGGAAGCTTTCCACCTCTCTAGCGCTAGGCTGAATCTTCTACTGTGGACAGGCAATTTTGTTCTCCTCTGATTGTAGTGTGGCACCCTTCACCAGCACGAAATGAATGCATTTTGAAAAAGGAGAGCAAAGAACTATGCATCTGGAGTAAGCATTGATTCATCCTCCTCCCTTGGGGGGCTCAGCTATTCCCCCTGCCCCCGGCCTGCAGTATTCCATGGCACTAGTTCTGGCTCGTTTGTCTCAGCTCAGTTCATCTGAGGTGAGACGTTGCAAATTCACGGCACTAGAGATGGAGTCTGCTACCCAAAGAAGAGGGGAGCTGCATGCGACTGCAGCTGGTGTGCCTGCTTCTGCAGCCTTCCCCCATAGGAACCAGGTGACTTTGCAGCAGGGAAGGTTAGGAAGACCTTTCCAAGTGCAAAGAGAAATAAAGCACTGGGACAGGAATATGGTATGTCCTTCTTTTATGCTTTTTAAGAAGAAGTAAGAATAAAGTTGAGGTGGACTAGAAATGCTTAGTCCACTTTAGAGCAGTGGAATTATGCTTGGCTTTGCATTTTGGTGTTTTTAGGACAGGTTCCATCACACATCAGTCAAAATTCACTATAGGAAGCATCTTCTGTGTCTGGGGGTGGGTGCCTCATTTGCTATTTATAGCATTTTAGCTGTGTTTCCAGGTTGGAAAAGTCATGGACTAGACAGTTCTCTCGTGGTTTCTTCCTGCCCTCCATTTCTGCTGCAGTCTGGCTTAACCCCAGAACCCCAGGTTCTACCACCAAGGCGACAGGAATGGTTCAGTGCCTGAGCCTATTCAGCCGTAAAAATTTCTACTGCCACTGTCAGCAAAAGTGTTACTGATGTGTCAGTGACGGACGTGACCGTTAGGGAATGGGAACCAGTTCACAGAAGCGACTGCAAAGGTTGCAGTATCTCTCTGTACTTCAGTGAGCTTTGGGTCTTACCATTAGTTGGCAACTGTGTTTGCTTACACCAGGCTGGTCAAAACTGCACTTGTTTTGGAGTGGTCTCTTGGGAGGGCTGGGGCAGCGGAGCATGAAGGAAACAGACTTCAGTTGAGCGATGTAGTTAACCGCTGCCCCTGAAGAAGCAAATTTTTCATACTGTAACTCTGACACAGTATGACTTTCAATCTACAGTGTAATCTACAGTGTATGTTTATGTGGCGGAATTTACTTACTGTTCCAGTTGTTCTCACCTTGCATGGTCTTCTCACGGGAGGACAACATAAGCTTTGTGGGAGTGAATTCAAGCTAACAGTTGTGTCAGGGAAGTATTTTATGGTGCGTGCAATGGTGATCAAAGTTATAGAAGTAGATAACAAAGAGGACTGAAGCTGGGTACCCAAAGCCCCGAAAGGAGGTGAGGAAATCACTTTTCAAGGGATGAGATCACATCTGTCCTTGGAAAGGATCCTTATCAGGGCTGCAGAAAAAGTGCAGATAACTCATTGTGAGTGTGTGTGGAGGGATGGAGGTAAAGAAGAACTTCCCAGTCCCAGATTTAGCAATGAGTTCAACTCTGTGCATGCGACCGAGAAACACTAAGACCAAGCATCTAATTGCATTTATGGCATTGTCATCCAAGTAACTATCTGTTCCCCCTGGCATTTCAACAGGGTAAAACTGAAGTGGGATTGGACTGCTGTAGTCTGATAAGTCAGAAACTAGGAAACTTCCATGGTTTGCCTGCTGGGCCGTCTCCTCTCCTTTGGGCTCTGTTGGTAGAGCAGGCAGTTCCTCTGGGATACTTTTTTTAGCCTGAACATGTTAGTTTGGAAAAATCTTTGTGATCTTATAAATTCTTGGAAGGTAGAAGTGTACCTCCCCACCCAGCAGCATGTCTTTGGTAATAATGCTCGACTGAAGGGATGGGAATTCCAACTGTATCCTCATATGATTACATGTAGAGGTTGATTCTGCATCTGCTGCAGAGGGAAGTGCGGTCAAATATATCACTATAACAGCACATAGTAAAGACGGATGATTCTGGTCTGTTGTGATACATGCATGAATCCTAATATCTTCAGACATTTCGAGGAATAAAAGACGTTGCCTCACATAAGCACGTAAGTGAAGGAAGCTATTTTTTGCCCTATGAAGTGTGCAGACACAAGGCATTTAGGTGGTGGTAGTCTATATACATAGGACTACTATCATTGCTGGAAAATGGCATCCCTTTTGTTAAGCCTCGTAACTGCCAAGCTCTTAATGCTGAAAGATCTTACTGAAATGAATCAAACGCAAAGGCTGTTCTTAAGAGTGCTTTTAAAAAACGTCAGTTAGGTTTAAGATGAACACTAGAACAATCTGCTGAAATCTGAAGCCATTTTGTGACCCTTGCATTTTGAGAACCCTCTGGATGTGACTATAAAACACTGTGCTGTTTTCTGTCAGTGTTTGAAGGGGAAAAAAAAGGAGTGGGAGAAAAGGCGAGTTCTGCACAATCTCCTCTTGTCTCAGGAAGGACCAGTGTTTTCTTCCAGGTTTGCACAGCAGTGCTGCACATCATAATGATAATAGTATATAATCTTCATAAAAGTAATAATCTTTGTATGCAGCCACAGATTTCAAATTCCTCCTTGGTTTTAGCGCAATTTTCATTTGATAGCGTCAGAAGAATGGTTTTCCATGTCCCTGCCTATTTACCCCTACATAACCTCAATGCTAGCTATCAGAGCCCAACTTTTGATAAGAGGAAAGGTGATGCACCAATGTCAGAATATGCAGATTCACATTTCACAGTTGTATCATTTCCTTTCTCGTGTACCTGACAATATTTTTTTTTCGGGCACAGCACAGGCAATCAAAATTTATCATCCAAATTAAGACTGTAATTATATTTTGATAAAGATCTGGCAATTCAGTGAGACTGAAATTTTAAGGGTTGCCGGGATACAGATGACTCTGGATTATGGGGAAGCATTTGCATGTGGAATACTAATAAGCCAAGGTTGTTCAGCATCCTTATCTAGACTTTTCCAATAGTGTCTGATAACACAGGCAATCAAGTGCTTGTTTCTTTGCTATTATTCTGGCAAAGTGATTAAAGATACAGGCTGCCTTTTATGAATGAAAAGGCGACATGCTTGACATGGAGTGACATAGATATGTCCCCCTGTTTGATGCACAAGTGGGGGAATAGAGTGCTGACCGTGCCCACGTTATTGAGCCTGCCAAAATAAACCTTTCCTGAGGTTTCCCAGGATCCCGGGGATACCAAGGAGCCTTTGTGGGAGGAGTGAGCCTGTTCCTGGGAGGTGTGAGCCCTGCTGGAGATGGATGCTGCTGGGACCCTCCTTTCCCAGAGCCGGGTCCCCACCGGGGAGGGGGAGCCAGAGCTGGAGGAAGTCCCTGGGATGAGTGTGGGATAACCAAACACACCGGAGCTTGCTGTCCAGCCCTAGAAGTAACAGCACCATAGAGCTGGGGGAGGTGACAAACAGCTTGATTCAACCTGCGGCTGCCAAAGGGAAGGTCCTGGCTCCCATGTGGGTACTTTCTTGTGCCAGCCCAGCAGATGAGTAAAGCTCAACCCCAGCCCTGCAATTCGATGAAGGAAGAGGAGCTACAGCACTTTGTCTTTTAAGTGTCTGGTCTATATGCGACACTAATTAGTTATTATGGAAAGTTATTGCTATTCAGTAATGTGGCCTGCTGAAAAGGTATTATTTACTGCCTGTGCTGTGGTAGCACTTGCAGACCTCGAAGGGGTTTGTCTCCAGTGCTCCTGGAATCCTGCAGCCCGGAGCCCTGCCCTAACCCAGCCAATATCCCACGCTGCCAATATCCCAATATCTTCCAGGGTTTCTGCTGTGCTACTGGCCAGCAGCAGGACCCGTGTGTGGTTTGCTTTATCACCTTGCTGCAGCTCTGCCCCAGACTCCCCGCTTCAAATACTGGCATGGTAAGGGATGCAGGTAAGGGAAGGATCTATTTTCCCTTGCACTCAGATTGTCCCAGATTCCCTCTCTCAGCAGCAACCTACCAAAGCCTTTTTTTTGATGTTCAACTCCAAATGTTGAGCCAAGCCCGCAATAATTATTATACCCTGTTCAGCAGTGGCTTAGGGACTTAACTGTAGCACATGGATATATTTTTACTACAGATCAGAACAGTTCTGTGACTTTATGTTTTTTTTTCAATTAACTGTAACAGTGAGCATGTCATATAACAATTTTAAAAAAAAAAAGTTCTGGTGTTATGTCAGCTTCATCAAAACGAATGGTTTTACTTTTACTTCCCTGCTGAAGTGATTTTTGGTGACTAGATTTTATTCTCAAGATGTTCTTTCATGATCTGTAAGAAAGGGACTTGACTTACAGCAGTGCAGTTTGAATGGCAGGTAGAGCAGTTGTGATTCAGGAGGTCTGGGTTAATGAGCATTTTGGGAAGGCAGAGTCTGTTGGAGATGCTGCAGCTGTAATACAAGACAAAAGGCTGAACCCTTTCTGTAATACCTTGACAAGCTTTTTAAACATGAGGTGTGCAGTGCTTAAATGGTAGTCTCCTAGTCAACTCAAATTCAGCCTGCACAAGCAGTAATATGCTTTCTTTCTCCTTCTATAATGTGCATGGACATGTGATGCCAATCTCAGACAACTCCAAAACTGCAGAGTTATGCCCCAGTCCAAATCTTGTGTTTTGTTGTAAGCTTCAAGACTGGCCAGAGAAGAGGCTTGGTCACTGGCTCGGTATCTCCAGCCTGGCTCTTGCAATGCCTTGGGAAAAGGGTGTTCATCCTAGAAATGTGCCTCAGGACCCCCAGTTCTGGCATGTACTGAAGGCTCAGTCCTGGTTCTTTGGAGCAGTCCGGGACTGTCTTCTGTCTTACAGCCGAAACCTGCCTTTGGCAATTTTTCACTCTTTCAACTTTGGAGGAGTCCAGCAAATACCTGAGAGGAAACTGGCTCTCCCAGGTTCAGTAAAATCTTTCATCTCAAGTAGTTTCTATCTCAGTTTGTGACTGACTGCTGTCTCCTTCTGCCTTGAGAGCGCCAGGTGCCTATTCATATGAGGCAAAATTAAAAAATAAATAAACCCCTAAGTTGTACAATGCCACACAGATATACCAAAAAGTGTTTAGCCTATTCACTGGCTGGCTGATGTGTCAGTCTGGTTTACTCCAGTCCCATTCTCTGAGCTTGCATTGAGTTTCTACTTACTGCACACATTAATTTTACATTTCATACAGGTTTTCTTCTTTCCTTGCTCATTTTCCAAACCACCATTCTGCCCTGGCTTGCCCCTGTTGCAGGCTCTGGCCCTCCCTGTAGGAAGGTGATTCCATGGCCTAGTCAGCTTGCAGGTCCCAGGTTGTTTCTGGTGCCAGTGTCATGGTGAAGTCTCCTTTTTGGAGCCAGGCAGAGCCCTGTCTTCATCTTCTGGCAGCCGCTGTTTAAACAGAGACACTGTGTAGTTGGTGATACCTTCAAGAGATGCAGTAAACATTATTTGTATTATGAATTGTGATCCACTGGCTATCAGAATAGGATTTGGTACACAAAACAACCCTGAAGAACTTGTGATGCCAAGAAAAGGGTTTCAGCTTTGCTGGGTGGAAAGTCATACAACCTGAGCAGAAGTATTCACTCAGTAGGTCAAGTGGGGAAAGATCAAGGGGGGGGGGGAAATTGCAGTCACTGAGGCTAGGAGTAAAAACTGCAGTGCAGCAGTGTCCCACGCTTTTAAATTCCTTTCACGTAGAATCATAGAATCATTTAGGTTGGAAAAGACCTTCAAGATCTAGGAGTCCAACCATCATCCATGCCCACTAAACCATGTTCTGAAGTGCCTTGACTATGCACTTTTTGAATACTTCCAGGGATAGTGACTCAACCACTTCCCTGGGCAGCCTGTTCCAATAACTGACAACCCTGCAGCTGACAGGGCTGTAGTTCCCCAGATCCTCCCTCCGACCCTTCTTGTAAATGGGTCTCACCTTGGCAAGCCTCCAGTCGTCTGGGACCTCCCCCGTTGACCCGGATTGCTGATAAACAATGGAGAGTGGCTTGGCAAGCACCTCCGCCAGCTCCCTCGGTACTGTTGGTTGGATCCCATCTGGTCCCATAGATTTTGTGAGTGTCCAGATGGCGTAGTAGGTCACTATTTCCTCCTGGATTAAGGGGGAGGTATATTCTGCTCTTCATCCTCGCCTTCCAGCTCGGGGCAGAGTGCCCTGAGGATAACTGGTCTCCCTATTAAAGACTGAGGCAAAGAAGGCATTAAGTACCTCAGCCTTTTCCTCATCTCTGGTGGCAACATTCCCTTCTGTAGCCATTAAAGGACAGATATTCTCCTTGGCTCTTTTTGCTGTTAACATATTTGTAAAAACACTTTTCGTTGTCTCTTATGATAGTGGCCAGATTGAGTTCTAGCTGAGCTTTTGCCTTTCTAATTTCCTCTCTGCATGGTCTAACAAGGTCCCTGTACTCCTCCTGAGTTAATGTAGTCTGAACCTAAAAGCTTGTGTTCCCCATAACAAGTCTGAATGAACGTACTGAAGCTCATTTTCTTCACTACTCATTTCTGCGTGCGCAAAGGTACAGGACAAAGCTCTGAAAAGTGTGTGATCTTTGACCACTAGAACTGTGCCGGCCAAAGCCATTACTACCATTTATCAGCATAACATGTCTCTTTGGTGAATGTTGGGGTGTGTAGGAGTAGGCTAACTGCTAAAATGCAGTTCTGTCAGCATGGCCGCAGTTGCTTTGCCAGTATAATGTATTGTAGAAAGACAAAAGTCATTTTGTTGCATTAAAACCCAAAGAACCTTCATAGTTTGAGAATGGAAAATGACCCCAATAACACAGCTGGAGTTAGCTAGGCCCTGAATTATTTCCAGAACTTAATTAGCTCATGTGCAATACACAGCCTTGTACCACTCAAGATCTCCCAAAACCTATATGTAGAGTTCCTGCATGCAGTGAGTTGTCACGCTGGGAGATGTTATGAAATTGAAGCTTTGATATAAAAATAGAAGCATGAAAAGTGACCATTCTGTGTCATGTTGATAGGGTAGGATAGAATAGGGTAGGATAGAATAGGGTAGGATAGAATAGGGTAGGATAGAATAAGGTAGAATATTTTCAGTTGCAAGTGACCTACCATGATCATATACTCCAAATGGAAGATTCCTAGTATGAAATTCAGAATGAAACTCATCATCATCAACTGTAATTGTAAAACCAGTGTTATGTTACGTAGGCACCTGGCTGGAAATGTTAGGTACCGCTGAGATGTGTACCCAATGGGCAGCAAGCCCCAAGTCTCCCTGGTTTCACCACATTAAAGGAGGATTAATTACCTGATGATCTGTGCCCCCATTGATGCAGCTGGGGAATGACAGCAACTGAAAGGCAGGTCTGGAAAATTTAGGGCTGTAGTTTGGGGGGTGTCGTGTTTTCAGCCCAGCCTGTAACAAAGGACCACACAGCCGCTCTCTCACTCCTCCTGCCCCTTATCGGTGGGATGGGGAAGAGAATCAGAAAGGAGAAAAAGAAAAAAAAAAACCCAAAACCCAGAACCTCGTGGGTTGAGATAAGGACAATTTACTAGGACAACACAAAAAGAGAAGTTACAACAACAACAATGGTACTAATAAAAGAATATACAAAACGAGTGATGCACAGTTCAACTGCTCACCACCTTGGAACCCGGCGCTCTGCCACAAAAGCTGAGAGACCCCCCCCAACCCGCTCCCTTTTAATATACTGGGCATGATGTCCCATGGTATGGAATAGCTCCTTGGCTAGTTCGGGTCAGCTGTCCCGGCTGTGCCCGTCCCAGGTTCCTGGGAAAATTAACTCAATCCCAGCTGAACCCAGGACGGTGGCATTCCACCTTGCAGGGGGTCGAGTGTAGAGTTGGCTGGAGGAAGAGACAGTTTTCTTCCTGCTGGGATGAACGAATCATCACAGACTAGGCATTGCCGGTGCTGTTGCAAAGCTGTGCTTTCTGTGGTAGGCAACAAATTCATTTCAGTTTGCCCCCCAAAAAAGGATTTCCGAATACAAAAAGTTACCTAGGGGATTACTCAAATAAGGTCATCTCTGGGCACATATCTGTCTCAGTGGTTCATCAATGGGATAAGAAAGTGTTTTCTGCCCATGACCCTACTTCGAGGCTTATTTCTGTGAGTGATGTGTGGCACTTTGGTTATCATTGCTTTGTTCTACCTGCAGTGCTTCTGGAGTAACATCATCCTACACTCACTGAGCGTCCACAGATAAAAGGACATCAAAGGGGAACGACGATTAGTATCTTCTAGCTATACCTTTAGCAAATATTTTCCTTAGTCTTAAGTTATCCTGGACGTGGATGTAACTTCGGTAGTGATAGAACTGGAATTTCTTAAAGGCTTGAAAATTATTCTACTGTCCTGTAGAATTATCTGCAAATTAAATTGTTTTCTAGTTCAAAATGAGAATCTTCAAAGTTTAGATATTTTCTTCTGACAGGCTGAAGTTTTTGTTGTAGCTTTTCTATCCTAGAAGTATGTGTAAAAGCTTGCAGAAAATAAGGAGAGTTGTACTGACCGTGGGGAGGCTGCTCTGGCCCTTGTAAAGTACAGAAGCATTAGCAGTATTTGTAAAGTGTTGCTATTGCACAAATATTACAAAGACAAAAGGAATCAGGATGCTAATAGAAGGGGAAAAGGATAACCCAAATGAAAAACATTCAGAATAATCTTTGCCTAATGCTATTTTCATAGGGAAGTAGTGGCTGCAGGTTTTAGATATTTTTTCTTCTTTGCTGTTTCATAAATTCCCATATTTTTGATAAAATCAAAGTGTGTAAGCATGCCAATACTCAAACTTCTAAAATCACTCTCCGTAAGAGAAACATCGCCAAGCAGACCTCACCTCACTTACTACCAGAAGATGTACTGCATCCCCCAGGGAATCAATACTTACTAATGTGAACAAACATGAAGATGAAATTACCAAACTGGCAAGTCAGGGAAATAATCTTGATTGATCAGAATTAGCTGTGATTTAAACACAGTAGTTAAAAAACCTCAAGTGACAATGAATCTGGCAGCTGATCGGTGAATTTGTGCATCTCCCAGTGCCATGTGGGTCTGGGCTCTGGTGGGAATCAACCAGGGAGCCAGGCTGGCTCTTTTTTCTTTACTGACCATGGCAGGTTAGTTCTGAATAATGAACCACCTGTGACTTATCGAGTCCAGCATTTTGGAGCTGTTCGTAAATGGTGGAGGTTGGTTGTGCTGCAGGGACCTGTAGGTCCAAAACTGCAGCCCGGGCAATACAAACCACAGCTCATCTGCAAAGGTTTGGAGCATGCCCTAGCAGGGAATGAGCAAACCTGCTTTTATCTGGAAGAATGTAACACTAAACAAACCCACCAGTGAAGTATTGTTGGACTAGCACATGAAATGCGGGGCCTATTATTGTATGTGTAAATGCTTAGCGTAAAGGATGATTTCTGCCCTTAAGACACAGAAGTAGAAAGAACATAAAAAGGGCTAGGAGGTCCCTTGGGAGGATGAGAGGTGGCTCTGAAGGCCAGGAGGTGACTTGCCCCAGGCTGGAGCAGGGTTGTGCCAATGGACCCACCTACCAGGCCAAACGGCATCTCCGAACAACAGCAGCCCAGGCAACCACCATTTGAAAATGCTGTCTCAGTTCTTTGCTCCTCACTGCATACCAACTCCTATATTCTCTTCCTTTCTCTTTTGTTTCCCTTTTTTTCTTTTATTTTAAGCTCAGCAGCAGAGGTAAGAGCTTGTATTCGTATTCTTTGTAACACACAGAAAATAAGCAGATGGCTGTGAACTGATCTGTATTTGTATATAAAATGTCTCCAACTTTACGAACAATATCCATATTATAAAACAAGTTGGCTCTGGTGGCTCCCCCTCCTCCTGTGCTGGCAGATGCTATGGGAACTGATAAGATGCGAATATCGATCGCCGCCTCCCCCCAGGCAGCATCCTGCCAGATCAGGGCTGGGGTATATTGTGGGTGTTATCTGCCTTTCATTGTTCATGTAGAGCATCTCAGCCTCTAGAGCAGTCTGGCACCTCTTCCAGCACTTCTTTTTTTAACACCGAATATCCACACAGAAAGAAGAGAGGCAGAGCGGAGAAGGCAGTAAAGTGGGAGGGAGATAGTTAGGGCCAGACCTGATGTCTCGGCATTGCCGAAAGGTCTGGAGAAGTCAGGCAGAGCCACGACTCAAAAAGGACAGAGCAAGGACAGCAAAATTTGATACCTGGTCCAGCTTATCGTGTCACGTTTCTGAGCATGTTTACCCCTCTCTTCATAAAAACGAATGTATTTGTTCAGGTTCTTGGGCAATGCTTCACCTTTTGAGTTAAAAGTCACCTTATGCCTTGCTAGCTTGCTTGGCTGTGGCCCAAATTTGGGTTTTTTTTTACTTTGCCATTAAATATATTCAACGAGTAAATGCAGGAACCCATCCCTAGCTTCACAGACTCATGTTTGTCTCTGAGCAGGCAATCCTGCTCCCCTGTAAAGGCAGCATCTCCCCTCTTGGTGCCAGGTGGTGCTGGGACGTGCCAGCTCAGCACAATCCATCTTCTCGCGGTCCTTCCACAGTGAACAGGGGGGACAGGCTCTGCTAGACAACTATTTGGAGCTCTCTGAGGCTCATTTGTACTCAAAATCAGCCAGGAGCCTATCTGTTAGCTACCTAAATTCTCCAAGGAGACAAATCTCCTCTGGGGAAAGTTACTTTTGTGACTACTTTTCACTGTCTGCTTCTTTATGCTTGGAAATGTTGTCAGCTTTGCTCCTCATGAACAACTCGGAGTGTCCCAGGAGTGCTGTCTCCCCTGATTCACGACTCCACTCAATACGCCTTACATTAAGGTCAAACACTGTTTGCTACTCGACAGCCCCATTTTTTTACTTACACTTTCTGCATGACAATTTTAATGATGATGCCCTTCTCCCCCCTCTCATTCTTTCCTTTCCTTTTTCCTTTCTTGACAGTATTTCCTGGTTTAATTTCTTTTCCTGTGGATTTTTTTCCTGCAGCTTATTTCCTGCAGTTTATTTTTATTTCATTATCAACACTGCTTGCAGTCAAGAGCTTGAAGGGTTCCCGTCCATTTTTGCAGCCAGTGTCATTCCACAGTGGAATTTCTGATAGTTACCAGTAGGTGTTGACACCTGTTGTTTCTGCTCTGGTTTTGACTGGATGCAGCGAAACGTAGCTATTCCACCATGCCTTCTGGTTTTCTTCTTCATGTGCAGTACTTGGTACGTGGCCATAATAAAATGTCTACCCACACTTAGAAGATAATAATTTTATATGTACATGAAGTGAACTATTGTTTGCCACTCTGTGTATTTGCTGTGCTAAAGCCAACATGTTTAAAACTACCTTGTACTCAGTCCAATGCGTGCACAAAGACAGATGAGTTACAAATGTGCAAGAATTTGCTGTTTGCTGTTGTGTTCTGGATGACAGTGCTTGCCAGAGAGTGGTGCACACCCCTGCAGCATCTGACAAACCCTGTAGCCCTTCAGCAGTTGTGGCTTTTCAGAAATCCCATCAGAACTCAATTAGGTTTTCTGCATAAATATGTGGCTTAATAATATAAATGTGAGTACAAACAATAGGATATGGTTTTGGCTCATAAAGCCATACTAGCCATAACAATAAAGGATAGTCTATGTTATGATCTTTATTAACACCTTATGACACTTTACAAGAAGGAAATGTTTCAAAATTTATTTTAGCTTAAATGTTTTTGTGCTGCATTTTATGTGGTCACTGCCATTGGCCATGATGTCTCAATTTTAAGTGGGGGGTTAGTGGGTTAGCAAGAGCTGTAGGGCCTCCCTAGCTGGCATTTTAACAGGTTTTCATCCTCTGCAGGGACGTGCAAGGGGATACAGCTAACAATGCTCACCTCTCGGTTAAATTTGCAAGCTAGCATTTACCATTTGAGGCTTGTGGACCATTTTAGGTAAGCAAAGACCTGAAAAAACACAGTGCAACTCTGCAGAAAAAATATTAGTGCCTGAGGTGAGCAAGCTGAGAACATGTTATTCAAATAATAATAACAGTGGGAAAATAACTTATCCTGATGCAAGTTATTAATCCTGCAGTCTAGGTATGCAGTATCACTGACAGTTTCCAAAAGCTAGCAAGATGGGTTCCTTCTAAAAAGTAATCCAGTGTATCCCAGTATACATGTGTATAGAAAGAAACGTAAGTACTGTGGTCCATTCCATAGATCATAACAAGCTGTGCTTTACAGATTAAGGGCTAATTTCAAGCCGAAAAGCCTGAAGGGAAGCGGTTGCAATACCTGGGTAGAAGCTGGATCCCCAGTGGGAATGGTGCTGGGACATGTCCTTGGCAGTGCACGGTGGGGCGGAGGGGACCAACCCCAGCCCCAGTTTCCCTGCAGGGCCTTTAGAAGCATGTGGTGCTGCTGCATGTAGTGGAGTCTGTGCAATTACAGTGTACCATGGGTTGCAGTGGGCTTTGCATGGGCTTGAGGATGGGAAATGTACCATAATCTCTCTCCCTGCCTTGCAAGGCGAACAAGAATCCATCCTTAAGCAGGTTTCTTTGTTAAAATCAATTCCTTTGAGAACGGGGCGGGGGGGAGGGAGATCTGTATTTTCAGGCAGCTCTCCTTCCCCCTACAAAAGAGCAAGGACTGCGTTCAGTATTGTTCCAACAAGTGAGACTCAGCACTAGTCAAGCTGGCTGGCTTCTCATCGTGGCTCTCTGAACCCTTACAGCCCTCTTTGCCCTAATGTTTTAGAGAAGCGTCTTGTCAGAAGTGGGACTGGAGAAGTATATGGCTGGACCGTGTTGGAATAAGACCCACTCCCGGCCCAGGGACTCTTCGTGGGCTGGGTGCTCCTCAAGCCCAGTTCACAGCCAGTTGTCTGAAACTCAAGTAAATCACTTGGGTGGCTGGGGCCAAAAGGAACATCTAGGGGGGCTGGTAATGGAGGACCTGGGTATTCACCAAGTTTAGGGAAGGATTTTACTGAAAGGGCCCAGGAGGAGCTACACAGTGAACTGGTTGTATCTTTAGGTACAGCTCTCTGCCCAGCCAACCCTCGGCCATCATCAGGGTGGCACGGGAGTAACCTCATGGATCTGTGTGTGTGATTTTTGGTTGGCCGACCCAAGAAACCAGCTGGCTTGCCATTACGGGCAGGAAGCTTCCCAGGGCAGGAATGACCTCGAGAGCAATCGGAGACCTGAGACAGAGCCAGGTCTCTCAGCCCCTCTGCAGAAAAGGACTGATGAAGCTGCAGGAGCAGCAAGAATATGTCCCCAGAGGAAGAAAAGAGTTGCCTTTGGTGCCTCTGAGATGATTGACTTTCTGTCTTCCCCCAGATGCCTGTGAGTAATTCAAAGGAACACATGTAGCAATAGTAGCATAGTATTTACTAAATATAACTGGTAGGAACTGTTCCTACTTACCTCAACTTGCAGTTAAGCGACATTCAGGGCATCCAGCCAAGCATGCTCAAAAAGACTGATGGGGAGGAAGAAGTGTGAAATACGAGCCACCGTCTCTACTATTAACACATGGCTTGTTGTTCCTGACTTTTGGGGGTTTGATTTCTCAGCCTTTGTGCGGTGCCAGTGGAAGGGAAGAGGGGCTCTGCTTGTCCGTTTTCTGTGTAAATTCTTCAGTCTTGTTTCTCACTTGGGAGCAGCTTCTGGCCTCAGATACTGGCTTCCGCATGCAGTTTGCTGAAGGCAAAGCTGAGGAAAGCCATTCACAGAAAAACATCACCAATACTTTTATACTAGACACAAAACGTAACCCATGTCTTTGGCTTGGGTTTGCTCTTCACATTTCATAGTATTTTTCCACTACAGCGTATGCTTTGCCCTTCCAAAACAGTGACTTCGGCATTACCCGTGGGGAGCCACATCAGGGGCTAACAAGATTAAGCAGTGGGGCTATAGGGCTTTTTCTCTTACAGGCTGTCATCCTGAATGAAGGGTAGGTCAGTAGTAAACAAAACGCTGTCACTCACTGATGGGTTACTGATGCCTGTGTAAAATAAGTCTGCGCCCTCAATCTGCAGTCCGAGGGACAGGTGCGGGGATCACAGCACTGTTGGCATAATTGGTGCTAAATGCCACTTCTGAGAGCCAAATGGAGAAGGCACAGAGATTGATGGAGACTAACTCTTAGAGCTTTGGTGGAAGTTTTTAGTTTATGAAGATTTCAAGGAAAATGGAAATATGTTTGCTGTACCTGGAATAAGTCATCTGAATCTTATCTTCCAACATGCCGAACACAGCATATTCTGTGTCGAGTGTCATCTTCTCCAGTGTGCTTCTTCAAGGCTCCTGGTGTTTTACAGCTGGGCTACATGTTCACAAACACAGACAAGTTGTTTGTATCATGTATGCTGCTGCGGAAATAAGTGCTCCAATGTGTGAGCCTCTGGTCTTCTTCAAAAGAGGATCCTCAGCATAGATTCAAAAGGCTGTTACTGGGAAATGACCACTTTAGGTATAAATGTTCAGATAGAAATTGTTGTAGTAACCCCAGCCAGCAACTAAGCACCATGCAACCAAGGCAGGTAGAATAGTAAATGAATTTTGTAAAGCTTTGCTCTTGAGTGCTGGTATGTGAAATCGAGGTGACTGGTCTGAGAGCAACATCACAGTGAACTGCTCCCTTCTGTGTGATAAAAGGGAGGGCATTATGGTGACCTGTTGGAGCAACTTGGGCAAGATTAGTAGTGATTTGGGCTGAGTTGATACAGGAGAAAAATAGCAGAGCAGTGAGGGAGAATTGCGAAGGATGTCTAAAAGCTTGTTTATGTGGTGTTTTACAGAGACTACACACTACACTGCTGGAGATAAGAGAGTGGGAGTAATGTGAAAGGTCAACATGGGAAGAAATCTGTGTTGACAAGCGCTAAAAGTGCATCAGATTGAAAGAAGTGCTTTCAATTAATTAAGCATGTAGGATTGAAAGGGCTGTCTTGAGACACTGATTTCCATTACATGCTCTGGTATGTCTGCACACAAACACATATATATGTGTGCAGGTGTGTGATGTCATATCATCCCTGCCATAAAAATTCATCTTACCATTAGGTCCAGTAACCTTAAACTAGTTAGGTTTGGGGGGTTGGCTTTTTATTTAAATTCTGAGCTAATTAGCTTTTTGTTTTCTCATGGAGCATGGTAGCAAACTGAAATGAATATGGACTCATCCTGCAGAATAGTTGACCTAACAACAACCTTAAGCTTGCCAGGCAGGACTCAGGTATCGTCTGCCTTCTTTACCATTGCCCTGCAGGCAACACCAATGCTGCCTTTTGTATTGCTTCCCCTCACTTACCTGGGGCATGAGTCACTTCCCAGCTGGGTTGTGGTCTCTGAAGTTGTAGAATTGTATTACGTGTTTGATTTTATGCATACGCATACACAACTGGGAAAACTTTTGTCTAGTCATATGTCTTCAGCTGCCCTGGGAATAAGACCCGAATTTATTGGTGGTTTTCTTTTTTTGCTTACTAACCTGCTTTCCGTGCTGGGCTTCCTGTTATCTCCAACCAAATAAGGACCATAGAAGCACCATGGCATCACACACATTATTTGAACATTTCAGATGTTTATTAATAGTTAAGTATGTTGCACTCCCTCTAGTGCTTTCTGTCACCAGGCATTAGAAAAGACATGAACCGGGGGGATTTCTTTGCTGCAGAGCTGGGTGTGATGGGGTGGGGGCGTATCCACAATCGCACATATTCACGGATATGTAGAATATGTAGACATATGCACCTAAAATAAAAATGCCATTCACTTCTCACGGGTGAGAAAGGCAACTCCATTAATGAAACGCTCTAACAGAAACCTGCTGTCTGTGACTATGTTTGCAGTTATTTTGTAGCTGAGAGCATGAAGCTATTTCTCTCCCAGCCATGTAAAACATAGACTGGAGAACAGGAATGAAAGGAGAGGAAGAAATCACTGGCTAGAGAAACTGCACAGGAATGAAGGCTTGAATGTATAAAACAGTGTGTATTTCTGAGAGGTTATTGTCTATCCTGCAGTGACAGTTTTGAAATGCTTTGAAATATCAAGTCCCACTCTGGCCACTGTAAGTTATTTGACAGAGTTAGGAAAAGCAGTTAAAAATATGTTCAAACACCACCAGCAGTGATTGAAAGCAGCAAAGCCAAGAATGGGATTAGCATGTGGTACTCTTCACGTAAGTGCATATTGCTTAACAGCCTAATCTTCTTACGTGTATAAGAACCGCGCACTTCCCAGCCCTCTTGAATTACGTCTATTGCTGTGCCAGTCAACTGAACACCAGGTAAATGCAAAATTCAAGGATGTGCACATGGAAATTACATCCAAATCATATGCTTGCCAGTATTTGAATCTTTCCAGATAACTGAACGTCAAATACAGGTGGGGTTTTGTCCGCTTGTCCGTTTTTTCTCCTGAATAGCTGTTATTTCCATGTGTAGCATAATGGGAGGCAGAAAAATGTCACAGGGATGCACTAAGAAACTGTGGTTGAAACGTGAGAAGTGCCGCTGTATTGGAAGACATAAACCAATATAAAGGGCATAAAAGGTCATGGTCTTTCTCAACAGTTTCTGCTGTCGGTGAGGATTCTGCCTTTCTGCTTGAGTTTGAAAAATTTGCTAAATTGTCCATCCATGAGCGCACAACAGAATAATAACTGTGTTCATGTTGTTGCCCACACATATCTAAAGACGTAACTTGTTTTGTCATGTCTGCCCTCCTGTTTGTCTGGAGGGCAGCCCATGTAGACACGGTCGCACCAGCTTTGATTTGCGTGCTGGAGTGCCAGTGGCAGGGCAGACGTAGCGATCCAGGCTTCGGGTCCGACTGGTTGCCCAAGCCATATCCCACGCCCTGTGCCACTGGAGTTGGCTTCTCGCATCCATCCTGGATTCAGGTTGCACAGGCCAAAAAATCCTCAGAAATAATTTGGGTTTCTCCCCTGATAGTAGCAATAATTAAGATTAATGATGCACAGAGTCATTACGAACCATGTTTTCCAGCATGGGTTCCCAGAGAGAAGTAAGCAAGGAGCAAACCACCAGAAATGGGGCATCAGTCACCCACCGCCCTGTGACAGTGGGCACTGCGAGGACTGAAAGGGAAATGTCCACATTGAATAGTACCCTCACAAATGGTAGCGTGCACCAGGAAAGCAGGAACAAAAGACGCGACCAAGGATAGGGGCATCCATCCAGATCCTGACTAAATCCCCAAGATGCACAGGAGTGGCAAGAAGAAAGGAGACGGGGTTTTGGCATGCAGTTTTCTCTTTTGCTGAGACTTGAGCAACTCTTGCATTATGTGAAGTGTGCTTAGAAAGCTCTGTCAAGGCCTAGGTAGGACCTGCCTCAGCTCTCAAATCATCTCCTGGGGGGACTGGACCGCACACAGCTGCCCAGGGGAGAGGAGGACAGGGAAGAGCAGGCAGAGTCCTCAGCAGCACCAAGGGGCAAAAGCGCCTGTCCCGTTCCCGTCATCAGGTGTCCCCCCTGGCAAAAGGGCTTCAGAAGAGAAAGCCATCACTGCCAGGTGTTGCTCTGGCACTGGCATGGACAGAAGTTACTGCTTCCCCTTGGTGGGGAAAGAGCATCCTACCCCTGCCGGGGTGAAGAAGGTTCCCAAGGGCATAACCCAGCTTATGTCTGGGTTTCTGGCTACAGGCACTTGGTACTTTTTATCTAGAGGTGTGAGGGAAATTGTGTGCGTGCCCATGGCTGCAGGCATACTCACTGAAGTTACAGTGAGGTTGGCATTGCTCAGCTGGGTGATGGAAATGCTGAAGAGCCTTTATTTGTAACGAACAGCAGCCCCGCCAACACACTCCCTTTGCACTGGCATTTTTCAAGCCTTAATAAAGACGGGGCAGGAAGGTAGCTCATCCAAATAGCTACTTGAGGTTCCAGTTGGTGGGGTTTGCCATTGGCAAATAGGTGAAGACTGGGGGAGATGTCTGGGTGCAAGTGTGGTTGGGAGCAAGCATGACTGTGTAGAACAGAGTGATTGTCCCACTACTGAGGAGCTCCAGGCTCCTGTGTCCCTTTTGGGTAAGCCCCTCCACGCTCCGTGCCATCGCTGTGAAGGAGCAGAGGGAGCTGCTTGGAAAGCACTGGGCTTGCTGATGTGTCACACAAAATGTGGGACACGTACAGCAGAGAAACAACAGTAGATTTTTACCAGCCTTGTAGGTTTAAACCCCCTGGGTGTGACAGTGGAGACAGGAGTACTTGGGGGAAGCATACATTCGAGACATTCCGGGCTATAAATAAATTTCACTTCAGACTCAGCACTTGCCTCAATGAAACATTTATGCACTAAAATGCATGATGAAGTTGGATGTGTTGTCAGACTGCCTAGTCTTTGAGATAACCTGGTCTTCCTCAGAATTAATTTTCCTGTGATGTTTTGCACACAAAAACTCACCGCTTACCTGGGCACTAGGTGTGGAAGAGTTTGATCGGGTTGAACGCTGCTGCTGGCACAGGCCTATTTATGCAAAGCTGGGTGAGCATACAGCTTTCTGATGGCATTGAATCAGACAAGAACAAAGTCACCATTTTTACCTGAAATGGCTAGAAAAAACGGCATCTGCTCAAATGACGGATGCTTTAATAAGGATTCGGCAGCTGCTGGTTTGGCTTTGCTTGTGCAGGCGTTCACGGCGTGACAGCTTTGAGCTCTGTCCCTTAGCGTGTAGGCAACTTCCTCACTCGCCACTCAGATCCCCTCCAGGCTGAACACTTTTTCACACCTTACACCAAATCGTGTTTTCTCTCTGAGCTAGGAAACACAGGGAATTATCTTCCCCCGCTGCCCCAACAGCTGATGGCGACTATAATACAGAAAGAAATAATAGAAAGTTGAGAAGCAGAAGGAGCTGGGGAGGGAGGGCAGAGGCAAACATCTAGAGAAGCAGACAGAGTTGGGGGGGAAAACCCTGGATCTATCAAATAAATAGAGCAGAAATCTTTCTTGTTTGGCCTTTGTGGTGTTATTATTAGAACAAACACGCCTGAGTGCACTAAAGCCGCACAACCTTCAAGCATCCACATCCGACTCTGCTGCAGCAGGATCCTTTTTCTGCCTTGCTAAAGGAGGGAGAGAGAGTGAATGAGAGGATGCGAAGATGAGAAGGGTGTGTAAATGATAAATATGATAAACTTTGATAAAACAGCTGTTTGGAAACCTTCAAAAATCTTCTCCTGAGAACAGCCATTTGGGTATGTCTGTTTGACACTGGTTGTCAGGAAACCAGCCAACATTAATGGATCCACAGAATGTAATGGAGAATCCATTTAAATGGTCTCTTGTCATTTTGTCATCCCACCAGACAAAAAAAATAATTACTTGAATTTGGGAGTGAAATGAACATGATGATTTATATGATTCACTTGTATATTCCAAATAGATCAGAGCGCACACTGAAAATATATTAATCATCTATATTTGATGCCTGAAATGCAGTGTCTCCTGTATCTGTACACACTTTTTTTCTCATTCACTGTGGTGTCCAGCTGTCAATAATTTAAAGACCGTGGCTTTACATTTTTTGTATTGCTTTATTTATTGTGATGGTGCTGAGGAGCTACAGCCACGCACAGGCTAGGCATTGTAAAAACAGCCTGCAGCATAAAACATGGAGGGAAAGGAAGTGCTGGCAGAAAGAGATACCTTAGAAAGAGATACCTTATCCCTATTTTATAGAACAGAGGCATAGGGAGTGCTCATATTTAACCCAGGCTCTTAACAGAAGCATATGGCAAAGCTTTGACTGCACACGTCTTCTAGGTCTCAACTGAGTGGTCTTTGACTGCTGAACTACCCCGTCACAGGGCTGGCTTTTTTCTTTCAGTAAGATTTAATCCCGTGCAGCAAATCAGATGTTCAGTGGTCCTGAAAGCTCACAGCCCACTCCGGCGGCTGCATGCTCTGCCTTCAGCTCCCGGCTATGGTGCACAGTTCCCAGGGACCTATGTCCATACAGCGAGGGCCAGGCAAGATGCCATTGCAGAAGCACTGGTGACATGCAAAGGATGTGGAAGCACATGTCCAAAGGACAATGCACAAGGAATGAAATGGAAGCAGGTCCCTCTTTTGGCAGGCAATCACATCTGGTAATCCCCTTCAGAAAGGGTGCAGGCTCTCTCGCTTACTGGTTAGCTTTTTCCCCTCTCTTTCCCCTTTCCAGGAGGCTTTTCCAGAGCTTCGCTGGTCTGAGGTTGGGATGCTGTTCTTCAAACATCCAGCCTAATGGCATTCATGGTGGGTTTATATTTATTTGTCTTTGGGCCAGCATTGTCCTCTACCCTACCCAGTGCTTCTCCCTCCGAGCTTCTTCCCCACCGCAGGCTGAGAACATTCATCCCCCAGCAGCTTTTCTGCCAGTTCTTTTAGTTTCTATTCTGGACTGCCTAGAAAATCCACTCCAGCTTCTGAGTATTTTAAAGGACTGCTCAGTTCATTGCATATTGTGCAATGCTTCTGCTTTCTTGGTGTCCGTGGGCCGTATTCCCTGACATGGCAAATCGGAGGTCCTGCAGGGAAAGGCAAGAAGATACGGAGACATGCTAGCTGAGGCCATGGCACAGGGTGCTGTAAACTTTTTAGTGCCCTATCATTTGAAGATAAGCAATGATTTGCTTTATTTTTCTTCCGGTACAGCACTATGCACAGCTCTGCCAGGTTTGCTGGCTAAAGGAGAGTTGTTGGATGTCTAAAAGGTCATGTTATTTTATCTGTGAACAGCAATGTGGGTCTACAACAGCAAGTGCATAGCAGAATTGTATTAGCTTGGTTTCATTTTTAAGTCTCACACAAAGTATATTAACCCAACTCCTACTCCTTCTCATCTGTAAAACACTGCTATGAAAGCCAGAAGAGCTTTCTACAAGTTCAAGTTTGCAGCAAATCTACTCTAGTCTAATGAAATGTCTGAACATTTCACAAAGTAGGTAAAACTTTACACTTAGTCACAGAGCTCCATCACAGACAACTGCTAGAGCTTCAGTCTGGACAGTTTTTTTCTGGGAGTAGGAAGGAGCTGCCTATGCCTGCTGTTTCATTAGCCTCCAGGGTACAATCTGTGATCATGAATATCACATATCCTCAGAGAAATAAAGAATGGGTTGGGTATCATTACTATCACTTTAAAGATTTTTTTGTCCTGAGATGAGCTTCCCAAGAAGTCAGTGCAGCTCAGAACAGGATCAGGGCAAGTTGCTTTGTGTCTTGGTACCTTGTCTGTAAAACAGACATAATGCTTCCTTACCCTCAAGGGGTAAGGGAAATACAAAATCAGCTCATGCTAGTGAGATATTCACCTACTGCAGTGGTGGCAAACAGATAAGCCATCAAAAGCTCTGCTTGTGATTTGGCAACATTATGTTACTACAATGTCGATAATTTAATTAGTAAATCATCATTATGAACAAACACATACAGGTTGCTGTCGCTCACCCTACAACCCCCCCTGCTGTGAATCATCTTTTTCTCACCGTGGTGCCGTACCTTGCCCTGACACTATGGCCAGTTGCATGGAGCAGCACTGCAAACCTATTGTAAACTGAGTGAAACCCCACCTGCAAAAATCCACCTGGAAGCAGAGCCTGCTGGACACAGAGTTCGGGGTCCCTTTGGTGGTGCTGAAGCTCTTCAGAACCTGAACTTCAGGAGGTCTATCACCATATTATACCACCGCTTCCATCATGACAACCACAAAGTTTGGTGAACTGGGTTTTTTATTATCAAAGAAGCTGATAGCCTGTCAGCATCCCACATGCAGCAGCATGGCTCCTAGGTTCCTCCTCTTGTGTCTGCTCCCTCCTCCTTCTTCTCCTACTGTACTTTCCCAGCTCCTTTCTCTATACAAAGCACTGGTATGCCTTCAGCCTGAGTGAATGTTGTTTTGCATTAAAGAAAGCAACAAAACCAGAAAGAGCAATGCATGCCCACCAGAGAGCTGCTCTCTGACACATTGCACTGATTTCCACTCAAAAAAGGGCAACTGCTCCTGCAGGTCAGAAAAGCGTGGAAAGTAGGTGAGAGCCCTAAAATGTGCTAGTTCCTTTGCTGGAGACAACATACGGCTGTGGATGTCCTGCCGCCAACCCCTTTCTCTGGCTTGTCCTCCCTCTCAGCGGTGTCCCACAGCAGCGGCACGTTCCTTCTCCTTCTCTTCTGGAAGCAGCGAGGGCCCTGTCAGGCAAGGGCGAAAAAAAACCCTGAAAAGCAATGCACGGGGAGGGCCCGGCCACAAAATATCTGTCATCTCAGTGGGTGCGACGGAGGCTGGAGAAGGGGGCTGGCACGCAGGCTGGGTGGCTAACACAGAGTTACAAATCCCTGGTAGTATTCTCCGTGGAAGAGGGCTCTGGCCATCAGCACTGTGGGGGTCTGTTATCACTGAAGCCACCGCTTCTCCTCTGGGCTCTTGCCGGTCGACGAGGGTGAAGGAGAGGAGAACATGGCCAGCGCGGGGACCAACCTGAGGCACGCCGGCTGTTTGGCTTCTCCCTAGGAAGGGAACCCCGGGAGGTCCCTCCACCAGCCTTCCTCCCACGTGTGAGGGAGCCCACCTGCATCACGCTGCATTATCCTGTGAGCAAAGCAGCTGCAGAAGCTCCTTGGCATTACAAGAGGAGATGGCTGGAGAGACTCTTTGTACTGATGCCTGCAAAAGAAGGAGCCAGCCTAGTGCTATAGCTGGAGACGTGCCAAGTGCTCTGCTGCATTACGTGGGCTGCTGAGCACAGGTAGGACAAGCCTGCTCTGTGTGGCTGGCCAGGGCAGAGCACTGGTATCCCCCATAGCCCTCCTTTCCTGCTTTGGCCCTTGGAAAGCTGGCTACTGCATGCAATGAGGTTGGGCACATCCCGCCGGAGTCCCAGCGCTCCTGAGAAATTCTCTCAAACCTTTAGTGGAGTTGGTTCATGTAACTTCAGAGACTTCTGGGATTTCTCTGTAGAGGAACTGAAGTGTTCCTGTCCCTCAGAAGTCCCTGTCTATTAAGATAAGCTCTTTTGGTAAGTGACAGTTAAAGTCACTCAGCAGGGTGGGCGGTTAATCTCAGTTGTTACACGCTAGAAGGCAACGAGCTAGCAACCTGTGTCAGAAATTAGTTGTGAGTAACGTGATGTAGCGAAGGAGCATAATTGCAGGAGAACGGGTAAATGGAAGACCATTCCTCCCTCTGCCCTTGTTCAAAATGTGACTGCGGGAAGGTTGTGTAGCTTCTTTGTGTTTTCATTTTGCTATCTATAAAATCATTATCCCTTTAGTCCATATATTTAACACAGATATAGTATCATTGCACCAACTTGCCTCCACAGAGCCATTTGCAATCTGGCAAAAGGGCATTGTCTAAATGCTAAGTGGTGTAATCTGGTATGGAAACAGAGAGAAGATAATGATCGCTGCTATTTGGTGGGAGGAGAGGTGCTGTAACACCTCCAGTGCTTGTTCCAAGTGAGAGCTATTCCTTTTCAGCTAGGCTGATGTAAGAAAGGCTGGGAGTCTCACCTTGCACTCTGGTTTTGTCCTACAGCTGTCTCCAACCTGGATGCAGAGAGCAAACTGAGTGTCTATTACAGAGCACCTTGGAATCAGCAAAGAAACATCTTCCTCCCCTCGACCAGACCGCCTTGCGTGGAGGAGCTGCACCACCACGCCAAGCAGCACCTGCGAGCCTTGCACAGAGGTAGGTGCTTGCACTCGCTCTGGCTCCATTTCTGCCATGACACCTCTCCTCGGCCCCTCCTGGCAGCAGCAGGGTACTCAGGCACAGGGCGGTGGTCTCCACTAGGACTTCGGTACTCAGGGTAAGAAACAAAGCTGAAGAAATTCTAGCGGTAGAAAAGGCTTGTGCCCTCTTCGGCTTGTTTGTGATTACTAGAGTAGAGCTGAAAAGGACTTTTTGATTTGCCTTTTTACATTCTTTGTTTATAAGTTTTTCTATTAAAGTGGATATGTCTGAGTTGTGTGAGCAAATCCATGCACTGATCCCAAAAGGATGGAGGCACTGAGTGTTTCAGCAAGGCCATCTCATCTCCCTCCACTAAACAGACATTAAACAATGCCTCCGCTCCACAACAGATAAGATTCATCTTCCCGAGGGCTGAAACTGGAGCCCAGTGGTATTACAGTCTCCACAGAAACTGAACCGCCTGCGTGGGGTTTCCAAGCACAAAATACTGGAGGAGACCTGCAGCCTTCAAGGGTGGCAGCTGAAAGCCAGGTGATACCCCAGACAGCTCGGCAGGGTTGGGCAGGTGTCCCCTTCCCAGGCCAGGGAACACCTCCTGACAGCCTCAAAACCAAATCACGTTACACAGGGAAGAAGTGGGAGCAATCAAGGTCATATTCAGGCTCCTGGATCCCTGCCATAAAGGAAGTTTCCTGGGTACAAATATCTAGATGGTCCTACCACAGTACACTACAGGGAAGGCAAAAGATGGGGAAAGGCCAGTTTTCACCAGGAACCTAACCAAGGGAAAATTCTTACTTGGAAGCATGTAAAAGTAGGCAAACAAACCTGTCTTTCTTCTGTGCCATAAGGAAGGAGAAAATCCATGCAGGTCACCCTTAAAATGTTCAGCAGCAGCCTCCTGTGTTGCAATTGTTTTGCACCAACGGCTACCATTGCTTTGCTCATTTATTATTGTTATCAGGTTATAACAATAATCGATTACTCGGATCTGCAGAGCATCTGTTAGCTGGATAAAATGTTCCAGTTAATTACCACATTTGAACCTCTCTACAGATTTTAGCTCAAGAACACACTGAGGGTGCAGTATGTCTTCATAGCACTGCAAAAAGTGATTCAGACGAGTTGCAGTCACGGTAGTGCTGGAGTAGAGAAGTTGGCTTTTCTGCTCCTAGCAGCTCTGCTTTGCAATTGTCCCAGGACCAGGCTGATCTCTGCCTGCCATCTTGTGGGCAGGAGAAATCCTGACAGCAGCTCAGGAAGGCAGCTGTCAGAAAATGCCTTATCATTTTAAAGTTACAAATCTCTGTTTTGGCAACTTCCCATCCTCTGCGTTTAACGGCAGCTGTGCAGGTTCAGCAGCACCTTGGCATGTGCTGCTTTATTTTATTTTCCAAATAACTGCATATACTGGCATGAAGTTAGAACTGGAAATTTACCCTAAACATGTTTATTATGTCTCACCAGCTGCTTCTATCAGAATTTCATTATCTCTTTATCTGTTTCACCAGGAGTAATTCAAACTAAACATTAGATCAGAAAAAAAGCTATGCTAGCAGCAAAGGCTGTTGTCTGGACTGTAACTATGTGCATCAGGTAAATCCATCGTCCCCTTCCAGCAGCACTCCATGCAAACTCCATGCTCTCTGACTGTCACCTAAATTTAGAGGTGGGAAGTTCACGAGTGTTCTCCCATTCACTTGGAAGGTTTCAGAGACTTGGGACTGATGCTGGAAGAGGGCTGGAAAGTGAGAGCCCGTGGTGAAGGAAGACTCCTCTGGGCCTGGGGTGGAGAGATCTTGACTTTTCCACGATGATCTCCTCCATGCTGGGACACAGAGCTCCACTGCAACAACCTTCAGGATGTCAAGCCAACGCTCAGGACCTGGCACTGCCACGTAGCTGAGGAAGGAATTCCTACCTGGGGCTGTGTTTCTTTCATTCTCCTCAGAGGGGTGTATTTTAAATGGGTAGAGTGCAGGCGCTGCTGCAGCTCAGTGTTTCAAGGCAACAGGACCTGCAGATTCCCATTGGGAATCAGGACTCGGGTCCAGGCGCCTAAGAAGGTAGCTCCTTTGTCACTTGGGATAAAGGGTATAAAGCCCATCTGAGGAGAATTCAGTGCACATGCTGGGTTGTGTTGTGTGAGCATTGCTCTTCCAGGGGCTTGGATGTCCAGGAACTGCTTGTTCCCTTCAGTTGCAACAGGGATCATAGGTACCAGTCAGTGGGGAAGAGGAGGACCTTCATCTTTGCAGTCCACATCCTGTTTGTGTGTCTGTCGTGCTGTTAATAGAGATATTTATACATTTTTAACACTCTGAAAGCCTCATGTCTCCTTTCTCATCCAAACCAGAACATCGAAGCCGAGGTGATAACAGAGAGCAAAAAGTCCAAGGCCCCGTCACTGTGGTGGCTCCTCCCTTTCCTCCCTTCCCCGTAATCTGCAGTCAAAAGAGGCACGCGATAAAGGACCAGCACCTGCTACCAGTAAGTCTTTCACTACAGCTATCATGCACAAACACGTTATCAGCACTGTGGGACCTAAGTGCGACGGCACTTCACAAGCTGCCCTCCCCAAGCCTCTGCAGGCACAACACGGCTGACCTTAAAGACTGTCAGCAGCATAACTCAGGTCGCAGCTTCCAGCAGCCAGCCCCAGGGTGGACGTTTCCATTGAGAAACCTCTTGGGTTTTCACCCACTGACAGCACTCATATGCATTCATTCACATACTCCTCCACAGCCCTTCACATTCTCCACTCGTGCTTTAGGTAGTATTTCCAGGACCCTCCTGTAATTTCAGAAAGTGCCATAATTTCAGCCCTTGCATTAGCATTGCCAGGAGCCAAGAACTCGAGAGCTTTGAGTGCTGGCTTGAGGCTCGCATGTGTGCAGTCAGGCTCAGCGGCACTTCTCCAGCTACAAGGAACTGCATTTTCCAAGTATGTATGGGCCATGGTCCTGTTCGGCAGTGTCCACCTCCCTGCGGTTTTTTCAGAACCTCAGAACCTTCAGAACCATGTCTCAGACATGCCCAACCAGGAACTCCAGCTGAAGGTCTGGTCTTGTATGTCTGTGCTGACTTGCCACTGCTGCACAAGATCCACAAGTTTAACTCTGATTAGGTCCATAATTCCCACTGGTTTCAGCAGGACTTCGCTAACTTGTGGCTCTGGGTGTTTGACCCATGAAAGTGCCATAGTAGCTATATTCTGCCCTGGGCTGAGAGCCATTGCATTCCTCAGACCGGTTTAAACTCCACAGGTCAGACCTGGCTTTGACTTTTAAGTGATGTATATGTCTAATGCCAGGCCTCAGTGTAGGGACAGATCTGTCCTGCATCTGCAGGTACAGGGACGTTGGCATCTACGGAGATGTTATACCTGCGAGCACACTGTAAGTCTGTAGCTACTGAATCGTCACTCAGCTGAAAAATCCAAGTACATTCATCCTAATTCATTACATTAACCATATGGAAATACTATCATGGCAAAGGAGTCACAGCATAAAGCACCTGTCCAGGGAACAAAACATCAGCAGCCAGTCCCTAGGAAGAGTTTTGTTTCTCGTTTGAAAGCATGAAATGCATGATGAAGTTTTGATTAGTTTGACTATTCTGGCTTTTTGGCTGCTTCTCTGGATAATTTCGAGGAAAGCGCCACCATCACTGCAGGCTTTGAACTGGTTAAATTTGCAGGCCTTGCGATTCACCTGAAAGAAGATATCCTGATGTTAAGGGACAGCATAGAAAAGAGTTGGAAGACAGAAAGGAAAAACAGACTTACCTGTTTCTTCTTTGTAAGTCATCAAAGCTGGCACTGTCATAGGGTCATTGAAAGGTAAAGGAGAGGTGACGCCCACAGTATGGATCCAAACTAGTTACAGACAATAGTTTGGACAGTATATTGAACATAAATGTCTCTTAGTTAGTATCAGATGGGGAATAAGGCATGTCTGTTGAAATTGCATACTCAGTGGCAAAAGGCCTGAATCGTTGCTGTGTTTGGAAAACAACCAGTGCTCTTTAGACATTACTTCCATCTGTGGAACACAAAATAATAATAAATAGGAGCAACCCTCTGAGTCCTGTATTAGTTCGCAAAAGTAAGTCACGCTGAATGTGGATGTCTTGGCTTTATCAGCAAGTCCACCTTTTTCTTTTCAAGAGGGAAAATATTCAGCTTTGTGCCCACCCCTATTGGGCCTATTTTTGGGAAGCTGACAAGATTCAGTGTTTCCCTAAGGAGGAGCAAGCAAGAGCTGCTTGGAGGTTGTTGTCCCATTGATTTCAAGGCATCTGGCGATGTTCTGCTTTGGTAATTGTAAATACGCCGAGGTCAGAGTACTTCAAAGTGCCTTGACCCATTTCTGAGAGAAGATGAAGCTGCACATGAATGCTGTGACTGGCAGAAGGTTAATCAGAGATTTTTACAAGACACTGCAACAATGAATAGCTAATTGATATTGTGCCAGCCTTCATGACTTAATGATATCGTTACAGGAGAAAGTTGAGAATGCTGTTCTTGGCCAGCTTGCCCTTTTCAGCATAAGCTTTTTGACATCTGCAAATGCGTATCTGCTTCAGGGACTGTTGGCAATGTTTGATATCTGATTCCAGTCGATTGTATCATCTATTTGTCAATGAACTAAAGATGTTAAATCCCACAAGAATTTTTATTCATGACATAGCAGTCTATTGCGTATTCCACTTTTCTGATGCATTGGAAAGGTGACAGTGAAAGCAATACTAAACAACAATAAAAGCCCCTTTCTGTGTTTCTTATGAATTAGAAAAGGGATTGTTTCCTATAAATTAGGAAAGGGATCAATGAGAAGCTGGGAAATTTTTAAAAGTTACAGGATCTGACTTTTCCAAACTGAACATCTAAGTTAAATGCATGCATTAAGGTACTGAAATAACTGGCTTGGTTTTGAAAAATGTTCAAATTGCCACTATGAGACCTGCGAGAGCTCTGTCGCTACTGAAAGCTACTGCAAAACAGGTCACCTATGTCTGAGACCAGCCAAGGCTTCCATATTTTTAACTTTTGGCTGCTGTTTTTATTGCTACCAATTAGGTCCACCAAGGAACCTGTGTCGCTTTTGAGACTTGTTTAATCCATTTTCTAGCAAACTTCCACTTTCAGCCTCAACAGCATCCCGTGACAATGACTTTAACAATCTGCATGAGAATGTATCTTTTGTTTGTTTCAGACCTGATGCTTCATAATTTCATTGCATCCCTTCTAGTTCTTAGACTGTGAGAAACAGTAAGCATTGCTCCCTCATTCCCTTTCTCCATGCCCCTCCTGGTTTTGCAGACATGATTTTACTTTCCTATCCAGCCCAGTCATTCACTTTTAAAGCTGAAAAACCCTGTCTAGCACACTTAGTCTCTCTCTGCACAGGAGAACTATACAACCAAACACATTTATAAGTATCATTCATTCAGGCATTTTTACCACTGAAGAGAAAAAAAAATATCTGAGGTGAGTACGAGGAAGTTATGGACTTGCTAAAATGAGGGAAATATTCCCTACATGTGTTCCCATGGCAACCCTGCCTGTAGCACTGCTGAGGCCAGTCACTGACTGTGAAGATGCTGTGTCATTCCAACTGCATTTCAGCCTTCTCTTTCATTTTTCTACATTTTTTTCTTTCCCTGCTTTCCCTAAGTCCATCTGGCCAGGCTCTGAAATCTCAGTGTTCAAGTTCTGAATGTCATGGGACCACACTTTCTCAAACCCCTCATGGCACAGCTGTTACAATAAAACACAGGAGGTGGAGCAAGGACCTAAATATTTCCAAATTCATATTCACAATTGCACAAAGTTCAGTGTCAGTTTGTTCATAAAATCTGAGCAGAAATCTAAGGGACAAGAAGCGGGAGGTTGTTTCCCAGCCAGGCTGTGCCTCTCCCTGAGACCTCAGCTAGAGAAAATGTGAAGAGAAAATAATGCATCAGGTAATTTTATTCCATCTCCCTGACATTTCAGAAATATTCCCTATTATCTGCTTTAGGATGCTTTGTACAGCAAAGGGAAACACAACCGAATGTACTAACTTTCCCACAGTTTTGTGCTGAAGCCATATGAAGCCTCAGTAAAAAAATAACTGAGGTAAGGGTGGGGCGTGAGTTGGGCTATGCACTTCTTGTGTGCAAATCCTGCCTGGAGCTGTTAGAAGTAAAACCTACCTGGCATTATTTGTCAGAACGAACTTGTATAGCACTCTTTGTGCAGTGAGCCTAACACCTACTGCCCTGTATCGTGGAATGATTATTGTGTACCTCTGTCTGCTGGAATGCCGTGTGCAGTATGACTTCTGTCGGGAAACATGTCTTATTTTTGTCTCTACCTTGTCAAAACATTGGAGCAGTACATTAATTGTTGGAGTATTGTCAGTACTTTAGCAGATCACATTTGTGATGCTCCAAAAGAAAAGAAAACACCCACAAGCAGATAATACAAAATCTTGAGAATGAAACATACAGAAATATAAAGGTTGGGAGCAGGCAGGCGAGCAGGGTTGTGTTTTGCAGCAGAAATAGCACAGTCAGAAATATTCCCATTACTTTCTCTTCAGCATCAGTTGACTGTGTAAGAAAGTTGCTGTAGAGGTGCGAATGTTAATTTCTAATTAAGTAGTCAACTGTGCTCTGAAAACACTGGAAAGCTGCTAACCTTTTATTAGTATTTCTTCTTCTTTTACCAGACTTCTAATTTTTGCAACGTGTAAATCAATAGCATTTTCCTTAACTCCTGTAAGTTAATGAAGCAGGAGGCTCTCCTTTTTACAGGGAGACAGGGAGACTTCACCCAGGGCCGCAGGAGTCAGTACTCAACTCATGTGAATGTGAGATTGAACACTAGTTCTCACTTACTCTACATGTCACCTTTCCAGCATGGGAATGATTGCTTTCAAACGAGAAGTCAGGACGTACTGTTAATAAGCACATAGCATTTCTGTGCTCACATAGGGTGAAAGCATCCTGTATGTATGTTCTGTTCACTGCTGGAAATGGACCATATATGAAGCTTGCAGATGCTGCAGCTACATGCTGATGCTCTGCTCGGGTGAATGTCACCCAGGTTATTCCTAAGGTCTTCCTAGGACGGAGACTTCCCCCACATGGTGCTATAGAAGCCTGAAGTCAGAAATAATATTGATCCCTTATGCTTTTTCGTTAGCTGCAACTTTTAGGTGGTAGGAGTCAAAAATACTCCTCTGGGGAACAGCACTGTGCTGCTAGCCTCCTCCTGCCCTCGCCATTGCACCGTGTCCAATACGCCCCGTGCACCAACTCTGAAATCCCAGAATCTCCAGTAATGCTATCACGATAGGTAAGGCAGGCTAGGTACATGATTTAACGCAAATGATGCTTCTTGCACCAGGCTTCCCTTCTATCAAGAAGATCCTGAACAACAGTGGTATCTCAAAGCCTTGAGGGCTGGAAAACAGAAGAAGGGCTTAAGTGGCATTTTTGTCCTGTCTCTGGCCCATTCATTTCCTCCTCCGGATCCCAGCTCTGGGACAGTAAATGGAGCAGGCCCATGAATTGCCAGGCTGGCAAGGCTGTCAACTACTAAATTGTTCTTTGCAATGGCGTTGGCTGAAAGGGTGACTCATGTCTCCTGACTTAGGTACCTGCAAGTAACACCAGGCTCTTCCTAAAATCAGTGGGAAGAGTGGATGCCGTTTCCTCTTTTTCTTTAGGGGACTATAGAGTTGACTAGTTCAGACATGGACATCTGACTTTTTTTGCCATAGTGCACAGAAACCAAAGATTTTCACATCAAAGAGATGCAGAGCATTGAGAAATCAGATCACGTGCATATACAACTAAGATTTTTACTGCAAAGCAGTTTCATGAGCACAATGGCACCTCTGCAACTGAAGCTGATGGGATAGCTCAGAAAATAAAGATGCTCACATTTGTCTGTGACTGCAGAATAAATCCCTATTCAAGCAATTACACACTAGTTTGGTTTCAAAGCAATCTTAGCCCATTAAAGAAAAAATGCCTATTTAAAGTGTTCTGGCTTTGTATTTAACAGATTGATTATCACCGTTGCTGTTTGCCAAGCGCACCCACAAAAAAGAAATTCACTTTGAAAACTGCCTAACTGCAGATTTGCCCATCAGACCAGAACAGCCTTGGGTATATAATAATAATTTCTTGCTTAATTATGTGTTTACTCAGGACATTTAGAGATATTCTGGTCTTCTGAGTGAATGAGAACATTCAAAGAGTGGCAGGTCTCTCTCTCCCCCAGCTTGGAGCTGTCGGAATGTTGAGGCTGCTGCTATACGCCAGCATGCAGGAACAGGCAGCAGGTGACCTCGGGACCCCTTGGAGAGGTAGCACCGGCACCAGCTTTCTCAGGAGCACTGCTGTGACAGCAGGAGCTGAAATTTTGCCAGTCACCTCCATTTTTTGTCCTGCCTTCTCATGGTAGGAACCTGCCTAGGAAGTTTGCCCTGCCACGCTTAAACAGGAACACGAGATTTTGGCAGATCAGATGGTGGGTGCGGGCAGACGTCACCAGGCAGGGCTTTGCTCAGAGGTGTCGGGCGGATAAACGTGGGGAGGTGGGAAAGCCCTGTGTGGACAGATGGGCAGCCAGACCTTGCTAGAGGCCAAGGTCAAGGTCCCGCTGTTTCTCCCAGGGAGGTTTGACCCCGAGGGGCTTCTGCATGTAGCTGTGCTCAGGGTGGGAGCTCCCTCCCGTCCTCTTCTCCGTGTGCACTAGGACCATCATAGGCCTTTGTGGGACACTGCAAAGATTTTCATAGCCTGGACTCTTGTCATCTCAGCAGTGTTTGTCTCCCCACCTCGGCCCTCCCTAGACATCCTCTGACACCTTCCATGGGGAAGCTGAATTTCAGTTCAAATCCTGATCCTGCTAGCCGCAGCCAGTCTGCTCAGAGCAGGCGACTGGAACCTTGGCCAGAGGACCCAGGGTGAAATCGTCCTTGGGCGTCTGAAGAGTAGACCGAACTGGTTGAGGTATTCAGTATCTCCGCAGACTTTGCTGCATGAACAGAGGTGTTTCTCCTGTGATAAGGACTTTTCCAGCCTGGGAGAACTGGTTTTGCACTGACCTGGGTAGAAACAAACCCGCTGGAATTGCTAACTAGGAACAGACCTCTTGATTTCCCCCCCTCTGCTCTTCTGTAAGGCTTATGGGCAGTTCATTTGGAGGCTTCCCATGGCTTTAGTCCTGCACGTGGGACCAGGACAAAGCATGAATTGTTGCACGTCTAGGAAGAGAGTAGGACAAGATGGAGAATTAGGCCTTTTGAGACTCGCCACGGCTTTTTATTGAGAGAAGAACATTTAATGCAAAGTCTTTCAGACTGAGGTTTGTGGTTCATCCATCACAGTGTTGATAATGATTGGGAGGAAAAACATTCATAGGATTATTTGGCAGGTCTGCTAACAAATGCAGGGGGAGATGATAACCCCCGCCAAGAAACACAGGCTAGAGCTTTCCAGTGTGATCAACAGACCTGTTTTCTTTATCTCCTTTTTTTGGTTTATTTCCTATTTCCAAAGAAGTCATCCTTCACTCCTTGGTTTTGAAAACAGGATGTTGCAACAAACAAAACAGAGTTGCTGCCAGAAGAGGATTTCAGAGCTGCAGGTATTCAGCGAGATCCAGGACACTGTGAGCAGTGCTGTTTGTCCCTTCAAGCATTATAAAAAGTGACAAAAAGACAGTTGGCTGTTCTCACCCTGACACAATGATCACAACCTTAGAGATGTAATGGTAACATCAGAAAACTTGAGCAATCAATGTATTTGATAAATCACCCTCAGGACCAGCATTATTTATATCCATTGCTTAAATACCTCATGCAAAAAATTTCACTTATATCATGAAATAGATCATTTATAATGTAATTGGATACATACTTTGCACTGCTTCAGCTCCAGGCAGTACACAGTTTGAGTTACCAAATCAATACAAGGCATTCTTGGGACAATTTAAGCATGTCTATACAAGGAGGTTGAACCAATTTCACTGCAGTTTCATCTAATCTGAATAAGCAAAACCAGCACAGACTTCACAAGGGTCCAAACCACTCTGTGGGCACACTTGCTTGAGCTGCATTTTGTAGAGAAATAGTCTGTTCTGGGGAACGAACCCATCAGCAGGAAACAAGGTGGAAATCTCAGCTTGTTTTGCCTCTGATCTAATTTATCCAGACAAAAATGATGTGCTTTTACCAGAAACATTTGGTGTGTGTTTTTAATTTTAATTTTTTTTTTTTTTTTTTTTTTTTTACATTTCACATTTATAGTTTAACAGCACCCGTTCGCCCTCCCCAATTGAGTGTTGCCACATGACCCCCTGGAGTAGAAAGGTACTGGAAAAACAAGCAATCCTCAACTAACAGCCCTGTCTCACTCTTCTCCATTCCAGATCCTAACCCTTCCTCTTGCTTGCTTTTCACTTGCGAACTTTACTGTGCTAAAAGAAGCCTGTTCTGTTTTTCTCATGTCAGTAAGACACAATAATGACTTTTCTCTTTTTCCCCTTTTTCATTCTTCACCTTGGATGGGTTTCAGGAGCTCGTGGCCATGAGGCCACCTCCTCCTATTGCCTCCTTTAAAAGGCCTGAACTCGGACTGACTGGATAGCATTAGCAATTGCATTTCATTCTCTTGCAATGTTTTTGCCAAACTACCGCTTTTCTTCTTTTTTTTCATAAATGGTAAGAAATTGTTCAGGCAACGCGAGCACGACAGCAGGTATTTATTCTCTGGCCATTTGGTGATGCCACTGTCTGGAGAGGGGGGGCTCTGGCAGCCAGGGTGACTTCACCCGCTTTGTCCAGCACTTCATTGTCATCCAGGGGAGGAATTGGCGACAAATGCAGCCTGCGCGTGTGTGCGCGTGTCCGTCTGTGTGTGTCCGTGTGTCTCCATGCGGCTGTGCATGTGTGCAAGGGGTTGGTTTTTTTGG
>JANZLQ010000060.1:20139184-20159844 GCA_026212715.1 Elanus axillaris
GGGTTGGTTTTTTTGGATGCATGCATCAAACTTTTTTTTGGGGGGGGTGGGAGGGGAGTTACCTAGGAAACAAAGTCCTTTGTGCTTTAAGTTTATATGAGCTATTCATGTCTGCCGGGGATCGGCACAAAAGCTGCAGGCAGAAAGAAGGCTGCGATGTTTGACTGAAATCCTACGTGGGAAAAGGGGTTTTTCTGCGGGTGGGAGGAGAAGGAAGCATGCGTTGTCTTGGGTCTGGGGGTGCTGCAGCAGGTGACATTGGTGAGGTAAGTGCCCCCCAACAGTTTAAATAGTAGCTGCTGAGTTAAGATCTTAAATGCTTTTGGGGTCAGGGCGTAAATGCTGTTTGGCAAGCCTGAGATGGTTAATTTTCCCGGGATTTGTGAGGAGCCTGGGCGGAAGAATGGCAGAAGTACAATGGCAGCCCGGGCGTGATCATGCGGTGTTCAACACCCGCCTGCTTAATGCCCTGCCAAGGAGCCGGAGAGCAGTATTTTATCTTCCCCATGCTTGCTACCAAAACTAAACTGGCAAATGAAGTGTAAACAGCAGGCATGAGGGGGAAGGCTGGTAGTTAAGCAGCTGGGAATTCAGGACTGAAGAGAAAGTCGGCCTGAAAGGGATTGCGCTTCATTTTTAAAAACCGAGAGGCAGATGGACACGCTGGGCTGGTCGAAGAGTTGTCACAGCTTATAGAAGAATGTATTAATGGAAAAAGGGAGGGAAATTAGGCAGAAAAAGGTAAGTGTTTCTCCCCTGTGTCCCTTCCAAACAAAACAGAAACTTTTTTTTGCAAACAAAGAGACCCCCAAACCCGAGTTGGTAGCCAGAACCACATGAAAACGTGCTTATTTATTTCTGTTTTACTAGATGAAATTATAGCAGCTTTGCAAGACAGAGTGTTGTTGGGGGATTTTTTTATTTCTTCCAAAAGAAAACAAACCACCTGTGTTCCTTCCATGCAGTTTACTTTTCTCTCCATTTCTTTATCTTCTGTACCTAGCGCTTCTCACAGCATGCTGTAAAAATGTGCATGATTTCTAAATAACCTTTTGCATTTCTTCTGGTGGTGGCTACTCTTCTCTTTGGCCGCTCTCCCCCCATCCCAGCACTGTTAACACTGGCCACTTCCCATGTATAGCTGCTGGGTGGCTGTAACTTCGGTCTGCTCTTGGTCTGAGTTTGTAAAAATGAAATGCAAATGAAGTTTTCTGAAGTACAGAGGGTTCTTAAACTTTGGACCTTCTAATGCTTGTCCTCAAGCGGTTAAATGGGCCTGTCCTCGGCAGTAGTCAGCAACTTGGGTGTTCAAAGGGTTGCAGATGCAAATGAGGGCCCATGTGTCTAACACTGTAAATACGCCGAGGTATTTTTCTCCTATTAGCAGGATGTTATTTTTCCATTGCAGAATAGCTTGTGCTGTCTGACTTAGCTAGAACAATTCCTCCTTGCATCCCTGTAATTGATTTCTGATCTGTGTGTCTGCTTTGTTTCAAAATTAGCCTCGTGTGCCTGAGTGGGAGACACTGATTTTGAATGTATTCATTTGCAGTCCCATCCACCAGAGGACGAAGATACAGATGTCATGTTAGGGCAGAGGCCGAAAAATCCAATACATAATATCCCTTCTACACTGGATAAACAAACCAATTGGAGTAAAGCACTACCTCTCCCAACTCCAGAGGAGAAAATGAAACAAGATGCCCAAGTGATTTCTTCTTGCATTATCCCCATCAATGTCACTGGTACAAATCTCTTCTATTTCTTTTTGTATTTATTGCATGGTTCAAGGGAGGTCAAGTACTTATTTTGTTTAATTTATTTGAAGTCACGGGATTGTGCAGTCTGGGGGCAAAGACCCTAGCTTGAGGATTTAGTTTCTGGAAGACTGTGGGCTAAATTCATCCCTCATGCGTGACCGCTGGAGTCACTGAAGCCGCATCTAGGATTAATTTGGCCCTTATTTTCAGAGTCTTGTTATACAGTGTAACATAACACTGGTTCCCTGTATAAACAATGTACTTTTGTTGTATATATAACCTACAGTCTGTATTTACAAAGACCTCAAATAACTTTTTGAATGTAGCTGACTGAAATAATGCAGAAAGCCACCGAAATTAATCATATGATTATCATGTGTAGCAGGAGAAGAGAAACTAGAGAATGTAGGCTACTATTTGCAGTGCTTTAAACAGGCGAGGCATGACTGTGTAGCATGCAAACCATCGCTCTGGGATGTCTTTACATGCAGCTATGCTGAAGGTATAGTAATGGCATTTTCTTTTATTTCTATAACCTTTGGATACATTTGACTAGTTTTATCTGAAGGAGAAGTTGTTTACAGAAGCAGCAGGTATATCACTTATTAAATGTGATAGATGATATTTCCAGAATCAAAAATCAGGCTGTTTTTCTCTTTCTCTTTCTCTCCTTCCAGAGGGCTGTGGTAAACATAATCTGAGTTTTCCTCAATAATATTTCGCACCAAGTTTTGATTAATGTAAGAGCACATAGTGGGTTGACTTCCACACTTATAGACTTGAATATAAACAATCAGGAAAAAAGCAGGGAGCTTTCAGTTAGCCTTCATTCCCCAGGGATTCTCCCAGTAAGAGAGGGGTTGGGGGGAGGTCGCAGCCCCTCACATCCCATCGCTCTTTCCCATGTCTACCAGCAGTGCCCAACCTTCCCGCAGGAAAGACTGCGGGGATCAGCCCCCAGCCGAGGGGCTCTGGGCGTCTGGGCTTGCAGCATGTCTGTCCTACAGTCTCACGGTGACAAGTCCCCATCCGCTCCACCATAAGCCGCGTGAATCCTCCTGGTGACGTCAGCGTCATCCCGGTTCCCCTCCCCGCCGGCAGCAGTGGTGACACAGCAGAGAGTGGGTGTCCCCACCAGTGGGACGGTGCTTCTGGTCATCGGGGGGCTGGCAGAGGAGACCCTGGAGGCTGGGAGCCGGCCGGTCAAGGTCGCAGGTTGGGCACTGCTGATAAAAATCTCCGCAGAAAGTCGTAGATAGCGTGGCATGTTTCCATGAAGTAAGGCTGGTGTTAAATGATGCTCTTTCTAGAGTCAGTGTAGGACCCTAACTGGTGTAGGCTTTCTAACGTGGCTAATGTCACCTAAATGCAGTTCAGAGGAGAGTTAGGTCTGGGACCAATGTTAACTTTTCCAGTAATAGCCATTTTTGCCTAGAGTCCACCTGCCATACATTGGAACCAAATTTCCACTGATCAGTTTTACAGATCAAGAATGGTATGTAATCTTGTGGATGTTTATGTGTATCATTCTCATTAGCACTAATGGGAATAATTTGTATGCATCACGGGGAGGATATACCCTCTTCCACTTTCCTCTCAGAGATGACCCCCATGCATCTGGCGCACAGAGCATGTTCTGCTAACTCACAGTTGCTGGAAAACCAGCCATGATGCTGATTGATTGATTTTTTCATTTCAAAGAGTTTGCTTTCAGTTCTCTCTTTTTGTTTTTTAAGCTTCTCCCAACCCTGAGAAATGTTCACTTTTTTGAAAATGACTGTTGTTGGAGTTTACAGCACTTTTGTTCTATATTAAAGAAAGTTCTTCCTCTGCTTATTCCAGGGGCATTGGTGGTTACAGGACATCTGTCTGAAGCCTCTATTTCACTGTAGTAGATTTCAAGAAGAACTTTTACAAGAAAGTTACTTTTTAATGTATTACATTGTTATGTAGTGTAATATGTACGTGTATGTCTGTGTATAATTATGTTTTCTATAATTATACGCTATTAAAATATAGCTTCTTATCAGGATTTTTTTTTCCTTTGGTTTGGTTTAGTCTGTTTGTTTTTCTTAAGATTACAAACCACTGTATCAGCGATCCTTATGTTAGTGTTTTTATGGACCTGGCACATTTTTTCCAACCTGTCCCGTGTCAACTTTAGAGAGCATAAGTATACAGTTGTGAAAAAAGTCAGCGCAGACGGGCACTGGTCTTCTGGTGGGCCTCCTTTTAACTTTGGTTTGACAACATAGTGTAAAAAACAAAGTGGAAGATGCTTCCCTATGCTAATGCCATGGAAACACAGAAGAAAATGAGGAATTCTCACCTATTCTGTATGACTGTGGTCATTAAAAAATGTGTCCATGAACTTGGGCTCCTAAATCCAAACTGGGGATCTTGATTGACTGTGTGACCTGATTCCCAGAATGGACTCCTATGCATGTGCTGACCACTTGTGAAAATCAGGCCACTTACTGATGTACACAAATAAATAGCAGCTGCCCATTTATGTCACCCTTGGCCAGGTGTCATCGTCATGAAGAAAGCTCTCTAAACTTGTACAGGGACTTGGCCCCATTTTAGCTGTCTCCTTCCTTTTTGAAATGTTAGCTCCCTTGGCATATTGGTCTCCTAAGAAACGCCCAACTACTGCAATATGGTGTTATAACCTTAAATTGTTTTCTTATGCTTAGTTGCTTAACATAAGTGAGGCTATAGCTGAACAGATTACTCTCTGCAGACAAGTTACAGTCATTGTCCGTATGACAGATGGATAAATAGCTATAAGATGCCCTGTTACCGAGAGCTCTCAACTGTTTTCCTTCCTGATTTTTTCTTTTCTCTTTTCTCTTTTCTTTTCTTTTTTCTCTTCCTTTTTCTTTTCCTTTTTTCCTTCCCTTCCCCCCTTCCCCCCTTTTCCTTTTCCTTTTCCTTTTCCTTTTCCTTTTCCTTTTCCTTTTCCTTTTCCTTTTCCTTTCCCTTTCTTCCTTTTTTCCTTTTTACCTTTTTTCCTTTTCCTTTTTTTATGCCTTCTGTTATTTTTGGCAGACCAGGCTGCTGAGGGGGAGCTGGAATTAGATATAAAACTGTGATATACTGTGATATAATTTACATAACAGCTACATAAGGGCTCCCTTATGTTTATTCACAGGCTTAATCCAAGCTCACATACCTCCACTGTGTTCCAGCCATGAAAATTTGTTTACTATTTCTAAAGGCTAATGAGACCTATTTATGGGTTGCAGGAGTTGGTTTTGACAGAGAGGCTAGTATACGCTGCTCTCTTGTTCACTCACAATCTGTACTACAGCGGAGACGAAAGTTGAGGAGGAGGAAAACCATCTCTGGCATCCCCAGAAGAGTGCAACAAGAAATAGGTGTAGTATAAATACAAATCTTCCATAGATAGCTTTCTAACTAACTTAAATTGCAGGGATATGAGCTGGTAGCCAGCCTTCCAACGAAATGAAACACTGAAAGCAGAAATGCTTGTGTAGTTTGCGAATGATGTGGTTTGTTCTTTTGATTTACTACAGTAAGCAAAGCTATATTACTCTATATGGCCTTCATGGACCAGGGGCCTTACCAAGTAATATAGATGTACGTGTTCAGCTCTTATTGTGTAAATGTTAATCAGTTCTTTTTTTTTTCCATTTTATTTTGTTATGAACCCATAGTTATGTGCATAAAAAGTAACTAGATTAAGTGAAAGTTTTTTCTTGTGTGAGGGGAGCTTAAGGTAAAGAACTGACAGATGTTGCTCAGCAAAGTGATGATGAGCTGTCACAACAGCTGGATAACTCACTCAGATGAGCAGTTGGATATCTGCCTTAGAGACAGCTGCTGGTACCTTAAGGGAAACTTTGCTAAACGTTCCTTTTATTTATCACACTTATTACCAAGGGTATTTGCCCAAAATTGAGCAGCTTACCTCACTTTTTGTCCCAGGTAAATTGGGAGCAACTCTCTTGAGGGCAAATCCAGTGTAAAAGTGGTGTTACCCCAAAACAGAACTAACAGGATCGTAATTTCTTAATGCTCATCTGCACCTGAAGATGGCTCTGCTATATCTGTTGCCATGAAACTTGATGGGAAGCAGAAGGAATGTGTTTATCATAGGGAATAAGTAACCAGAGAACCTATGAAAGAAAGATCCTGTTGCCCTGCAAATATCCTCGGTAGTAAAGAAGCAGACGATGGAAATTCTCAACAGACAGGTAGTCACGATAGAATTAGTTTTAGAAGCTCACGGAGTGTTTTGTCCAGCAGCCACTCCTGAAAACTGCCTTTAACTAGTTGAAAGAGAGTGACAAAACCTGAAAATTTAATATTTAGCTTAATATTTACCACAGCAAGATCAGCCCCATGTGAGATCACATTGCAGAAATAGGAGAACTGAGATAACGTTGCAGGACTAGGAGAATTTCCCCACCTCACCAGGATGAGATCTGCCTTGTATACTCTTTATAGCAAAGTTAAATTGGGTCCAATGCTCAGCAAGATTAAAAAAGAAAGAATACAGCAGATAATGCTTCTTGGGTTGCTTCATGGGTCGTCTCGCGCCGAGGAATGTGGAGCTGTCTCCCACTCACCCGGCTTTCCGTGTGTCCTAGATTCAGACGAGTCGCCGGTGGCGAGAGAGCGCAATGTGATTGTGCATGCGAACCCAGACTTCTCCAGCTCTGGCAGTAGGAGGTCAGGGACCCGGGACTCGGAGTGCCAGACGGAAGAAATCTTGATAGCTGCTCCCTCCCGGCGGCGGATCCGCACCCAGAGGGGGCAGAGCGTCATTGCCTCTCTCTCCCATTCCGCCGGCAACATCTTGGTGCTGGCAGACAACGGGGATGCTGTCTTTGCTGCTGCTGTAAGCAACCGCATCCGCTCGCGGAGCCTTCCTCGCGAGGGTGCCCGGGCCAGCGAGGGCCATCAGGATGCCACCGCCAAGAGTGCCGGGTACAAAGCGGAGTGCTTCCTAGCTGACCAGGAGAGGATCCCGAAAAAGGGGAAGGAAGTCTTGAGCAAGCAGGGTTCACAAGAGCGCCAGCCCATCGGTTTAACTTGTCCCCAGCACCTGCACAGCCCCGAACACGGCATCGGCGAGAGGGGGAGATCGCGGCTGTTGAGGATGGCTGATTCAGGCAGCTGCGAGATTTCGTCCAACTCGGACACCTTTGGGAGCCCTATTCACTCTATCTCCACGGCAGGAGTCCTGCTCAGCAGCCACATGGACCAGAAAGATGACCACCAGTCCTCCAGCGGCAACTGGAGCGGGAGCAGCTCCACATGTCCCTCCCAGACGTCCGAAACCATTCCTCCCGCCGCCTCTCCTCCGCTGACGGGCTCTTCGCACTGTGACTCTGAGCTGTCACTCAATACCGCTCCCAATGCCAACGAGGACTCCAGCGTCTTCATCACGGAGCAGTTTGGTGACCACGCAGATAAGGTCAGGGGCCACAGGGTGAGCTCCTTCACCTCCACTGTGGCCGATTTACTGGATGACCCCAACAACAGCAACACGAGCGACAGCGAGTGGAACTACCTGCACCATCACCACGACTCCTCCTGTCGCCAGGACTTCAGCCCCGAGCGCCTGAAGGCCGACAGCCTGGGATGCCCCAGCTTCACCAGCATGGCCACCTACGACAGCTTCCTCGAAAAGTCCCCCTCTGACAAGGCAGACACTAGCTCACACTTTTCCGTGGATACAGAAGGGTACTATACCTCCATGCACTTTGACTGCGGTCTCAAGGGTAATAAAAGCTATATTTGCAACTATGCAGCAGCAGGCTCTGAGAGCGGCCAGACTGGGAGCGTGACCTCCAGCCTGGCTGACTGTGCCTGGCAGGAGTGCCCGAGCCACAAGAGACAGGGACGGCAGAGCATCTCGCTGAAGAAACCAAAGGCAAAGCCAGCCCCACCAAAACGCAGCTCGTCTCTGAGGAAATCGGAGGGCAGCAATGACCTTCCTGACAAGAAAGAACCAAAGATCGGTGGCGGACAGCACATCTCTCACACTGCCAGGGAGATGAAGCTGCCCCTTGAGTTTTCAAACACACCCAATCGAGTGGAAGGCCCCAACCTGCCAGCCAAGCAGGAGCTCCCCTGGGCAAACCAGAGCGATAGCGAGTTAAAGGACACTCCATTTGACACTGCCGATATCCCCTCCTTTAAAGATGAAGGTGCTGAACAACCTCACTATGCAGACCTCTGGCTTCTGAATGACTTGAAATCCGGTGATCCTTACAGGTCCTTGTCCAATTCCAGCACTGCTACGGGTACTACAGTCATAGAGTGCATCAAGTCACCGGAGAGCTCTGAATCCCAGACATCCCAGTCCGGGTCACGAGCCACCACCCCATCTCTCCCTTCCGTCGATAATGAGTTTAAGCTGGCCTCCCCGGAGAAGCTGGCAGGGTTAGCCTCGCCCTCCAGCGGGTACTCCAGCCAGTCAGAGACACCCACCTCTTCTTTTCCGACCGCTTTCTTTTCAGGACCTTTGTCTCCAGGGGGAAGCAAGAGGAAGCCAAAAGTACCAGAGAGGAAATCATCACTGCAGCAGCCGCTCTCGAAAGATGGCACCACCTCGGTGAGCAAAGACCTCGAACTTCCAATTATACCTCCTACTCACCTCGACCTAAGTGCTCTTCACAACGTCTTGAGCAAGCCCTTCGCTCACAGGCACCAGCTGCATGCCTTCAGCCACGGCAAGCAGAGTGCAGCCGGGGAAGCCCTGCATCCCAGCCCTCCCTCCGCCCTTGCCATCACTCCCTCTGTTCTCAAGTCTGTCCACCTTCGGGCAGTCAACAAGCCTGAAGGAGGGAAACAGAAGGGCAGCACTCCAGACCTGCTCTGCATACAGGAGACCACCCTGATGGCAACTGATGTTTCTCCAGGCAAAATGAGGCCACTCTTAGCTAAGAAACCAATATCACGCCAGTATTCCACAGAGGAGGCCATAATGGCATACATTGATGATTCCCCAGCAGAAGTGGGCCCCAGCAAGCTGCCTTTAGAGAAAAGCTCCTCTTTCAGTGGGCAGAACAACTGTGAACAAGAACCTGTAACTTCAGCCAGCGTGGGCCTGGTTGAAATCAAACCTGGGAAAGACCAAATGCACCCAGCCGCTGAGCGCTTGCCAGGAAGCGCTCTGAATGAGACGTGTGCCGTCTCCACAGATGGGTTTCAGAAGGGCTCAGCTGTCCTCACGGGTGATGATGAAGCAAAGAAACCCAGCCAGGGAGCAGAAACAGAGCACGACCTTCAGCAAGCGCAGGCTCAGCGAGAGCTCTTGGCAGACAGCAAGGGGAGGAAGGAAGCTGGGCCTGCGGGAGAAAGCCTAGCTCAGGTCAAGGGAGCAGCCATCGGCAATCAGCTCAAGCACCAACCCGATGTAAGCCACCATGTGCCTGGGAATATCAGCTATGAAGCAGAGATGGCAGCAGTGAACTCACTCGGCAAAGTGGCAAGCAGCAAGCAGGAAAACGGTATCTCATCAGGTATCCCAACCAAAAGTGCCTCTGATGACGGCAGGGCAGAGGAGATGGCGGGCAGTGTGGACGAGCCTCTGCTGAAAGGTCAGTTGTGAACTCTTTTTTGTGTTATACCCGATCATGTGGCTTTGGATGTGACCGGTAGTGGAGTCAGAAAGCAGGCTGGAGTTGCAAATTGGCCTGCCTCTGAAAGTTTAAGCACAGCTCCCCCTAATCTGTTAGCTGGCCAGCCAACCCAAAGATATTTTACACTTTTTCAATGTATTCAGAGTGTATTTCTCTGATACTTATTTCCTCCCTCGTGCCGCATTTCAGCTGAAAAGAGAAAAGAGAGGAGCATTAACCCTGGGTACAGAGGAGCCTTATTATCACAGCTGTACAGTAAACAGGAGATCCCAGTTTTGGTCCCTACCTGTGCCCCCTTTATGGGCTCCAACATGCAACGTACACAGTGTTTAGATTAGAGGATAAAGTCTGTACGGTGGTATTGGCCGCTTGATTGTGAGCCAGGCTGGTGCCTCGCATTGGTGGTGCTCTTGCAAAGCACAGCGGGGTCTGACTCATAGCGTGGACTCTTTCCTTGTTTAAGAATCTTCTCCAAGCGACGAGTCCATCATGTCTCCGCTGAGTGAGGAGCTGCAGGCTGATGCTGAGGATGTCTTTGTGTCTCCAAACAAACCCCGCACTACGGAGGATCTGTTCGCAGTCATTCACAGGTGACCTACTCTTGCAGCAACGGGAGAGGGTAATGTGCAGCCCTGCACAGTCACTCACTAACGATAGCTGCAGGATGGTTATTCGATGGTTAAGTCTTGTCCCTAAACTACCTTCTTCAGTTTATTGAGTTTGGTTTTCTAAAAGGCAGCTTTTAAAAGGTGCTTTATTATGGTCCGATGTGCACTCTTGAGTATCTTCGTGGTGCCTGTAGGATGCCTGACACATAACAACATCAGGCCGTTCTCTCTAACAAACATACGTATCTCCAAAGAAAACTACCTGCAGTGGTTCCTGCCTTCTGCCCACCAGCTGTATTCTGTTGAGCGAGTCATTGTAGCAAGAGTGATGTGAGAAGGCATCTCTTCAGTCTTAGAGTATTTTGTATTCAGCTAAAACTTGCAATCACAACTGAAATTACAGGTTTCTGATACTGAATAGGTTAAGCTGAGTATTATTATTACCTAAGACTCTGTATGCTGGTTGTGCATACATTATTTTGGAAGAGCTGGGTGATGCTGAGAGGGATTCTGTGGCTTTCATTCATTGCACAACAGCTATCATGGCTTAAAGCACCATCAGTCACTGCCAGCCTCTGATATTTGACAGAGGGATTAAGAGAGCTCTAGCTAATACGAAAGCACAGTCAGTCTGTGAAACTCCAGACCAGCATGAAGTGTTATTCTACAAAGATAATGTATGAAAGAGCGCTCCTTTGTGTTTTTACAGATCAAAAAGGAAAGTCCTTGGGAGAAAGGATTCTGGAGACCTTTCTGCAAGAAACAGATTGAGAGCTTCATCTGGGACAAGCAGCCAGCCCTCCTCCAGCAGCACACTGCCCGCCAGCAACGTGCCAGCGGCTGGCAGTGCGAGCACCCCCATTAGCAGTCAGAGGTCCCCTGGGCTCATATACAGGAATGCCAAAAAGTCCAACACATCCAACGAGGAGTTTAAACTACTGCTCCTTAAAAAAGGCAGCCGATCCGATTCCAGCTACAGGATGTCCGCCACGGAAATTCTGAAAAGTCCTATTTTGCCCAAGTCTCCTGGAGAGTTGGTGGCAGATGCCCCCCAAAACCTGGAGGAGCCTCCCCCTGCGGTGAGCCCTGACGCATTGTCCCCACTCTCCCCCTGCTCCCCCAGGGTCAACGCGGAAGGATTCTCCTCCAAGAGCTTTCCCATGTCAGCATCCTCAAGAGTGGGACGCTCTCGGGCACCTCCAGCAGCCAGCAGCAGCCGGTACAGCGTGCGCTGCAGGCTGTACAACACTCCGATGCAGGCCATCTCTGAAGGAGAGACGGAGAACTCTGACGGCAGCCCTCATGACGATCGGTCTTCTCAGAGCTCAGCGTAGGCTGCGTGGGCACCACTTGGGCTCTGTAAGGATATGAATATAAGAGGCCAACGTTGTAGCATTCAAAAAAAAAAAAAAAGAAAAAAGTTGCAGGGCAATATCGATGCTTAAAAGGGTTTGTAAGATGCTGAGAAAACAGAGGACTACAGCTGTAGCTATTTATTACATTACATTTTCTAAAAGGAGGTAGATATGCTATGTTCTGTTTTCTTTTGGCTTCATTATGTTTATCCCACTCTCATTTCTGTTGTCACTGTAAATTTCAAGGCTACACACTTTCCATAGAGTTAAAAGTGACTTTGGGTTGTTTTTTTTCCAGAATCTGCCCGTCTAGAAACAAATCCCTCACTGTAGTGCTTCCCTAAGGTGAAAAAAAAAAAAAAGAAGATGCTCTTGAGGATTGGTATTTTTCTACACTAAAATGAGCTGAAACAAAATTTAGAAGAAATTAACAAAACATATGTAAATACCATATTTTTGATAAAAATTTGTAAATAGAACTATCAAAAAGTGGACGTGGCAAACAATTTACTGCATAACAACTTTGTTTATAGAAGTCAAATGTAATAACTGTATTCTGTGAATACCATTTTCATATCAAACATAAAAAATTCACATGGCCACCGATAACCACTTTCAGTGCGATAAGCCTGAAGGACAACATTGAGCAGTGGAAAGGAGGAATTCTCCACCTTAGCTAAGGAAATGGAAAGGCTGACTGCGATTGGATTAAAGTAACCATTTGTCTTTCCAAGGCAGCTCCGAAGAAGCTAACTGGAAAGCACAGCCGGGAGGGTTACCGTGAGGATGGGTGGGGAAGGCGAGTGTGCTTCCAACAGAACAAAGTCATGTCTGATACAAAGCCCCAAAGGGTCCCATCCCACAGCCTCGCCTGGGCCTTTATTCTTGCAGGGATTGCTTCAGAGAGAATAGATGTGAGAAGAAATGGTACTTAACTTTCATATTCCTATTAGGCTATTGGGATACAGAACACAGTCATAACCTGGTAACTATAATCTTTAAACATGCTTAGTTTCTGGTTCGTAAAGGAAACAAATAAATTATAAGCATGCAAGAAGCGCTTTTGATTTATCAGTAAATATCTGCGATGAGTTTTCAGTGAAGCTTTCTCTTTGTGCTGATGAGATTCATGCTACCTAAATATTTACAAAATTGACACTGTGAAAACGTAGCTGGGAAATAGGTATGTGTATGCATTATTTATATTCATTGATAAGCCGGGAAGGGGAGAGCTGTGGTTCATTGTGCCAGCCACACGTACAGTTGGGATCTTGTCTGGGTTTACCAGAAACGTCGAACAGGGAGGGAGACTGGGGTGGGGTGGGAAAGGAGACAAATCAAAGCAGCTGCTTTGATACCAATGAAGGCAGGGAAATAAAAGCTGAATTACTTGAAGTTACTTGAATTTTCTCATCTGAAAACTGCAAGAACATGTACTTTTAAAACTTAACCCATGAATCGCTTTATACTTTTAATTTTTAAACAGAATAAAACCAACAAGCCTGATTCTCCTGTGGGCCACCACGGTTTCCATCGATGTAGCGCCATCCGTGCTACTCTGAGAACAAGGCCCTCTGTGTCCAAAATTGATGCAGTTGGTGTTGGTTGCTGTAGGATATGGTTTGGAATAGAGGAAAGGTCAGTGCAGAGAAAATAGTGCGAGGACAAATGTGGTGTGCAATAGGACAGGTCGAGTAGGATGGCAGAAAGAGCGTACTCTGGTACTAAAGAAATCAACATCAATTAAAAGCTGGCTTTAAGCATAAGCAAATGATAGGAAGCGGAATGCGTGAAATCGTTTACCTTTTTTTTTTTCAATCATGTAAGGCATAAAGCTGAGAGTTTTTAAAAGTGGGAAGAGCATGTTTTAAAGAGGAAGGTACTACCTAAAACTGTTAGGATTTTAAGGAGTCTGAGCAAGTCAGAACAGTTTAACAAATCCCAAATGTTATTCCCCATAAGGTTCACATATGATTTTGTCTGGCACTTACCACAAGAAATATATTATTCAGAGTTTCCTACCATCCTCCTGTGTAGCCTGGTTGCATTTGGTGTGCGAGGTAGAGGCGCCGCGCATGTGGTATGTGCGTTGGGAAGAGGGGTGGTCCATCAGCTGAAGGCCTGCAAAGTGGGGAAGTCTAAATAACCTAGAAGTCTAAAATAGTTTTCAAAAAGGTAATGGGAGCAAGGGTTTGGAAACAAAAGGCTAATAATAGTAGTAGCTTAGCTGAGAAAGTAAGTCTGAACACAAGTGAAGTGAACGAATGAGAATGTTTTAAGAGGAAACATTTAGCATATAACAAACCACTTTCTGGAGAACATGAGTAAAGGAAGTTTAGACAGTGGGTAGAAAATCCTTAGTTTGTTATCTTCAGTCATTTTCCTTAACGATTTTACCAGGAGCACTTTTACAACATGTTTAATAGTCCTCAGTTAAATAGTCATTCAAAACTGTAAAGAGAATACAGCTGAATTGACTTTGATGATACCACTTTTTATTACCAATCAATAATTTAACAGAGACCATAAATAAATATCTATACACCAATTTTTTTTATTTTTTTTTTACTGGAATGGTGAGGCAATACTTGCGTACAAAACAGCCACAGAACAATCCCATTAAAATAGTCTTACTTCTTTTGTTTAATCTCTTAGTTTATACTTAGCAGATTGAAACCCAAATAAAGAGATTCACTATGAAGAAAAGAGTTTGTAGCAAACGTGGGAGTCAGAAGATGCATGGCGGAGACCCCTGTAGTGTTGCAGGCGTGCCATTGAGGCACCAGAGGACACGCTGTAGAGCGAAGGGAACAATCACTCACCTCCTGAGACAGGGTACAGTACGTGCATCAGGTAAACTGCTGAACTGTCATTTATAACCTACTGTTCCATTGTTTGCACTGATGTTATGGAAATTATTTCTGAAGTTATACAGCTGTGTGTTCTGAAAAATAACATTGTCCCACTTTTTTGTTGTTGTTGTTGTGGCAGCGTAGAGGACATGGAATAGTTGTAGTGAATAAAGCATATGTTTGCTTTTGCCAAAGGTCAGTGATTGAGTGCATTTGCTGCAATGGTGGCAGATAGAGAAATACTGTAGGTTATGATTTAAAGAATTTAAAAAAAAAATTAAGAAGGTTACAGTGTAACTATTTTGGTACTAGCACCAGTTCATGCTGGCAGAAAAGACAATGGTTTATGGACTTGCATCCATTTTGTATTTTTGTAATATTTGTAAATATGAACTTTTTAAATTGTTGCAAAGATGGTTTCTTTTGTAAAATGTTTTCAAAGTTTACATTAAATCCAAGCCTTTGTATATTTTAGAGCTGTGCAACACTTTAAGTCTTGTATTTATTTTTAGTAAAAACAGTGACAGTTTCATTGTGAACCCCTCTCAAAAAATGTGTTGGAGAAGTTTGATTACCTAGAAAGTGTGTATAGAAAATGCAAATAAACGTGACTGCAATTAAATCACACCTTCTCTTTACTTTCTTGTCTAATCTACAGACTACAGGTATGCTATTTCCAAAACTAAGTCTCAGCTCATTACACATTTCAAACCATTTAATCGTGTTTTCTCTTCAACTTACTTAATTGTTTTTATAAACTGAGTAAGGGGAAATCTGTATCCAAACTGGCATTGATTTTAAGTGGAATTTTGCCCACACGTACAGTTTGGACAGAATATAAAAACTGCTGAATTTGCCTCTTGTCTTTTACAGGTAAGAGAAAGGAAGCTGGGATGAAAAATAGTGGAAAGACTTTATCTTCAGCTGGAAAACATCAAATTGCAACACTTCAGACCCAAGGCATAAAGAATCCATAAATAATAAGGCATAAATAGTCTGAACCTTATCAGATAAAGCAAGCCGCGGGCAAAAAGCAGGCCATAAATGATGAACACAAACTTAGAAGTGCGAACACTACTTTATTTTAAAATGGTTTAGTTACAGGAGGTTGACAAGTCAGGACACAGAAGGTAAGTGTTTAAATGACAGCCCCTGCATATGTCTCTGAAAATTGCATGCCTGCTGGAAAAGGGGAGGGGAATCATGAAACTTTGATTTCAGCTGTCATTTTGTCAGTAGCTTTGCAACACTGTACTTGGTCTTTAAGGAATGCATATAGAAAAAAAAGCTGAAATGCTCAAGTCTGGTGCTTTAGAGCACATGGAAAAAGATCTGCTTTGGGGAATGCTGCTGGGCTATCTGCAGTCATGCTTTGCAAGGACATGAGGATTGCCCGGATGGGTGTGATCTCAGAGTAGTCTCCAAGTAGGAATCAGTTTGCGTAACAATTGCTTTAACCAGGTCAAGAATTTAATGATTATGTAGATAATTTCCTGTTGTATTGTGTGCCTTTCTCAATCCAAAAATACAGATAAGCAAGATCTGTAGGAAGAGTTTAGCCAGTAGACACAGGCACAAGCTGGTTTTCATCTGCCCACTGTATGCCTGCATATCTTTTCATGCTCAGTGGAAGAGAATATTAAACATTAAGACTGCATAAAATACACTTAGTACTTTTTATTTATACAAGGTGAACTCACTGTAACTATTTACAACACACGCGACATCAGTGACTTTTTGAAGTCTTCGTAAAATCCAGGCTTCAGTGTGTAACTTTGGATATGCGTACATCTCATACAACTGTCAGGCCCATCCAGTGATAATATAAACTCGATACTGTAAGTAGTATCACTGCATTTATGAACCTCTCTCAGGTTGTACTACGCTGCTTCTCAGCAAAGCATCCCACCATGCTGTGTGGATACATATAAGGAATGTATGTAACCATGCAAGGGAAGAGTTATGGGTTTGGGCAGGGGCGTTGGAGGATAATAAAGCACATGGGTGTTAAAACTTAGATGCCACACTGATAATTCTGGCACCTTCTTTCCAGGGTGGAACTCAACCACCACCCAACAAATCTTCCTATACAGTCTTCCTATAGTGTTCTCCGAGACTTAGCAACTCAGCACACACAACCTGGTGGGGTCCTCCTTGAGCCAGCAAGCAGCAGGCATGTCTTCATCTCCATCTCTTGCTGGAGCTTTTATAGAAATTAAGAGAGGCATTGATCCATAACAGAAATCCCATTTCAGAGAGGGGACTAGCACAGGCATTCATTGGAAGCGCTGAATGTTAGTGCCTGCTCTCAGGGACACTGCTGGTCACACCTGTCTGCTGCTCTGCATAACGCAGATATGGTCTGGGAAGCAAGGGATCCTCCCCAGATATGGGTCTGATCACCCGACATCACTGTGCATTTCACTTTGCCAAGCCAGCTGAACCATCAATAAAAATCCTGATAAATTTAGGCTGTAATTTCTATTACTTTCCTCAAGACAATGCACAAACCAAGTTTGGGGATCTATGAAGGCCAATGTGTAACGGGAGTTAGTCCACAACTTCACATGCCATTTGAAATGTCCAACACTACAAAATGCCAGGTTTCAAACCTGAAATGAAGACATTACAGAAACAGCTAACGTAGGTAAACTTGTATTTTTATTCTACTGGATCCAGTAACTCTAAGTACCAGGAAAGATGGCCAACAAATTAATTTCAGGAATTTTCTAGTCAAAATAATCCAAGAAAAAGAAATTCCTTGTAGATCAGGTTTTCTCACTCCTTCCGAAACTATGATCCTGCATTCAAATGCGTTAACTATTAGCTGACTGCTCTCCCTGTAACAATCTCCCGCCTACCTCCACTTCCTTCAGTTTTCTTTTGATATGCATCCCGCCTTCTACACGATTGGTAAGCCACTGAAACAGTAGTTGTAGAAATATGCCTACCATTTTGTATCATCAAGATGAAACTTTCTAAAACAGCATGCTGTAACGTTACAGCCTCTAGTGTATCAAATAATTCCTTTTAATTTAGCTTCACTTCCTAAAGACTGTATTCCTCTTAGCCCTACCTTAAATATCTTTCTTCTCTTAGTTCCTCCAAATACTGTTGCCCCACAAGACCATGGAAATCAGTTAGCCAAGAAATTTTTTCTATCTGTTTCCTTTCAAACCCAACATTTTTTCATCCTTGCCCTAAGAACTTTCTTTCCACAGGCAGCAGTATCCCCTATTCCTCACTCTGGTACTTCACTTATTAGTCTGTGTCTTGGTATCCCATTCAACATCTGTGGCCTCCCAAGACCTACAGGGTCCCAAATCGTTCTTTTCAGGGACTGCTTCCATACATTCACACAAAATGTTGCCCCATCATAAAAAAAAGTTCCTCTGTTTCTGCAGAAAAAATAAAGGGAAGATAAAAGCTGATTTTGAATACAGGATTGTTGGCTGGGATCCCTATTACTCAGGCATTCTCTCATCAACTCGAGCTTTACAGGAAAGTGAAATTCATAGCTTACTCAATTCTCTTTCAGCCCAGTACGTTAATTGGAAAGCACCATAAAATTCTGATGTGTTTTGGTGAAGAAACTTGTGCAAGAAACTGGATGTACTGCACTGACTCAGTTCAAGATGGGGCTTGTAGATGCTGGTCTTCCACCTTGCCATCTGTGCCAAAGAGAGAAAAAGCTTTTAAAACCTGCTAAGTGATAAAGGAAGCATTGACTAATCCTTCAAGTTCTCTCAAAATGCTTATGAGGAAATAAGGCTAAGTTTATAAATAGTCCTCACATATGTGTGTAATTCTCACACAAGCTTTCTGACAGATAATTATCTGCATGCTATATAGCCATTATGCCTTTCCCACCTATACAGGTATTGGCTTTCAAATCTTTAGTAGTTCTGTCTGCCTTGAATCTTTCAGATACAAGCTTTAAACTTTAAAACCAGAGTGTTGTATGTTGGAGGAAAATATGTCGTGCCAGATCCAACACCCGAGAGAGGTGAGGCTGCCACAGCTCCATGCTCACAGGTTCAGTCAGTAGCAAGGCAGAGAGTATATTCCCATCAGGCACATGCACACAAGAGCACACGTATACCACATATGTAAATATATATGTGACCAGCCACACCGATCCCTCACACAGACAGCACCAACAGCCTCATCCTGCTTCCCTCTCCAGCTGAGCAGGTTGGAGGTCTACTAGTGAGGAAAAAAGAAAAAAAAAAAACATATCTATGCACACACATATGAACAATGTGGATCCTTCCAGCAGCTAGGCTTAGACATTCAGTTTTCCCAGTTGCTGGCACATATGAGTTCCTGAGGCCACAGACCCACTGCACTTGCTGCCGCAGACCATCTCAGCCCCCCATCCCCCAAACATGCAGAGCTGGCTGGGGCAACCCTGGTTCCCAACAGCCAGCCCCACCTTGGCCACATCCTTCGAGACACAGAGCCACTCACGGACTCAGTGTTGCCCAGGGCACCCTGATCCCCCAGTAGCTACCACACTTTGGTCTTGCCCTTAGACACACACATGCTCCCCTTCAGGCCTTGAGACCCTCCCAGACCCTATGGTCTCTCCAGCAGTTGGCCAGGACTCCCTTGGTCTCCAGTAGCCACCTGCCCCATAGTCTCACCCTTAGAGACATCCCTGGCTCCCAGGCCACTTCACCTACTGGCTGGACAGTCCAACTTGACCTTCAGTAGTGCTTGCACACTCACTCGCACACCTGCACTCACTCCATTTGCTGCACCACTGGCACACGGGCCCTGTGACACATGAGCTGACTGCCAGTGCTGCACTCAGACCCCCCCATACATACATGTGGACACAGAACAAAGAACTCTCATCCCAGGAAAGAGCTAGAAAGAAATTTAATATGCTACACCTGCTCCTCCCCAATTTACCTCAATCCATCCTTTTCCCAGCTTTTGGTTCCTCCCCTAAACATCTCATAGCAAGTCCTCTGCAACCCTGAAATGCTCTTCCCCCACAATGTGCCCCAAACCCCTAGGAAACAAGCTCCCCCTCCGTCTGAAATGTGCTCTAGCATTGCCCAGGGAAGTGACTGAGTCACCATCCCTGGAGGCATTCAAAAAGCAGGTAGACAAGGCACTCCAGAACATGGTTTAGTGGGCATGGATGATGGCTGGACTCCTAGATCTTGAAGGTCTTTTCCAACCTAAAGGATTCTATGATTGAATCGTTTGATGGGTTTCACGCCTGGATGCTGGGCATGAGACTCTGCTGGGGCAGTCCTGGGAGAGGCCTGACAGCGTGTTTGTTCCTCTGAGTCCTTAATCTGGGTTCCCACCTGCCTTTGTGCCCCTGCAGTCCTCTGGGCACCTGGAGAAGGGCCTCTGATGGGCTGATGGCCCCTGGGATGGGCCTGGGAGTAGCCAGGACAGGGTGTGAATTGGTCTCCCCCTGCCATTGTCTCTGTGTGCTCCTTTGTGCGTGCAGACCAGCTTTTAGCAGGGGAATGTTAAGTTATGCGATAAAAGATACGACCCGAGAGGATCACATCATTCTCTCTCCTTGCACAGCACTTCCCAGACATCTCTTTCACCTCCTGGTAGGGCTCTTGGCTGGACCTGCACGGATTGCCCTTCTGTTACTCTGCTGTAGTATCTCCATGGTGCTGCTCTGCTGGGCCATAGGTCCTGCAGGCTGTGGTAGGGCACTTTGTTACCCCAGGCCATGAGCAGATCAGGTCCCATTACCATCCCAGATCTTCTTTCAATCCCTTCCCAAACACAGACTTCAGAGAGGTCCCTGCGCCTCTGGGAGGGGGAGCATAAGCACAGGCAGGGGATGTCTGGGCAGGGCATCCTGGCCCTGCCAAACCCCCTAACCCTAACCCTGAATTAAAAAGAAAAAAGGAGTTGGTGTATGGAGATGAAGGAGGTAGGGCAAAAGACACAAAATTGTTAATATAGGTAGGTGAGGCTGAAATTTCTATATTTTGTCACTCCCAAAGGCCCAGAGTGTTCCTGTGTGAACTGCAGCCCTGACACCCGATTTTGTAGTCAGAAATTCTGATGACAACCTTTTGCAGCTGGCAATACCCCTTTGCAGCTGGATTCCTCCCATTCCAACAAGCAGTTTACAAAGAACCCAAACCGAACCTGACGGCGTGGCACGATAACCGGACACCAGTGCAGGCCGAAACCCACGGCCGCGGCGGGCCTGCACCAGAGGCTCCGCGGCTTGAGAACCGCGGAGGCCGGACCTGAAGTCACCCCCGGCTCTGCCCTCACGCAGAGAGGCGGGGAGCGGCTCGGCAGCCGCCATCCTCCCTCCAGCCTGCCCTCAGCTAGCGGGGAGCGCAGAAGCCCCTCGGAACCAAGAGGAGAGCAGAGAACACCGACACCCACCGCGGGCGGCGGCTGCCCGAGGCCCGGCGGGCGCCTGAGAGGGAAGGCGGCCCCTCCCACGCCCCGCCCCGCCGCCTCC
>JANZLQ010000060.1:20167709-20184810 GCA_026212715.1 Elanus axillaris
TTTTTTAATTTTCTTGTGGTGGGTGTTGGGGGGGGGGGGGTGTCGCTGAGGCCCCCTTATCCCATTTAATTTGGTTACCCAACTGCTGTGGTAAGGACCTGTGGCAAGACTCCAAACCTGTGACAAAACATCCAAAACAACTGCTGGAAAACTTCCCAGAAAGACCATTGTCAGAAAGCCTCTTCCAGGCACAACCACTAGAAAGCCTCCCAGAAACAGTCGACTACCCCACCTCTGCAGGGCATGTCCTGTTCGGCTGCTTGCAGCTACCTACTTGGTTGGGTAAGACAAAATGGCTGCCAGTCTCTCACAGTCTCTTGGACCCTTACCACAGCTAATTAAAACTGGCCAAGAACCGTTCTTGAGCCTAAGCGACATATTGCAGCTCATGTCCACTCAGCTAAACTCCTTTTTGGAGAGCAGCTATGCCCCAACTAGCTTTTTGGTTTCATTTACTACTGTAAACATAGCTACTGAGTGCTGGGTAATTGATGTGTGTTTCTGAACACACCCTCCATTTGGTGAAGTCTCTCCTAATCCGATGACAGCCAAATCCAAATGCTGCTATGTTGTTCTGTCTGGATTAGATGGGAGTACTGGCCAGAGGGAAAACTTTGGCCTGTGGAATTCAGCTTCTTTCCCACCTTTTGGTCTCAAGAAATTGGAACAGAGGGAAGAGAGCATGATTTGGAGTGAATTGTTTCTATAAGAGTAAAGAACCAGACCACTGTTATACAGCCCTGATTCCTCCCTGGAGCTCAGTCCATCCTGTGTGCTTAGCAGGGTATCCTGTGGAAAATACAGCATGTGTTCATACAACTGATGTTACGCATGTGTGCTGGCTGAATTTAAGTTTTATTTATTACCTTTAGTGGTTCATGCTATGATTCCTTCCATTAATTTGTTTCATCAAGAGTAAATTCCGCTCCCTCACCCTCCCCGAAACACCAGATCTAGCTATAATACAGTTATTCTGAAACCAGGACGTTTTTTCTTGATGTAGTATGCAGGAAAAAATCTGGTACCGGAGATTTGTCACTCAGTGTTTCTGCGCAGCATCTCATCAGGAGCCAGTGTTTGGTTTGATATGAATACCAAATATGCGGTTAGGATTGTAGACTGGTTTGTTTCAAGTGTATTAAGCATTTATTTATGAAAGTAAAACATCTAAACCAATTTAATGTCGTATCCTTACTGTAAACAGTGGAGTTCTGAGAAGTGCTTGGTACTGGCTTACAACTTCCTGCTGAAGCTGGACACTGTGGGAAGAGTTGGGTACTGAATAGTTTAAGGAATCCCGCCAACTAAGCAATAGCAATCTGCTTCCCTTCTAGTGTGTGTTTAAAACCTCAGTGCCTCTGTTTAAAAGTGATTTCACATTTAGATGCTGAAGTGAAACTGGTTTTAAATTAGCATGGTACAATTCCGATAATGCTAGACGTGATACAAGCACTACCGTTGTCATCTGATACTCAGAATGGTGTCTAGTCTTACTTGTTTCTCTTTCTGCATATGCTAATAGATTACACATCTGTGAGCATTGAGGATGATGTTGAAGCAGTGGTTATTGACCATGGAGAAAATGGACTGTCTGCACAAAGCTGCATGTCAATGGAACAAAACTCTGAAGTAAACAATGTTGTTCACCATGTGGCTCAGCTTGCCTATGGTAATTACTGTTCGTTTTTATTGTGATCTAATAGTTAATGCTGTATGTTCAGTACTGCGGTCTTGAATGCTTTCTGCATTACCTGTATCTTTAAAACATATTTTATTAGAAAGCTACTTTATAGAAATTGCTAGGCAATGCATTTAAAAAGAGCTTTTTAGTTACTACTTTAGAGGTGTTTATTAATAGTGAACCCACTGAAATATGATGTTTTTAAAAGACAATTTTTTACGTATAAAGTAGTATACCTAGGAATGAAGTAGCGAGCAATTTGGAAAATAAATGTCATGGAAGAACCTAACCCAAAAAATGAGGGCTTTAGATAAACTGTCCAGTGTAATTTAGTGGAGCGCTGAGGATACTGGTGTGCAACGATAGTAAGATGGTTGTTTAAGGTCATAAATTATTAGCTGTAAGTAGCCTTTGGTGATTGTCTTTAATTCATTGTATTTATTTTAACATGCGAGATCAAAGTCTCTCAGAAGTCTTACCCAATTCTCCATTGGCCAAGACAAAAATTAATCATAGCTGTTATGAGCATTTAGTAAGCCCAGTAGCAGTATTACCAAGTTAGCAAGGAAAATGACTGTAACCAACTGATGGCACTTACTAGTTTGTTGTTTGTTTTTTATTCAGCCAGTTGACTTTATAGAGAATCTCATCAGTATTTCTCTTCAGCAGAGTTGTTACATCTCTGTTTCGTAGTCGTGTTAGGTGCTTCCGAGAACCTTTAAACTTTCTGGTCTTCTACTTGATAATAGATTATACTGTAATTTTTTTTGTACATTTATGTCTAAAAACATATTTTTGGGAGGAGGACGGTTTGGATGGTTTATTTTGGGCTTTTTCGCTGTTTTAAAAAAAAATCCTGCCCAAGAAACTGTCATAGACAGTTGTTGATGTTGATTTCGGGACATGAGTAATTCTTTCATTATCAACAAAGGAGTCATGATGACTGGGTATGATTGTTTTTTAAAAGGTAAAAGATGGTTGTGTCATCTTTGGCCTTACAGCTTCTTTTGTTGTAGATTGTTAGCACTAGGTATTGTCTAGTTAAAATTGAGTATAGTGAGATGGCGGAAGTTTATCTTGACTATAACTGTTGAACTTAACTCTTTGAACTGAAATTCTTTCTGGTTTTATTCAACCAGCATCTTAGGCTACTATCTTGTAGAGCAGTGCCTTTTCTTCAGATCTGGTTCTGTCTGTCCAAACTAGTTTCTTCTACTTTTGTGTCATATCTTCTTGCCTACAGATACTTAGCTGGCAGAGCAAGCTCAGCATCGCTAAGATACATATACATATCTAGGTCTTTATTTCTCCCCACTTGGCTGCAGAACACTTTTATTATACTTTTTACTTATCCATTTATGCCCACATACCTGGTGTCACTTTTGCTGGCACTGTTTTTTAGGTTATCATATTTGTGCCTAAATCTAAATTTGGGAAGCTAATCAGAAAGGTGTCTAGCTTAACATAAGCATGGTATGTTTAAAATGTAATTAAACCAGGGACCTAACGTTTCTCCAGGTGAAGTGGCATTCTGGTTTGGCTGCAGAAAGTATCTGAAGTTTGAGTGACTACATTGTGCCAGTGTGTTAATCCTGCTGCCCCTCACCCCTTCTGCTTTCAACATGTCCTCTTGCCTGTATTGGTGTTGGTTCCACTGCAATCTTCCAGGCTCTCAGTTCTGGGAGTGCTTAGTACTAGGAGATGAGAGCTAGCGTGGCCGGTGTGACAGGGATAGAGGGATGAGGTGGTCTGGGGAAAGGACGCAAACTCTGGAGCTGCCTGGGAGGGTAGGTAGGTTTTAATCTTCACCTAAGAGAACAAATATTAAGTAATTGCGTGTGTATTTTTATTACTCAGTTATTGATCGTGATTTCAAAATGATGTTAAATACATTAATCTAAATCTACCACAGATCTCGCCTAGGTAGCATCTGTCAGCTCTGCTACGAATTTTGTCTGGGCTCTTAATGCAAGGAAATTTTTTTCCTGGCTTATGATACTGAATATATTACTACTTTTCTGTCCTGCCCCGACCCTTCCTCTTCTATCTAGTGTGTAGAAGAAATGCAGTTGTCTTTGCATTTCAGTGGTTTCTTAGCTTGTCCCTGTCCCACTTGATTTGTTTTTTCTTCCTTCAGTTCTGAGATGGTAGTTCTACTTTCCAGCTGGGCCATTAAATTAGTTCCATTATTTTGCAAAAGTAGTAAGGAGTACTCGTGTAACTTTTCTCATGCAGCCCCTTTTACTTGGGAGGAACTTACTGTAGGTATCCACAAAAATTCCCCACCGTACCTTTTCAGCTTGACCTAAGCTCCAAAAAGCGCCTTCACAGCAGATGGTATGGTGGAGACTTGGTTTTGCCTTTTTATGCCAGCTAAGGTTTTCTCCTTATTTCTTGGAAACCTTCAAAGGTCTTCCTAAGCTTTACTTGTCTTTTAGTATCTTCTCTTAGCTATATCTGTATCTGGTTATCTGTATAGTGCTTGGCTCCTCTATAGCTAAAATATATAGAACTCAAGGGGAAGTAGTTACTTTTGTTTTCTTCTTCCCCTTTTAAGCGTGTTTTTATTTCTTTTTAAAAGAGCTACCATAGCCCTTTCCTGAAAGCTTGAGGGTAGAACCTGTAAATGATGGACAGGCAGATTTGGCAGTAGAGATACACCTTTTTTCTTAACTTTTTTTTTTTTTTCCTTTAACATTCTTCAAAAGGTAGGTCTGGCAACCTTGTGGGCTTCAAAAGAATTAGGATGGAGCAGTGATAAACTGTGGTAATGGCTTTTTAACTGTGTGCCAGGCCCCATACCTGAAGAGGTGCAGGCGTTTTGTGTATTGCTTGTGGATAGTTTGTGTTTGGTAGTCCCTGACCTACACTGGCTCAACAGAGGGGATACTTGGAGCAGATCTTTTTTGTTGCACAGCGCTTCAGCACAAAACTTGCGGAGACCCCGTAAGTTTAGGGAATGGACAGCTGAGGACTAAACAAATTGGAACTGTGTTTTACATTGTGGGTGTATTGCCTGAATTTCAGTTAACTGTTTTTGTTGGGGTTTTGAATTCTGTGACTTTGTACAATCAGACATGGAAATGAGAGTAGAGAATCAACAGTGAAAAGCAAGGCAAATGAAATGGAGGCTGGAGACAGTTTGGAAGAAAGACTACTAAGTTGAATTTATAATTTCAGATCTAAATAAATTGGATTAATATGTGTTTAATAATATGCTAGTAAACAAATTTCAAATAACCAAGCAGTTTGAAAGTAAAAAAATGGGTGACTGTGCATGTTTTTTGTAGTGAAATGTTTAATGCAGTGGTAAACCTGCTTGTGTGCTTTGCTTTCTCTCCACTTCTCTAGGAAACGAAGGCTTATCAGCGCTAGCTGAACGAGTGGCATCACAAATGAGCCATTCTGCAAGTATGCAGAGAGGAAATGGTCACAGCCCTGAAAAAATGGACTTCATGTGTTCGCATAATAAAAGAAAACGACTTGCCCCTACTCTAGTGGGACACAATGTGGTATGTTTTGCCAAACAGTAGCCCTTTGTTTTGAGGCCAGTTTCCACATTACTGGGAATGCCAGTTTTCCTTCACTTCTGTATGCACGTTTGATGACAACCCAGTGAAGAAGTGTGGGTAGGATATCCCCGTAGTGCATGGAAGCTTCTAGCAAGAGTGAAACCTTGTTGTGGTGGATACTGTACATGTGTATAACAACAGCTAGTGTACAGCAGAGAGTAACTTATACCAATTTCCCATATAGATGCTCATATTTTTTCAGTAAAAAACTCTTTGTGCAGTTTAGGATAAGACTTGAAACTTAATGTTGCATAAGGGTTTGCCTCCATAAACAAGTCTGTCCAAAGACAGACTACATGTAGTTTTAATTGAGGCAATCTGAAGCTTAGTTCATGTCACCAGTCACCATATTCTTAAATTCCAACAGTCTGGATGTCTTTAATGCTGTAAAGGCAGTTCTGCTCTGTTTAATTCTGTCTGTTGTAAAACAAACAAAAAACCCCACCACCACCCCAAAACTTCCTTCTTTAAAGTAAGACCTGATTAAATACGACTTTGGTAAAAAAAAAAAAAAAAAAAACAACACCCAAAAAAACCCAAACCATAAACATAAACACAAAACAACAACAGACTCGTGAAACGTGAGGTGTATGGTGGTTGGACAGGAACTGCTCCCATCCAGTAAAGAAAAATGTCAGTATTGTCCAGGTGGTGGCACTGTTGATTCCTTTCTAAGAGCAGTTTTCAAGCAATAAGAAAACTAATGTCTTTTAGACATTTTTACAGCTTCTACATGCAGAGTTATACTCATTGAAATAAATACACATTTTTTTCAAAATGATTTATTTAAATTAGTGTAAAAATCTACATGGAGTCTCCTAATTACATAAGCCTGGCTATATAGTACATACATAGTTAGATGAGAAAGTTCTGACCTTAGAATAACTAAATAAAAATGCATATTATTATATAAAATTGCAAGAGGTTTATGTAACCCGGAATAAGATACTCTTAAAATGAAAGTGAGGTGAGTATTCATATGACCTAACCACAAGCATAACCACATAAATGAGAAGACTGTGATAAGTTTCACTTTCTTGGGCCCTTTTGTAGCCAGGGGAAGGAATATAGCTACAACTGAAAGTGTCCAAGTTGGATTCCTAGCAGGTTCTCTTTGTAGTTTATATTTTGAATTCTTTCATTATTCAAAACATTAAAAGTTCTTTATGATTTTCCCCAGATGAGAACCAGGGAACAAGCATATGAGGATAGTGATAGTGTCATTTATGAGTATGAACCAGACTATGAATGTGTAAGTAAATTTTCTTTTGTTTGACTGACTGTGAAAAGCTGCTTTGGGGGTGCATGTTTTGGGGTAGACTAAAATAACATGTGAGGTTTGAAGTTGGGTTTTATTGGCTTAATATCATATCCTAAGACTGTGTTTATATTACTAACTTACACTATTTTTTATTTTAATGAAAAAGGGGAGTATTGTATCTGAAGCTTCCTACACTGGAGATCAGCAGAAAACTCTTATGGAGGTCCTCAGTTATTGCCAGGTATTTTTTTTTCTTTATCTCTGAAATGGCATTTAAACAATTTTAGTTAAATTCCAGGAAGATTTGCATGCTATATTTGATAACCTGTGACTTCATACTTTCCCGTTGTTCATTTGTTAGTTGCCCACTTATCTTCAATATTTTCAATGAAAAAAATAACCTACGTCTTGATATTCTCTGAACTTTTCACAACATAGCTGGCAAGAATACTTTTCAAATATTATGCTTTAATACAGAATGTGAAGTGTGGTGATTTATCAGGAGAGGCTTCACAGTAATGGGAAAGATCTGACTGTTATACACACCCAGCTTTTGAAAGTACACGAGGCCTGCCAAAAGTGTGCTAAAATCCTGGTAGTGTTGTTTTCGTGAGTTCTTTGCTCTTGGCTTCTGAAGCAGTAGCTGGCAAGATTAAAAAAGAGTGCACTGAAAATTAAAAGCATCCCATATTTGTTCAGGTGAGCAGTTATGTGACTCTGGAGTCATAGTACTCTATAGAAAAAATTGCTTTAGTTAGTTGAAGAAACATTTCCTCTTTGTAATTCATAGTTATAATGTCCTTGTGTGTTTTTTGCAGTAATAGCTGATGACGTGTGCCTGATACATATTTTCAAGTTGGTGGTGTCCTTTCAATACTAGAGTAATATTCTCTTATCTCATTACTTTATACTATTATAAGAGTATAAGGGAAGTGTATGTCTAAAATGCTGTGTGAGCATCATGTTTGAGTTGCTAAATCCTGGAACTTTCTATATTGCACAGTTAACATATAGTAATAACTGATGGACTTTGAATGCTGTGATTTATCTGGCTTTTATGTCTGAAAATTTGGACCTTTACAATAATACTTTAAAAAGTGTGATTGCTTTAGTAAGGAAACACAAATTCTTAACATCTGAAAGAAAACTTGGGATTGGCTGAAGATCAGACACTTTCAATAAAATAAGTAGTTTTTTTCAGTTCTTTGATGGCAGCACGACCCTCTGGTATATGACCTGCTCCTGCTGGTCTGATGTCATCAGCAAAATTGCTGAGGGTATGCTCTGCCCATTATGCAGACCATTAATGAAGATGTTAAACAGGATTGGACCCAGTATTGATTCCTGGGGCATGCCGCTAGTTACTGGCCCTCATCTGGACTTTGTGCTGCTGATTACCACTCTCTGGGCCCAGCCATTCATGCAGTCTCCAATCCACCTCACTGTCTGCTCATCCAACCTGTACATCAGCAGCTTGTCTGTGAAGGATCTTATGGGAGACAATGTTGAAGGTCTTCCTAAAATCCAGGCAGACAATATCCGCTGCTCTACGCTCATCTACCAGGCCAGTCATTTCATTCTAGAAGTTTATCAAGTTGGTCAACCATGACCTCCCCTTGGTGAAGCCATACTGTGACTACTCATGATGATTTTCTTGTCCTCCATCTGCCTGGAAATGGTTTCCAGGATAGCTGCTCCATCACCCTCCCAGAGATGGAGGTGAGGCTGACTGGCCTGTAGTTCCCTGGGTCCTCCTCCTTGCCCTTTCTCAAGACAGGAGTGACATCTGCTTTCATCCAGTCTTTGGGCACTTCTCCCATTTGCCATGACCGATGAAACGTTATCAAGGGTGGCCTCGGAATGACATCAGCCAGCTCCCTCAGCACTTGTGGGCACCATCCCATCAGGCCCCTTGGACTTAATGTATGTCTAGTTTGCTTAAGTAGTCCCTGACCAGATCCTCTTCTACCCAGTGTGTCTTCCTTGCTCCAGCCTTTCCCCCTGGTCTCTGGGACCTGGGATTCCTGAAGGCCAGTCTTGCTGGTAAAGGCTGAGGCAAAGCAATCAAAAAGTGCCTCAGCCTTTCCCATGTCCTATGTCACAAGGTCCCCTGTCTCATTCAGCAGCAGGCCCACATTTTCCCTAGCCTTTCTTTTGTCACCTGTGTACTTATGGAAGCCCTACTTGTTGTCTTTGACATCCCTGGCCACGTTCAGTTCCAGTTTGGACTTGTACTTTACAGGTAGTATTTTTCTAAATATATTTCACGTTGGTGATCTAGAAATCAATATTTTGGTGACTGCCTATAAGCCTTTTACCTCTGTAGTTGGAAACTTATTATGACTTAAAATAGCATATCATAATACCTAGCTTGCTCTAGAGCTTGGCAGTAGCTTTTCAGTGTAAACCAAAATGCTCCAAATAGGTAAAATTAAAACATCCACTGTAAGCGGGAAGAACAACCTTTAAGTGCCAGCCACATTAAAGTTGCAAGAGTAAGCTTCTCTGAGAATTTTTTTACTGTGATACTTACCATTTTACTTGCATTTTTATATCTGAGTTGATCTTCAATATGCTTACAGAATGCATATGTTATCTGCAGATCTTACCCAGTTTTAGCCAGGGAATTTTGCCCTTAATTGAACTTTCTTGTCTATCTTCAGATTTAAATTGGGTTCTTGTGAAACAATACTGTTTTCACTCTTACATTTGTTGTCAGGCCATGTATGATGCCATTCAGAAATTGGATAAAAAATTTGATCTGCTTCATCGGAAGGTCTCGGAAATGCAGCACAGTCGTGTAAAGCCACTGTTGCTCAAACCTGTGAGTACTATAAAGACCTAAGACATTAATTTTTCCTTTACTTCTCTCACTTCCTCTGATGCTTCTTTTAAAAATAATCCCCTCCTTTCACTAAGATTAAAATTAGTGGCAAAGTAGTAGACTGAAATTCCATTTCAATTAAATTGTTCTAGATTTCTTAGTATATGCCAGCTTTAGTCTCCTGTGTTGTTATTGACCAGCGGTCACAGAATGGCCCCCATCATATTCAGGATGCTGTGATAGATGCTGTAAAATTCTATTTGTGTTGTAACGAACAGAAATGAATTGTGTAGGTTACTCCTTAAACTTGGGTATATTGGTGTTGCTGCTTTATGAGAAGCATTGTACTGTCTCATTGGTTTCTGCAGTTAGAGTTTATGCATCACTCACGCTGGCTGGTTCGATTGACTAACTGATTTTTAGATCTCAATAGTGTGTTGTCATATCCATTATGGTATGGAATTTTATTTTTTCTAATAAAAAGGCTTTTTAAAAATTTTTTAAGAAGGTTTAATATTGGGTACACACTATCCATTTTGTTCCTATATGGTCGATCCACTGTTAACTAAGGAGACAGAATATTAGTACTTGTAACGATGCTCTTCAAAATGGAAAAACAGAACAGGTGATTTTTGAAGAAGGTCATAAAATCCACCATGACCTTTTTTTGTCAACCATACTGCAAAGCTTTTAATGTGGCAGAGGTGACCCTGCTGTCAGAAGATGTCAAGGCATCAGTAAGGCCATTTAATTTAAGGGTGGGTAGAAGCAATGACATTCTTGTGCATGTTGATTATGAATAGGATACTAGGTTTTATTTGGGACTGCATTTTTTTTGACAACTCCAAGCTTGTACTGTCCACACATCCAAAGACAGGAGATCAGGGAACAAACTGGTCATGTCAGCTACTCTTGGACCCTTTGACTCTGTGCTCTTACCCTCCCCTCTGATCATGTAGGATGGCAGCTGCTTTTTTAATGTTCAGATGAAAAGTGACTGCACTGCTTTTTTTTTTTTTTTTTCTTTAAAAGAAGGCAGCTTTTATCACTATATGGCATAAGGGGGAAGCCAGCAACCATTTTCTTAGGTTCTGCTAGTACTTTAGCTTTAAAACAACCAGGAATGCTTTAGATTTTTTTATAGCTGTACCGTTGTTGTACCTGTGATGGGCTAAGGATATAAACAAGAAAAGGTTGGTGGTAGAGGTACTATTTTTTTTTTTTTCTTATTGGATCAACTCCAATAGCTGGAGAAATGGACAAACTTCCAGGCACATAAGCCTTTCTTCAGGTCATAGATTTTTAAAGCTTACAAGGGTGGAATATAATCAGATTTCTGCAAAGAACAAAACAACAACAACAAAAACACAAAAAGAAAAACAAAACTACCAAACAAAAACCCAAACCCACATATGTCAATTACATTTGGTAGCTCCTGCTCAGAGGCTTGTATTTTGAACTAGAATGCATTCATCGGTGTGCGTATACTTCTTAATAGAAGTACTCCAAGTGGTGGAAAGTATAGCCCATCTCTCAGTTTGTCTGTCTCAGTCTCTTTGGAATCTTCTGCTGATCCAAGTGTTTAATGTTCTCAGCTAGCAAGTAAAGAATGAAGAGGCAGCCAGGAGAGAAAGTGAATTGGGTTTTTTTCTTGTTTAAAAGGAACCTAACATGGCAGTGAAGACATGCCTTGAAAATTCAGCAGACTGGGTCAATGGCTGACAAATTTTAAATTTTATTTTGCCTATTCTTTTATTTTTTTTTAATAGAGTTGTTTTTAAGAGCCTTTACAAAGCTGCCTTGCTCATTATATATTTCTCTGGCTTTTTAGAAAGCAATTGTGCCAGCACGCCAGGTGGGAAAAACTTCAGAAACATTGAAGCTGACCAGATAAACTCTCAGTGTTGGAACTACAAGTGAGAATAAAAGTAGAGGGAAGGCTAAAAAGTAATAGCACTAGCTTCATGACAATGAGTACTTCAACGAAGAGTCTGTTGCCAATAGCATAATTACTAAAATCTAGTCTTTCTGGTTTGCAAAAGAAAAAAAAAAAAAAGACCAGATATGTCTAATTTAACCTTTTAATTGTTTTCTGAATCACATTTGCAGAAACCAGTTGGATTTTCATACAGAAGTTCCAGTCATTTGCCCCAAGGGAAAACAAGAGTACAAAAATCCATGGAAAGGGAATCGAGTCTTAATCTCTCTTCACCGGGTCAGGGAAGACACAGCCCAGTCATAAGGGTTGCTTTACAAAATGGTCATGTTCAGGTCGATTCCACAATAAAACACATTCAACAGAGTCTTCAGCTTGAATCGCAGCAGCCTGTTCGCAGGCAGAGCCCACCACTCCCCACTATAGTTTCTACACATTCATTGCATTCATCATACACAGCAACTAAAAGGATGCCTGACCTTTCTCCACAATCAAATCTTGTAGCCAGCGTTATGGAAAGTACTGTCAACATTGCATCTTCGCCAGTGGCATTGTCATCGATGCCAGGACCATCTGAGACCAGTCTGGGAAATAATGATGTGGTGGTGAACTACGGAAATGCATCTGGGAGCATGAACATTAGTAAAGAACTACCATCTTCTTCAGTCTCCATCAATCCTAGCGTTGGTGAGGTCCCTTTTCATAAATACTGAGAAACAAAGGGTAAAAAATTGCTGCTAGTATTAAAAATATGCCTAAAGCAATCTCTTTATCATTATTGAGCGAAAGTAAAGGAGCAGAACTGGCTGCCTTACAAGCATTACTATAATGGAATACTGTTTAAAACTCTCAAAACAAAGGTTATAGGAGTATTTAATATGGCAGGGATCACTTAAAAACCTCTGCAGTGTATGTACAGTTGTATAGACTACCACAAGCCTTTGATTTACAGTACGTGTTTTGGATTCTTTTAAGACTAAGCCCTCTTTTTCTCTTGATATACTTGATGTAACCTGGTTTTAACCTGTGTATATAAACAATGTATGCATGCTAGGCATATGTTTAAAAAGACAAAAGAGATTGTGGTAAAGCTAAGTGAAGTGTATGCCTGTATATCTATTTTGCGTTTAAGAAAGCAACGTACCTGATTTCTGTGAAGGAAATACCTGTTTTCTTCTTGTGGAGGATTTTATCAGTGAAAAATCCTTTCTATCCTCAAATCCTCCAGTGTCTGGTTTCTTTCAAAATACTTAATTCCATAGAAAATGAAGAATTCCATAGATCGTTGCATTATAACAAACAAGCATGTATAAAATAGCACCACGTTTTAAAAATTAATGTGCATCATTATAAAATATAAATGCCCTAAATAATGTGGAAGGCTGACCTATGAGTTTTTGGTTGCTTTTGGTCTAAAAAATAAGTTCATACAGCTGAAGAGCTGCACGAATAGTAGGTGAAGTACTCAAGATACATATCTTCAAATTTGTAAACAGTGTATGATTTAACAGTACTATGCATGGATTTACCATTCTTCACATGTCATTGTCTTGAAAACATACATGGTGTCTGCACATGTGTAATACAGGCCAGTCCAAACATTTTGCACTATTACGTGTCTAATGTATTTTCTTGGGTGGTGTTATTTTAGTTAGTTACAGTACTGGTTAACATGAATCAAAAATATATTTCTGTTACCATTCCAATTTAAAGCTGCTTTTGTAAGAGCAAAGATAAGTAATAAGTAGTAGAATTAGCTGTGGTAGTAGAGAATCTACACCAAGAGTAGCATAGAGGTCAGGAGAAAGAGTTGAAAAAGTGTTCTTTTTTAACAACTTGCTTGGGGGTTTTAATTATTTTTTTTTCTTTAAATGTTTTTGTTTTCCAAAAGAGTTTGTTGGTGACCCAGTGAGAAATGTAAAAGTTCTTGGAAACTATTTGATGAAAGCTCGGCAAAAGACCAAACCAAAGTATGCAGCGCGCTACTTAGTTCGTGTCTTGTTCCCCAAGGAAACATTATTGTGCAGCATTATGGGAGTGAGTGCACGAGGGCGCAGAACATTGGATCCAAACAAAATTGCTGCAATAAGAGGTATGCTACCTTTCAAAATGCATAGATTTACTTCTTTAATACTTAACCAAGTTTTTAACTTACAAGGAGTCATTTCTGTATGTTTCTGCTAGTCACTGTCTAGCAACTGGTTGAACTGATAAATGCGGGTATTGGATGTGCTCCACTCTGCTGTGTCTTTTGATTTTGAAATTCCTACTCATCAATGGAAATTCCTACTCATCCTCAGTGTTCATTTTTCTTCAATGTGAATAAAACAATTCTAATTTCTCCTAGTTTTGTGTACTTCAGGTTCATCGGTCATGCTGACCATTCCTAAATTTTTCATTACAATTTATTTTGTGTTTGTGTGTGGCATAGGTTTTGTGGGGGTTTGGTTGGTTGGTTGGTTCTATTTTTCTCTGGTTTTTTTTTTTTGATGGCCATGGTTTACTTGGGATGAATATTAACTGGTGATTCTTAAATACTCTTTCTTTTAAGTTTGCTTCTCTCATTTGTTTGAGAAATGGTGAAGATGGGGAGGGCATTTTTCTTTAAATGTCAAGCCATTTACACAGATCCCGTGGCATGTATGTGTGAACCTATACATCTCCTTCTTCCTGTTTAAAGGGTCGGAGATTATTTAAGCCATGTGAAGTAGTTGCAACATCAGCATTACGCTGTCTCTGTTTTTTTTATAGTTTGTTTGGGTTTTTTTTTAAAGTTAGTCTGATAAATCACACCTTTCCCCTAATTCTACTAAGAAATGTTTAGTAACAAAAGTATTATTCACAACACCTCAAAAAAGTATCACTGCACATCTTAAATTCATAGTTAGTTTCAAAGTGAGATTACTATCTCTCTTTAATTAAAGGTGGAAATCTAAAGCTTCTAAATGGAGAACAGTAAACATGAAGCACCTAGCTTTCTCTCTTTCTTTCTAAATTAGAATAGTTTTAAATACCACTTTTTGTCATGAATCTTAAAAAATTTTTTACGTTTTATATGCAGAATTTCTTGCAACTAACTTTCCAAACTATGATTTGAGCGAGCATGGAAAAGACTGGAAAACCTGTATCACAAATGTCAATGCTATGATCCGCTGTTTACGCTCTGAAACAAAAATAAACCCAGTAAGTTGTCTCAAGGTGATAATTTATTAAGTACTAAGTTCGTGCTTCTTTCTCAAATTAATTATTTGAACTCCTCATCATACGAGTACTCTGTTTGGAAGTTCCTTGGATTCTGTCTTTGCATTGCTCAGCACAGGCCTGCTGACTGCAGCACTTGTTCCGTATGGGGAGACGCATACCCCTTTCTCTCACTCTGCCTCTTCCTGCTCCTGTGTTCAGCATTCAGTGAAGAGATGTATAAGCACAGGATATTAAAATGAAAGCACTGTAAAGGTTGCCCAGAAGTAGCGTCAAATTTGATTGCAAACTTAAACTTGTAGCTGCTAGCACTGTTTTCACAGGCTTTCCTTCAGATACATCCAGCCATGCATGTTTCAGCTTTATATTGACTGAAACATCACTCCCAAACCATCTGTAACTCCATTTACCTGTGCTTCTAAAAAGCTTTGTGCAAATCTATGAATATTTAGTATCCGTTTTACCTGTGAGTTTCGTGGTTGAAATTATAAGAGTAACTATATTGTAAGTATCTGGAATCTAATTTATACTAAATGGGTAGTGAACTGGAACGCTAATTAGAAAACTGGTAGGCTCTCCCAGTACATGTGCTAACCTCATTTAATGTTTCAGGAGACACCTGAAGGGAAAGAAAAAGTGGCTGACACTCCAGATACATCTCATTGTGTAGATTTAAATTATAATGAAGTTAGTGAAGGCAGTTCTCAAAAATCTCAGAAAATGACCAGCTCCACAACTGACACATTGCAGAATTCAGGACTGGATAAGTTTCCAGAAGCTTTCCACACACCTTCGGTCAAGAAACCACAGTCTTTGGAACCTATGGGTAAACTAAGAAATTTTCACCTTATGAATTTGTGTGTTACATTGTAAATGGTCAATGAGAGGCAGAAGATGCTGCTGTAGGTGAAATTGTGAGAGGGGTGAAAGGGATTTGCTGAACTATGTGACTTTTCCTCTTAAGGCAGTCACTTGGTGTGTATATATATATAGTAAGTCTTCATGGGAGCAAACAAGAGCATTACCTGGCTAACAGAACATGTGTTTTCATCTACCAGTGTCCCATAATACCTATCTACTGTAAGACTGGAAAGTTCAGCTCTAAGATTGTCTGTTCAGTTTCTCTGAATAATTATTTTTCCAGAATTATTTCACAATTGACGTGGGTTTTTTTATTTGGTAGATATTCTGTCTTAATGCAGTAAGCTAGCTCAGAATATCTATTGAATGGTACTGCAATTTCAGAAGAGCACCCCTTTCTGTAAAACTGACGATTTAGGACAATAAAAATCTTAAACCAGCCTTTACACTTTTTTTTTTTAATAAAAATGCACAATATACAAATGCATTGGGAAAAATTCCATGTACAGCATGTGATGCCTCTAGAAGGCTTCAAGGAAAATGAGTTGAGATTAGTTGCCCTTGGAAATTATTTATTTGATTAGAATCATTTTGGAGCTCTATCAGATCTTCTCCAGCACCCAAAATTTGTTAGTCTGACCCCACAGACCTCCTCATTTACTATACATTCTGTAGTTTGTTGGGATTTTTTGTTGTTTTCTTTTTTTTTTTTTTAATGTTTGCAGTGAAGTCATGTTGAGTAGTTAAAAAATATTCACTCTGTTTTTCAGTTTCCACTTACAGGATCTAAGCACCATTGAAATAGCAGAACTCTTATTTACCTATGTAATTGGAAAAGCATCATCTTTTCATGTGAGATGGAAACACTTCAGAAAGCAATCATTAATATGCAGGTTACATTGCTAGCATTGCTGAAAGCATATCTGAAGTGCTGTTACATTGTTGTAAAAGATGCAGAGGGCTTTTGGCTACTTGGACATTTGTCTGCAATATGTTGCATTTTAGTATTAGCTGTAGCATTATGGTTATGCTCTGGTCTTTCCAAGGAAGTACAGTAGTTTTAGGGAGAACTTTTTCTGTCCTAGTTTTATTGTAAATACAGCCATTTGAAGCATGGTCAGTACTGGGTAAGTAAAAATTTCTCTCTCTCTCTGACATGCTTTCTAGAACTTCTTGGAAGTCCATGGCGCAATGTTCAGTTGCCTTTCTCAGTCATTTACGTAGCTAAGGGAAAGTCTCGGCCAGAGCTGTCAGCTCGCTACTTAATTCGTCATATGTTCACTGAAGATGTGCTGGTAAAAAGCAATGTATATGGTAATCTTGATCGTGGCATGAGCCCACTGGACTGCAACAGAATTAATGCTCTGAGAGGTAAGAAAAATCTCTGTTCAAAGTGATAATGTAGGGATATTAACAAAAGTGATTAACTTTGTATCCTGTGAAGAAACCATGGAGCTTCAGAAATAAGTCTGTGAAACTGTTCCGACAGGTATTAGTGCGAGCAGTGGAACAAGTTTAGAGAAAGTACATGAAATTATATTTAAGCAACTCGGGTAAGTCTCAGGGCAGTCTAATCCTTCCGTAGTCTCAGGGAAGGGGCTCGGTAGGCCAGCCTGTGGTAATGCATCACAGGTTACAGAGCCCTTCACAAAAAGCTTTGGGGTGTGATAATTGGAGGCAGTATAGCCTCTAGAGACTGTTATGGTTTAACCCCAGCCAGCAACTAAGCATCACGCAGCTGCTCGCTCACTCTCCCCGCCCCCCC
>JANZLQ010000060.1:20184910-20195407 GCA_026212715.1 Elanus axillaris
GGGGTGGGGGAGAAAATCAAGAAAGAAGTAAAACTCCTGGGTTGAGATAAGAACAGTTTAACAGAATAGAAAAGAAGAAACTAATAATGATAACACTAATAAAGTGACAACAGTAATAATAAAAGGATTGGAATGTACAAGTGATGCACAGTGCAATTGCTCACCACCCGCCAATTGACGCCCAGTTAATCCCGGAGCGGCGATCCCCTGCCCCCACTACCCCCAGTTTCTATACTGGCCATGACGTCCCATGGTATGGAATATCCCTTTGGCCAGTTTGGGTCAGCTGCCCTGGCTGTGTCCTGTGCCAGCTTTCTTGCTGGCTGGGCAGGAGAAGCTGAAAAATCCTTTACTTTAGTCTAAACATGACTTAGCAACAACTGAAAACATCACTGTGTTATCAACATTCTTCTCATTCTGTACTCAAAACATAGCACTGTACCAGCTACTAGGAAGACAATCCCAGCTGAAACCAGGACAGGACTATGAAACAATGGACTTGAAGATTCTGAGTAGAGTTAAAATCACCTGAGAGTACAGACCCTGTAGCCTGAGAGAGCAGACTTTGGCTTATTTGGTAAACTCGTAGGTGGGAGCTTGTGAGAGACAGCTCTGAAGAGGTTTGGTCATGCAATATAGAAATCTTTCCACCATTTCTTTAATTTTCTGTGTTCTTGTCATATTTTCTTTGTTGAAGTTGGCTTTCTTTATGAGAAATCTGAAGAGAAAAATCCTTTGCCAGTAATTCTCAAGTTTTGCTTGTGGGATGTTGTTTACTGGGCTAGATGCCAGGCTACAGGCAGTGTAATAGTGGAGTGCCTTCAGCATTTCCCAACACCGCTGGCTTGATGTAAGGTTTTACTTCCTCCTGTGTCATTATGATATCACTGTGGGATGGTACTCACTGGGTTAGTAAGGTTGAATATTTGACTAGTTACTCTCGTCTGGACAACGCTCTTAGTCATATGATTTAGTTTTAGGTAGTCCTGCAAGGAGCAGGGACTTGGACTCAGTGATCCTTATGGGTCCTTTCCTACTTGAGATGTTCTATGATTCTATGATTCATCGCACTTTTTTGAAGTGCCTCATAATATGCCTAGCTGTACTGTTTCGGTAGCAAGCACTTGTTTTGGCTTAATTACATCCAAAAAAAGTACATAGCTTGCATAAATAATTGATAACTCACTATTATATTCTTTATTTTTAGACTTTCTTCAAGAGAATTATCCATCCTTTGATCTAAAGGAAACTGGATATGATTGGAAGGCATGTGTGGCTGCCATAAACAGCACAATCCGCAGTCTCAGACATGACCATAAAAAGGCTACAGTTGGAATCCGACGGAAAGTCTTGGCAGTGCCGCCATTGAGTGCAAAGAGTCCTCCACAGAGTCCCACTTCAGTAAAGCCATTTGAAAGTGACACTATCAATCTCACGGACTGAAGCTTTCTTACCTCTCAAATCTTAATTTAGCAGGTTTTTATAAATCCCGTGTAGAAGCCTATTACATTGAGTTGTCCTATTATACCGAATTGTCAGCAGCACTAAATAGTATTATTTCATGAGACCAAAGTTAGCATAAGAGTTGGCAACCCTAACTCCTTGTATAGGTAGCACTTGTGCTCCTCAGAAATTCCACTGTTCCCTGTAGCATTTGCAATATGCTCTCCCCTAAAAGCACATTCTTCTCATGATCCATTGACTTTGAAAGATTAATCTGATTAGAAAAGATGCACTGCACATCAAGTCAGTAGAAGCAGATAGAAATGTGGAGAGGAAAGAATGGTCCTCCTTGGAGGAAGACTCATAGCCAGCTAAATTATCTCATTATGTGTGAAGAATGAAATTTGCTTTGACAATTGGTTATTTTAAGCAAAAATATCTAATGCAGAAAGGAAAAAAAAATTATTGCATCTAGCTAACTTGTTATGTATCTCTCTCACTTTTTTTTGCCTCCTATAGCAGTCTTTGTTGTAGGATAAGGAAAGAGGCAGACAACAATGTAAGTACAGTTGGTAATATTTTCTTTGCTCTGATTTAGCTCTACAAAATCACAAAAAAACATGCAGAATGAACAGTACAATGGTTGGTTCTGTTTTTTCTTGATGAAAATTAAAGAAAATACTTCTTCAGGGGCTTGGTCTGCTGTTCACTGGCTTATGTCTCATCCACTGGTATGGATGTCCACAAGATGCAAATCTGCTGCAACTTCCATCTAGAGGATTTGGATCCTGATGCAGATTTGAGAAATAATAATTTCTGTCAGCTTCAAGTCATTGGTCCTTCAGTTAAAACTGAGGACGTGTGCTGTACTGTTGGTATGCAGTCAGAGATGACCAGCATCGTTGGTATGCCTTCTCAATCTCATAATCATAGCTTTTTATACTTGGGTCTACAAGGCTAGGCATGTTTGCTTTGCTGTCTGGGTAGGCTGCTGTCCTAGAGACTTGTCAACCTGCCTTTGTTAACTTAAAACCTTGAAAGATGTGCAGTGATTATTCACAGAGTCACAGAATGGTTGAGGTTGGAAGGGACTTCTGGATCCACTCCCCCTGCTTAAGCAGGGCCATCTAGAGCCCAGTGTCCACCACCGTGTTGAGACAGCTTTTCAATATCTCCAAGGATGAAGACTCTACAACCTTCCTGGGCAACCTGTCCAAGGGCTCAGTCATCGTCACAGTCAAACGTTTCCTGATGTTCAGAGGGAACCCCCTCTGTTTCAGTTTGTGCCCATTGCCCCTGGTCCTGTTACTGGGCACCACTGAAAAGAGCCTGGTTCTGTCCTTTTGGCTCCATCCTCTCTGCAACCTCCCCTCAAGTATTTATATACATTGATGAGATCCCCCTTGAGCCTTCTCCAGACTGAACAGTCCCAGCTCTCTCAGCCTTTTGTCACAGGAGAGATGCTCCAGTCCCTTCATCTTTGTGGCCCTTTCCTGGACTCTTTCCAGTATGTCTGTGCCTCTGTTGTACTGGGGAGCCCAGAGCTGGACCCCGTACTCCAGGTGTGGCCTCACCAGTGCTGAAGAGAGGAGAAGGATCACCTCTGGCCTGCTGGCAACATCCTCCTAATGCAGCCCAGGCTACCATTAGAATCCTTTGTGGCAAGGGCTCGTTGCTGGCTCATATTTTCTTCCCTTTCTCAAAACCTTCTTCTGCTGTGTCACCCCATACGATGATGTCATCAATGTACTGCAGGTGTTCCAGAGCTTCACTCTTCTCTGGTGCAGTCTGGATCAGTCCATGGCAAATGGTGGGGCTGTGTTTCCACCCCTGGGGCAGTCGATTTCAAGTGTACTAGATGCCCCTCCAAGTGAAAGCGAACTTTGGCTGGCACTCTGCTGCCAAAGGAACTGAGGAAAACCATTAGCGATATTAATTGTAGCATAACACTTGGCTGCCTTTGACTCTAGTTTGTATTGAAGTTCTAGTATGTCCAGCACAGCACCACTCAGCGGCAGCATGACTTCATTCAGGTCATGACAGTCTAGTGTTAGTCTCCATTCTCCATTAGACTTTTGCACTGGCTATATGGGGCTGTTAAAGGGTGAGCGAGTTTTGCTTATCGCTTCTTGGCTCTCCAGTCGACAAATAAACTTGTGAATACGAATCGGGGAGTCTCAGTTGGTGCGATACTGCCGTCGGTGCACCGTTGTGGTAGCAACTGGCACTTCTTGTTCTTCAACCCTCAGCAACCCCATGATCCGAAAGATCCTGAGAGAGACTGGGCAAGGTAGACAGTGGTTTAATACCCTCTGTCTGCAAGGCAGCTATATTGCAAGCCCACCACTACCCCTTTGGTTCCTTAAAATACCCTCTCCTGAGGTAGCCTATGCCAAGGATGCACAGAGCCTCTGGATCAGTCACAGTGGGGTGTTTCTGCCTCTCATTCCCAGGCAGGCTTACTTTGGCTTCCACTACAGTTAGCTGTTGGCGATCCCCCTGTCACACCAGAAGTACAGATGGGTTCTGCTCCTTTATAACTTGATGGCACTAGAATACACTGTGCGCCAGTGTCTACAGCACCTTTTACTCCTGTGGGTCTGACATGCCAGGCCATCAAATCCACACAGTCCTATAAACCTGGTTGTCCCTTTCCTCCACCTGGCTGGAGGCAGGGCCCCTCTAATCCTATTAAGAGTATTTGTTACTCACTTCTTGTAAAAATGAGTTAGAAGTCCCTTTGAGGATCAGAAGTAAGATCAGCCTTCTACTCCCTCTGGAAATGAGTGGCATTTTCCTGGAAGAGTCCTGTTTTATGGTTGTTTTTCCTTGTAACTCACATACCCATGCATCTAGGGTCAAGGTAGGTTTTCCTTCCCACTTTCTCATGTCCTCTCCATGCATACCATATGGTATGCTTCTATCTTCTCTCTCTTGAGCAGGGGCACGCTTACACCTAATAGCTGAGATACTGGTCTGTGCAGGTGGGGAGTAGGACATACTTTCTTTGAGTTGCTGGACCTCCCAGGGTAGTTTCTCAGCTAGTATGTCAGGCAATTTCTCCACAGCTGAGATGAGGGAGTAAGAGAGACCTTCTTCGTATTGCCAGACTCAGCCAGCTAATTCATCCACTGTTGGTCCCTCGTCATCTTTCCAGGTGGGTACTGCCAGTGCATTGGCATACGATGATGGTGAGGTCCATGCAAACCTTTGTCACGTGGGTCATGTGCATTGGACTTCATCTGGATCTGTGAGTAACTGCCTTCTCTGGGTCATAATAAACCATCTCTCACATGGCTAATTTCCTGAGGTACTGGATACTTCTCTCCATGGTGGTCCACTTGCCTGGATGATATATGGCATCTTCCCTAATGGGATACCTTTCCTTCACGCCTGACAGAAGTCGCCTTCAGAGGCTGAGGACTTGCGTTATTTTTCCAGCCACCTTATCAATGCCCCCTTCCCTAGAAAGGAATCCCAGCTGTTTGGCTTCCCTACCCTCCAATTCCAAGCTACCGGCCCTGTTATCCCAGCATCGGAGCAGCCAGGTGATAATGTGCTCACCCGGACACCAGCTGAAATCTTTTTGCATATTCTGCGGCTCACTCAGGGATAGGGATCAGGTGATTACCTCTGGTTCTGCCTCTCCCTCCTGTTCTTGTGATGATCCTGGTTGATCTTCATCCCTCACTAAGTGAATTGATTTTTTTGCATACTACTTCTGTATAGGGGCAACTGATACTGGCACAGGTTCATTCTCTGGTTCAGCCACAGGAGCTTCGAGTGGCCGCAGTGTCTGTCAGTCTGTTTTCCTTCCCTTGCCCCTGAGGGTGCTGCACAATGTCGAGCAGTGTTTGGTAGATACTGGCCAGGGCCCAGGACAGTGCAGTAAGTTGTGCCTCTTTGGAATAGTCACAGCATTTTCCCTTTCAAACATTCTGTCTTTTTATCAGGATCCTGTAGTTGTTCAGGAGTGAAGTTCTAAACCATTGGAGGTGAGAAGTTCTTGAGATACCTGCTCATACTCTCCTACATGCCATGGCACCTGTGATTATCCAGCCTTGGGGCAGATCTCTGGGTGATAAATAGTTGCTTAACCTTAAACAAGACCTGGAAAACATTCAGGAGACATAGCAATAGGAACATGCTGGTCTGAACATCCCAAGGATATTCAAAATTCTCAAGAGCTATTCTAATTTTCCTGGAGGAGAAGGGGAAGGTGAAGAAATGTGTCTCCCTCATGGATTGGCTCTGTGATGAGAAAAGGTAAAAGGTGTAATTATTAATAGTTTCTGATAGATCGCTCCCAAAGTACAGAGATGATGGCAATGCTAAGTGCAAATACAAAATTCATTTCACAACCAGCAATTCTATCATATCGTAACCAGTGTTACAAAGTACAACGTGATAACTTTTGCTCAGTTCCCATGGGCGATAAACAGTACAACAGGCAGCATTTACTGCAAGTAAGGTATTACAAAACCCAACTTTAAAAACAAGCACACCAACTTTGAAAATTAATAAATCAACATTGTGACCCACAGCTATTGAACTAATTTAATGAATGGTTATAACAAATTAGTTCTAATGTGTTCTAGTCAGAATTGTCATTATCTCAAACAGTCAAGCCCCATGTTGGGCACCAAAACAGACTGTCGTGGTTTAACCCCAGCCAGCAACTAAGCACCATGCAGTTGCTTGCTCACTTCCCCCATGCCAGTGGGATGGGGAAGAGAATTGGGGGGGTAAGGGGGGTGTGAATAAAACTCATGGGTTGAGGTAAAGACAGTTTAATAGGACAGAAAAGGAATGATAGTAGTAATAATAGTAATAATAGAATATACAAAACAAGTGATGCACAGTACAATTGCTCACCACCCACTGACCGATGCCCAGCCATTCCCCAAGGCATGGTGCCCCCTGGCTACGTTCCCCCAGTTTATATACTGGGCACGATGTCCCATGGTATGGAATACCCCTTGGGCTCATTTGGGTCAGCTCTCGTGGCTGTGTCCCCTCCCAGTTTCTTGTGCACCCGCAGCCTTCCCTGGCAGGGCAGTATGAAAAGCTGAAAAGTCCTTGACTTAGTATAAACACCACTTAGCAGCAACTGAAACATCAGTGTGTTATCAGCATTATTCACATCCTAAATCCAAAATGCAGCACTATACCAGCTACTAAGGAGAAAAATAACTTTATTCCAGCTGAAACCAGGACAGCCTGCTTTTTACCCCCCTTACTCCCCTCAGGATCCTGAACTCCACCATCTTACGGTCACTGCAGCTAAGGCTGCTTTTGACCTTCACATTCTCAGCAAGCCCCCCCATTGTAGGTGAGTATGAGGTCCAGCACAGCACCTCTTCTCATTCACTTCTCTGTCACTTGGAGGGAGAAGTTGTCATCAATAATAAGTATTCATGCCCTTGCCTTTCCTTTCTGTCCACACAACACTAAGATTTATTAGTGCACTGAACTGCATATTAAAAAAAAAAAATCAAAACCAAACAAATTTTGAAAATTGCATGTTGAACTCATAAAAATAAATAAAAATTAATGACTATATATATTCAATTTCACATCCCCCTCAGTTTCATTTGTAAGTTGAAATTCAACAGCATTAACTGTACAGAAGTTAATGTGGTTTTTTTTGTTGGATGGGTTCTTTGTTGTTTGGGGGTTTTTGGTTGTGTGCTTTGGTTTGGGTTTTTTTGGGGTTGGTTTGTTTTCAAAACAGGAAGTATTTGGTATATAGCTTTGTTACTTGTTTTTCCAGCATCAGTCACACAGTCCTCTCACTGTCTGCATATTGGCTAACTGGTGCAAGAACTTGGCTTGCCACTTGCGTTATGTCTGACTGCACTCTTGGATGTCCAACTTTTTCACAGAAAGAAGCTTCTCAGAAGGCTGGCACAGGGGATCAGTTTCACCTCTGAAAGCTGATGCAACTGTGGCTTCTAAAATTATGCTGTGTACATAGCAGAACAAGGTTTAACTAAATCTGTCCTCTCCAAGGCAAAGGTTTCATGGTTTGTTTTTTTTGCTAGCAACAGGATAGAATAGTGAAGTTACTTGTTCTCACTAACTTCTATTCATAACAAAAAGTCAGTGTTTATTATATACAGTACAGGATCAGCTTTTTTATTTTAAGTTAGGATATGCGGTGGCCTTATCAGATATGAAATTAGTAATTTAAGTTTCCCCTACCACCTCCTTGTAGAAGTCTTCTGTAGGATTTAAGAAATAGGCTGAATTTCTGATTATTTTTTTTTTTTTACTAGAAATGTTGTACTCCAAATTTGTTCTGGTTTACTACTAACAAATTCTGCTGTTCTATACAATCATTCTTGTAAATCCCAAGAACTTTGTTGTGTGTAGATATTACTAGGTCCAAACCAAAAATGCTTATATTTTTTCAGCAGTTTTATGAAACTTTTTCACTGTCCTTCACAGATTTTAATGGTAGAATTATACATTTATTGAATGACCTGCCTGGCACTGGAGTCTGCTCAGTGCCAACGAGGACCTGCTCCCACTGGAGGCCATGCTGGAGGTGACCGAGACGGCATGCTGTGTTGAGCAGCCGGCTGCAGCCTTCCTGGCCATCTGAGCTTGGCTGTTCAGAGGTCCCTGGCTGGCCCCTCTCTGTGACAAATGCTGGTGGGGTGGCTGCCAGCAGGAGCAGCCCCACAGCGACAGCCTTCTTCACAGAGGAAAGGGTCAAGAGTGGGAAAGGCTGCTTGACACGTTTTCAGGCACCTGTGCTGAAAGCAAGGCTTTCCTGTGTGCAGGTGAAGGTGCTGATGGAGTTCCTGATTGAAAACTGCAGGGAAATCTTTGGGGAGGAGATGGCTGGCCTTTCCAGTCCACCAGCAGAGGAGTCGCCAGCACCCATGGACAGATCCACAGGTATGAGGAGGGGCTGAGGGTTGTCACAACCTGAGCAGACAGCCGGTATAGAGCTTCAGGTGGGTTTTGCTTTAGCGGTTGCCCATTTCGAACAAGTCGCTTTGCTGCACATGCTTTTGCTTTCCAGAGCTGCCTTTGGAAGAGCAACATGACCCTACAGGCGAGGCAGACGTGGAGCACCAGGCAAAAGCCTTTCTGGATGCACCACCCCCTCTGCTCATCCTCTGGAAAGCAGCAGGGGCAGACATGGAAGTGGAATCAGAAACAGCAGAGGTATGGCAGCTCCACAAACACTGGGACAACATCTTATGTAGGAAGGGAGCTCTGGATGAGTCCAAGTAGCTGCTGTGCCTCCTCCTGGTATTCCATCTCTTGTGGCTTAGTGTGAGGTTGTTTTTTTTCACGTGGAATGATACATTGTAAGTAAAACTGGAATGGTTATTTCTCAAATGCCTTAGCCATGTGCTTAATCAACAGAAATGCCTACAAAATACCTACAGAAAGAGATTTCAAAAGCAAAGCCTCCCGCTGCAGAATGGGATATTGCACCAAAGGGATATCCACAGAGCTCTGTCTTGGGAGGGCAGGAGAAACCCTGGCAGAGCAAAGTGGGCAAGCCTTTTCTTGCCGGGGGGGTGGACGGGACCCTGCTGAATGGCCCCCCACAAGTGAACTGAGTATCACAGACCTGTGTGAACATTGTGTTCCAAAGGGAGGCCCTTGGAAGACAGGGCTAATGCAAACCAGCCAAAGGGATCTTCTCTGTAGAGCTAAGTAGCAATTTGCCAAACAGTCGCTTACTCCTCCAGGGCATTCCTTGCCACCTGCTAATGCCAACATTTCTGTCTTAGGCAACCGTTGCTTTGCTTCCAGCCACCCCGGAGACCATGGTAAACGCTGTGGTATGCACAAGAGAACTAAAGAGCCTTTCAGGGGAAAGAAGGCAAAATTAGTCAACTTTGGTTAAATCAAGAACTGATTCCAGATGATGCTGGCATTACCTATCTAATCATCACACTGTGGGATTGAAAGGTTTGCAGGCTCCCCCCAGGAAAATGAAAACTGAAGAAAAAGAAAAGAGGCCTGGGCAGGGGAGAGGGAATGCCAACAAGAAAAGAAGAGAAGGAAGAGAGAAAAAGATGGAGACTGAAAAAAAGCAGGAAGGGACAGAAGGTGAAGAAGCCCAGGTGTGTATCAGGCTCCGCTGCCCATCTTTCCCAACTACAAACACTGGTCTACATCAGTTGAACTAGCTGGCAAGGATGGTGAAGGATGGCGCTGCGCACGGTTTGGAAATGACTCTGTGGCTGCTCCCCAGGGGCTCCCCATCGAGCCCTGCTGCATGGCACAGGGGCCATGTGCGTCTCTGCATGTGCACAGCTCTCTGAGGACATTACCCATGGGGATAAGGTGCCAGAGCTGTCCCCTAGTCAGTGCCAGCCATAGCTCTTTCTTCTGGGCTATAAACAATTCCTTGTCAATGGTGTTCCGCAAAGAGAGGGGAAACAAATCCTGCCTATTCCTGCCTTTGTGGGTTTATCAGTGCTTTCTGACTTTACCATTGTAGGTGGTGATTTCCCAGTACTGGCTGAAACACTGTGACTCCTGGGCTCCTGCACTTGATGTTCCCAATAAAAGGGTATTTTCTTTTTTCTGACTATGTCTGCCATATGATATTCTGGGCTAGGTAGGTACTGTTTTGTGATGAATTGTATTGGAGGAGTTTGGGATCATCCCTTGTTCCAGAATCCTTTCCAGCGGGCATCAGGGCTGAGGTCAGAGGCTTTAGGAGTCAAACCAAAGCACAGAATCACACAAAATGGCTGAGGTTGGGAGGGACCTGTGGAGGTCATCTGGTCCAGCCCCTCTGCTTAAGCAGGGTCACCTAGATAGAGTAGGTTGCTCAGGACCGTGTCCCCTTAGGTTTAGAGTATCTCCAAGGATGGAGACTCTATAAGCTCCCTGGGCAACCTGTGCCAGTATTTGTACCCCTTGACAAAAAAGTTGTTTTCTTATGTGCGGCTGGAATATCACGTTCTTTAGTTTGTGCCTGTTGCTTCTGGTCCTCTCAGTCCACACTCTTGAGAAGAGCCTGGCTCCCTCATTTTCTTTCCCTCCCAGAAGGTTTTTATACACATTGATAGTATG
>JANZLQ010000061.1:10616-41821 GCA_026212715.1 Elanus axillaris
ACAGCCTGCCTCACCATGGTCTTCCCCACGGGCTGCAGGGGAATCTCTGCTCCGGCGCCTGGAGCACCTCCTCCCCTTCCTTCTGCACTGACCTTGGTGTCTGCGGAGTTTCTCTTACATGTTCTCACTCCCTGGCTGCTGTTTCTCCCCTGTTCCCCAACTTTTTTCCCTTCTTAAAAATGTTATCACAGAGGCGTTACCACTATTGCTGATGGGCTCGGCCTTGGCTGGCGGTGGGTCTGTCTTGGAGCCGGCTGGCATTGGCTCTGTCGGACACAGGGGAAGCTTCCAGCAGCTTCTCACAGAAGCCGCCCTTTGTAACCACCCCCCCCCCCGCTACCAAAAACTTGCCACAGAAACCCAATACAGAAGGGTATATAGATAGAATAAGAGGCAGCAGGAGAGAAAGCAGTCATTTATAATCTTGCAGACCAGACTTTTGCTTTCCGTTGAACCCAGATATGATACACTTACTTTCCATTCATTTTGTGGAACACTCTATATTGATAATATTTATGTATTGATCATTTCTCCAACCTTTTATAACTTCTCAACCATAAGTGTAAACCAGATTAAAATTAACCATCTTCCATTTTGTCCTACCATGTAAATGCTTGCTAGTTTTATTGATTGCATTACACAGAGTTTATACTGCCTTGGCAAACAGTGTACAGGGACTATAAAATAAGCCCTAGAATAGGCCATGAAAATGTTCCTGCGAGTCAACCTTTGTTGCCTACTAGAAAATGTACTTGTAATGTATATTACATATATCCAGAAGACAGGAGCACAATTTCTATAACCCTTGATAGACTTTAATGCAAAATTTAAATTTTTTTGAATGGGAGACACATTCAAAAGCAAGACAATGGCCAGTTCAGATTCATTCATTAAAGAGCACATTTGAAATTCCCATGGTTTTTAGATTCCATTATTCAAAATCTTTCTTCTTTTCTTATTTATTTCCTGCTGTAACTTCTTATTTATTATATTTCAACTTGCTACCTTTGGTTTTGCTCTTAAAAGAAGTGGGGGCGAGAGTAGAGGGAAGGCAAAGTTGGCTGATTCAAAGTCAGCCTTTCCAGATTCAGATGATCTTCTTCCCCATTCTCAGGAAAAAAAATTGCAGTTACTCTGCTTTTCAGGACAGACAGATATTTAAATTCTAATTAAGAATTAAAGGACAAGCAATTTCTTTATGATCTTCACCCAATACAAATTTCTGTGTATTTACATAGTATGAATAAAAAGTGTTGTTACTTATTCGTGTGTCTCCTAAAATCTGAGCTGAGTAGTTTAGGAACACATATAAAGACAGACAAACAGTCCACTCTCAACTCAGAAAATTCCGAGTTTGTGAAATATCCTCTTCATTAATCCTGCAAGTGAAGTCACTACTTCCTTTGACTAACCTGAGATCTACTGAGCATGGCCCTCTTGCCATGGATGGCAGATGGGAGAGCATAGCTCTGTAGTGTCACTAATTTCTCTCTGTCCCTCTACCCATTTGTCATCTTGACCTTAGCTACAGTCATTTCTGCTGTGGTGGCCTCTACATATATAGCTATTCTGTCTAGTCCTCTGACCACTGTAGTCAATTCACCATTTTCTTCAGATCTGGTTCAGACTGGTGATTTGAAGTTGCCTGTCAACATTTCCATTCTAATTTCTTTCTGCTGTAGAGTAACTCACATCTCAAATCCCCTTTGGTTCCCTTTTTGCTTTTTCTTTTTTTCCATCCCTTCCCATCTTACACTCCTTTTCCCTGTTATTTGATGTTTTGAACTTCCTACCTGATATTTGTCAAATGCAGTTTCCACTGGAACAGACTAATTTTTTCAAGTTATCTAGGCCTAAATAAGAGCCACCAACTCATCTCTTTTGGTGTTAACTGGCATCCTGCAGAATTTAGAGGTAATATTTGGAGTCATAGACTCTTTGGGTTAAGTTCCACAATGCAGATGCATAGGGTGAGTAATGGAAGGGGGAGAAATTTTCTTCATTCTGTGAAAGTGCTAGATATGATAAAAAATTATAAAAACATACAAACCAGCCTGGAGATGGTAGTGAGTGGGTATGTATGGTTAACACAAGCATTTTACATTCCTCCTGCTGCCTCATTTCCTATGTAAAACTGGCAAAATGCACCTCCATTGGGACTTAAAAGGATCAGTACATCACAAGAAGCCATTGTGATTTAGGCTGGCTTTAAAGATATGAAATATATATTTGCTCCTGTCTGCAAAGAACAGGCACTGGTATTCAGGGCCAGCAGTAATGCAGTTAATGGAAGACCTGCAAAGGAAGTGGCAAAGGAAAATGACTTGAAGAGGGAGGCAGTTAGACCTGAATTAAATTTGACTGCAATAATTGTGCAGTTCAGTGGTTGTACTACGCCATTCTTTCCAACATCCTAATTCTTATTCTTCAGATGCTTTTGCCTCCTGTTTTTATAACTGCCTTTCAAGGGGCACTCATTCCTGTCATTCATTCTGGATGATCGTAACCAGTTTTTTGTTTCTGCCTATAATCAACTGCCCTGGCCATCATTACACTGCTGTACTGCTAGAAAAGCACCTTTCTTCATGCCATTGCAAACCACTGTTGTAAAGAGCAAACCACTTCAAACTGCAGTGATGCTTACATTTTCAACATTAAACTGCAGGTTTTTTTAAGACCATTTGTTTATTTGTGCTGTTAACCAGATAATGGTCTAGCAATCTGCTAGAATATTGAAATGTCAATGTTCATTTATGAACCACATTGAAATTCCCTAAATGAACGCGAGCAGTGCAAAGTGATTTGTATGCAAAACATATGTTACTTAATCAGATTCATAAATTCAAAGTGCATTTAATCAATTAGTTATATTCGATTCACCAGCAGTTAAAAAGTTTCCTTAATGATATCAAAACCAGAATAAACAATGGATCATAAATTTAATTTTTTTCTAAATTAAACAGATACAATCATAGTACTTTGTATCTCAAATAATGAACAAGAAATTCAGATGAAGGAAAGAGCATCTAAAATGATGTCCTATTTCTATCTTTCTGTAATTTGTTTTCCAAGGTGGATGTTACATGAGATAAAAGATAAGCATTTGTGGCTTTTTACAGATAACATTTTAGTAGGAATTATACTTTTTTCCAGATTAAAAAGATAAAGCTACTGTTTATTCAAGTCCCTTCAATATTAAGATTTGCCCTGTAAATATATTTTAGCATTAAATGGAAATGCATAATCTTTTCAATTAAATAAAAATAATTAGATATCAGATTTGCTACAGATTGTTCATATAAGTTTTCTTTAGCAGTTTTTACTCTCCAGTTCCCAGTAGTATGTGACAAAACTATCTTAGTGGAGTTTTTTAAATAAAAAGAAAAATAATCACAACAACATTTTTATATTCTTTATCCTGCTATTCAAGTCGGGAAGGTGGAGCATGTACAGAAGAAACTCTTGACTTCCACAAATAAAGTTAATTAAATACCCAGAATTAGAAATCAAGGAATCAACCTCAAGTCTTATCTAGTTGATGTGCCCAAGGCATGGTCAAATCCATCTCATTGTAGGTATTTTTCTAGCCAGCTGTTAATCACTACCAGCCCTTAGCACTCTACTGCCTTCATAGACTATCCTTGTCTAACTTTAGCTGTAGAAAGATAGCATCTATTCTCAGTCATCTTGGCTGCAGTTTAAACCTATCGTTAGTGACATAAAGGGAATATTCTATCTTGTTTGCAATCAGTTTATATATATTGTAAGTCTGTTGTAAAATACTGTAAAAAAGATAGACCTCACTTATCTTTTCTGAATTAAAACAGTCTCAGTTTGTTCAGAATACTTCATAGGTTGTGGTCGGTAGATCTCTCTTTACTCCTGATCCTACATACACTCTAACAGGCCCACATAACAGCTGAATCTGGACCTAGTGTTCCATGCGAGTTTCAGTAAAGCAGACGGATTACTTCCATCTTGCTATTTATACTCTTTCTATCTATTTTTCAGATGTCTGCCCTTCTTAAAGCAGTTTATAGAACTGATGACTTGTACCCCAATTATGGTTTTCTGTAACCCATCCATCTTTCTGGGTTTTTTGAACTAACTGTTCTATATAACTAACTCCTCAATCCTGTGAGCTCAGTCTTTCCGAATTAGGAATACTGTGCATTTGTTCTTTTGAAAAACATCTTTTTTCAGACTGCTTCTTAGGGTAAAATTATACTGAATTCACATCTTATTGTACAACGTATTTACATTCTCTCCTGTCATGAGCATATGTAATAAATCTCACCCCTCTCATTCATGAAAACAGTGACTAATACCTGACCCAGGACACATATCTCAGTATTTCTCTCTGTTTCATGGTGAGCCATTGTTTCTTGCCTTCTATGTATGATTTTCCTACTAGTTTTGATGTATTTTCAAAAATGTCCTGCTTTCCTAAGTTGCATTTAACCATGCCAAAGTTCAAGATGTGTCACCTCTACAACTTCTTCTCCATTCCCATGTTGTCATACAGAAGACCTATTAGTTTTGTGGGATTTGCTCATGAAGGACTGTGTTATATCTTATTTGTCTCAATCGTTTTCTTAGTTACTTTCATACAGAAATAAAGAATTTTCCTGAAGCTTAGTTAAGTCTCTAAGTCCCTAGAACCTTCTTTTTCTCCTTTTTCAAAAGTAAGCCATATATTTATCCTTTTCTGTGCTTTTTCTACTTCATGAGATCTACACAAGTTTTGAAAGGCAACAAGTAATGGCCCTGCAATTCAAACAGGTCTTTCCATTTCATAGCATGCTACTCATTTAATCCTGGGGATTTGAAAACATCAACATATCTAAATATCCTGTAACCCATTCTGCCTTATTCCAAGGCTGAGTTTTTGCTGCTTTGTCATTGGTGTTACTTGTGAACGTCAACTGATTACAGCTGATCTTCCCCGTGCACAGTAATGTAAAGAGGCAGACATCATAATTTGTTCTATCATGAATAAAAAAAAGGTGAGAGAGGGAACATTATGACATGAGAAAACGGCAAATGACAATTAAATCAGCATAGAAATGCTGAAAGCTTGTGATGAGGAACTCATCAATAAAATTGCTAAACCAAAAAACACCTAATCAAAACTTCTGCAATTCCATTGCTGTAAAGAAAAACAAGAATGAACCAAATTACAAACCTGACAGCAACTTGTAATCTAACACAGAAGTCTAGATGGAAATTATTTTACAAATTTGTAAATATATAGCTGCATTTCCCATCATAAAAAAAAAAGTTTATTGTAAGACTAAAACTTAATGACCAAATTATGATCTTCATCTCAGAAATTATTTCTTCTTTAACATTGAACTGGGAAGATATGAGTAATACATACAAATTCAGAGGTATTTTGGAAATATATAAACTCTAAGTGGACTACTTTAAGAATAAATACTTAGAGGTTAGTTAAGTGATCCAACATCTCCACAATGTCTACAAGACAAACAATATTATTTGGGACATGCATTAAGAAAGACCACAGTCAGGAGATTGAAAGACTCAGAAAAGATTGACTACAAGACCAGGCTCAGAACAAAAGCTACAAACACATCAAGTGCAAAAAAGCACCTTATAATGGGGAACTAAAGTAGTCCTTCTGCCTCATGAAAAGGAGCCCCAGAGCTGCCTGTCTCCCACATACATCAAGCATCACTTCAAAACATGCAGTGCTCTTCCCCCAGGCAAATACCCGTAAGTGAATCCTTATGACCCCCTGTGATGTAGCCAAAAGGACATAACTTAAATGAAATCAGGTCATGGTACTGACAACACTCTTTCAAATCAGTGTAGTCTTAGTCAATACATTTCAGTCTCCCTTGTCCTGCTGAAGTAAAAGGTAAAATTCTTACTGGCAGCAGTAGAGACAAGATTTCATCATATATATTAATGCCAAACAACAGCAGATACGAGGGGACTCTAATCTATTGAACAGCATTGTAATGCGTTACAGCATCTTAAAGCGAAGCTAGAAAAATTCCTTGTGGAAAGATTGAATTTTTTTATTTTTTTTAGTAAAACTGCTACCTACCCAGGAACATAGTGAATTACCTTTCACTTGAAACATTTGTCTTTCAGGCAAGATAGGATATTACAATAGAGTGTATGTAAGAATCACTGAGTAAAGGTATAGGTAAAGATTGAACTGAATAATTTTAATGTTCTTTTCTTTCCTTGCAGCCCAACAATTTATGAAAACAAGACCATACATGAAATTCTAAATTGTTTAATTTATTTTTATTGGAAAGCAGGGTGTAAATTAGGAAACTCTGAGTTACCCTTTAACCTTTCCAAATTATGATGTAGTGCTCCACGCAACTGGTAGAAATTCTTTTTATCTTCTCTAAATGGAGATCCATAATTTTCCTTCATCCACACTTCAAAGCCAGTCATTTGCTCAGCATACATATGCAAATTCATTGAGGTCATAAATTATCCCCCCAAATTAGAGCCCACCTAGTTTGTAAGTACTTTAGCACTTTCTTTGTCTCCTGCTTTGCATCAAATCTTTGAACTGTACCCATAGTATGTAGTGCAAAGCAGTGCAGATAATTCTCCAAACTGGTACTAAAAAAGTTTCAGAACAAAAAAAAATTGCTTTGTCAATATCAGTTAAGTTCCTAATATTTCTCTCGACAACACTGCAGTGAGTTTTGCTAACATTCAAGTCTGTACAAAGATAATTCAGGGTCTCTGAAATGGTGCTAAGTAGTGCCATTTAAACATTTGGAGATTTCCCAGTATCTAGCTACTACTGACTTTTTGCATTCCTATCTTATGAATATCAAGACACGAGGTGTTATAAGTTCAATAAAAAATTTTATATAATTTTTATTTGGTCACATTTCTTCATTTGACCAACTACTGGTTTTGAAATTTTGGCCATATCTTTATTGTTCTTCCTTATCATTCTTCTAGGTTTTGGAGGTTTTTCTTTCCAAAGACATAGTTTTTTATCACATTTAATAGTATCAAGACTTTTCACTGTAGGATTTACATTTGGATTTGGCACAAAATAGACAATTCCTAAGGCAACCTATAATTCCAATCCATTAGGCTAATGTATTGCAGCTGCTGTGAACAGTGGGCATGTCATCTTTTGTATAATGACGTCTGTTACAGCACAGAATATGAAACAAAATAAACTGAAAAATTACTCTGCATCTAAACATCAGAGAGTTATTGTCACCCTCTTCCCTCACTGCCCATTCTCAACAGAGGAGTCTGTTTTATGTGTGAGTAACGTTTGAGGTTTTTTAAGTGTTGCCTTTAACAGCTGGTAAACTCTCCTATAAAAGTGTTCTGGCCAGCTGCGCATAGCTTACCTGTAATGTATATATAAGTAATCAGTATTCAGGACTGATTGTTAATTAGGATTTTTTTGGAAACTAATAGTAATTTACATCACAATTAATTTATTAATTCCACTTAGGTTTCTTAAATTCTACTTTAAAAAACTTTCACTGAAAACGCTACAAAATTTCCTTTTGTTAGAAGGTGGACCATTAGCAAATCATTCCTAAATTCTTGCGGATTCATTTTCACTGCTCTCTTCTGTCTGAAAGAGTCCATATCAACATTTTCTACCCTGTCAAAGAGTGCCTTTCCCAGACTATCAGACATTATGATACAACTCCAAAGTCTCTTGTTGATACTTATTTTGCATGGTATATTATATATTCTGAGAGAAAGACTGAGAAAAAACAAAGGATGCCTTCCTAACCTGTCAGCTAAGTTACCTCCACTGAGCAGGGTCTAGTCCCTACATTATCACAGCAAGAAAAAGCACCAAGTCACACACCCCACAATAAGCACTAACATCATGATCTGGACAGTTCCTGATGAAGTAGGCAATACAAACCCAAATGCTGAATATCAACTGCTATAACAGTATGAAGAACCATTCACTTCAGTGCCACTGATAATTTATGCCAGCATCTGTGAATGCAATGGCAAATCTGGATGCATTCCATAAAGCAATTCAAAGAGCCACTACAGAGCTCCCTCTCTAAGCCCTTCTGCTTAGCTAAGATGTCTTATCTTGCTTCAAGATCCTTTACTCTGAAATGTGAACAATTATAACAGACTGACAGCAGGGGATTCTTCTTCCTCAGAAAATCTTTTACTGAGAAATATTTTCCACCCAATATGTTGTAGGGAGAAGGGATTGCAAGAGAAGACTCCCTATACTTAAAAGCAAAAAAAAAAAAAAAAAGAAAGAAGGAATTTGGCTATATATCAGAAGGAGAATGGTTATAAAATATTCAGAAATAATGGCAAGAATAAAAATATTAATTTGAGCACATTAATTTGGCGCCTAGGGTTTTGGCATTTACAACTTTAGCTGCAAGAGAGCTCTTCAAGGAAGCTAGGATCACTAGTAACCTACAGTTTGTGATGGTCCATGTAAGGTAGCTCTGCTCCTTTTTTCTAACAATTTCCCCCAAAAATACAGATTTTGTACTGCAAAATTATTCTGTTTAATTCTATTCTAATATCACCAGTTTTCACTTTAATGTTGCCTCTTTCATCTTTCTCAAAAATTGATGAATTGTTTGCAACACAAGCTTACTTCTTGCATATTTATTTTAAAGACATTAATTCAAATGACCTTAGAATGAAACTATGGAAGAAGCAGTTAATTTGTGGGTGCTGATATTACAAATCCTTAATAAATTAGGTTTTTAGAAAAGAGTCTTCTGAGACATATTTCATCAGATTGTAATATAACCCCATGTATTGCATCCCTAATTACATTGTATCATTTAGTTAATTTGGTTTGTACTTCAATTATTAAAATTCATTATTTATCCTTATGAAATTAAAATGATCAAACATACTTGATAAAGCCAGTTTTAGAACTAGATTAAGTCATTTTCTACCATCATGTAATTATGTGTACCACTAGGGTTCATTTTAATTATGACAGAGAGCTACAGAAAATTTAGAACACTTCATATCAAATAGAGGTAGAATGGTAAAGTACAAAAACAAGAGCAACAATTTCTTGTTTATTAATAAGGAACCAAAAATACATGTGACCTAGAAACTATCTTCCTGTATACATTAGAGTCACTTCACATTTGTCCTTTAAATAGGTGTGTCATCTTTTTTCACAAGAACATTTGTGAATTTAGAGGTATATAGTTAATTTTACTTCCATGTAGCAAAGCTTATGCAGTAACACCAGCCCAGGGCTACAGCATTCCCTGTTCCACAGTGTTTGAGGTTAGTCAGACTATAAGGCCTGACCCCTTCCCTCACATTGCTAGTTGTACCAGTAACACTTGACAGGAAAAGGGAGTGAATAACAACCTTTTATTTGACCAAAGCCAATTTTTTCCGAGCACCTTTGGCTGTCCACACCTTAACATTATCCAATAACATCCCCACAAAATCTTGGGCTATAAACCAGATAAGCTTCTGGCAAGTCAGCATAGACTACATGATTACCACCAGGAAGACACTGGATTCCCCAGAGCAGGGGCACACATACCAAGAGATCCTTCTTCACTGCAGACTAGAAAGTTCTCCTGTAAAATTAGGGGAAAGAGCAGATAGAATCACAGAAAAAATTAGGTTGGAAGGGACCTATAGATGTCATCTAATACAACCTCCTATTCAAAATGGAGTTACATTCTCTTAGACTAGGTTGTCAAGAGGTTTGTCCTCAGAGGTTGTTCCTAGGAGCCTGCTAGGGTAATATTTTCCAGTAATTCACCATTCACATTGTGAATATATTATTCTTAGGTTTGATTCAAATTTTCTGTGTTGCAACCTATGACTGTTTGCCTCATACTTTCAACGTGCACCTCTGAGAAAAACCAGGATCCATCTACTCCACTAGCTAGTTGAAAACTGCTATTAGATGCCCCTGTAGCATTCTCTTCTCAGCATTTTCTTGTATGATGTATGCCTCAGGCACCTAACTGCCATAGTGGTCCTCCCCTGTACTCTAACCCATTCATCAATATCTCCCTTGTACTAGAGGGACACAAAAACCAGAGGACTTTAACTGCTTTCTAACAGCAGATTGTTTGGCAGAGATTTAATATGAATTTTTTAATTTGTGATTATGTCCCATCATTATGTTCAGAACACTGGGAATGATCCATTGATAGATACACAAATCTAAACATTTTCTGATGTGTTTCCATAAGCATATTTTCTAGTAATTGTTCTTGTTGTGCATAAAATGTTCACTTTCCTATAAAGGAAATACATCTTCTTCTAGGAGCAAAGAAGCAAAGAACTATGAAGGAAGGGCCCTACTTCATCCTATCTCAATTTAGGGATCAAACAGAAGCACCCAAGCTAAAAGCAAATCTATTCTCAGTTCTGACTACAATAAATAGAAAAGAATAGTCAGCTCTAAAGGGGATCCATCCACCAACATCCACCATCCTATCTTTTTCACAGAAGGGAAATAGAGTGAGTATGTCTGAAGTTAGACATCTTTTCAAAATACCAGGGTTTTCTGAGAAAAGCACAGACTTATAAAATCTTAATTTTATAGTAAAATAACTAACTGGTTTCGTTTCTTCATCTTCCTTTATTTAGTAAATATACCTTTAGACCCATACAAAACAAACAGCATCGGCTTCTACCCAGAGGACAAAATAAACTGTTGCCTGTATTCCGCATCAATTGAACATGACACATAGATGGACATATATGGAAACAAAAGTTTCTCTAAGCAGGTAAAAAACAGAAAATAGGCTCTTGAGACAGGGTGCATAGAAACCCCCTAGACAGACTCTGAATTAGAGGGGAGGGAGGAGGGAGAAGACACAAAGAAGTACACCCAAGTTTGGAACCTGACAGAAGGAAACTGCTGTCATACCAAAAGATACTTTCCTCAAGCAGGTTCCCTTATGATCTGCATCTTAAGAATGACTGAGTCATAAAATAACCATGATGAATTTGAAAAGAAAGGATATACAAAGCAGAAGCCACAGGTATCAAGTGCTTCCTATAAATGAGGTTGAACTCTACTATTTTAGTAACAATGCAAAAAATACAGAAAATTAGGTGTTGTATTAAGACATATATTAAGAAGTGTTAGCCTGTGTCAATAGATGCACAAGTGACAGTATGACCATAGTCTACTGAAAGATTCTTTTATGATACTGAAAGCTCACTGCCTTTTGGTCAGAAACCAAAATGTCAGTAGAGCATGTAATATCATACAGGAATTTGCTTTATTTGATTGCTGATCATTGCCAGATCATTGACTTTGAAATTGCAGGCCCTGACTACCCAGGCACTAAAATGTTCTTCTGCCCACATCCACTTCAGCTTGACTGTTAACTTACAGCCCTTCAATCATGGTGAATATGATTCTTCACAGTTACTGCAGAGCTGGAACAGTATCTTGACCTCAAGAACTATTTAACAAAGGAAAGGCAATTCTAGAAAAGAAATCTTTCTTCCTAAAGCATATTTTTCTTCCTTGTACTAACACCAATATTTTACAACATATTTGCATGGATTTAGAGGTCACTGATGGATGCCATTGCATATAAAATTAGTAACTTTTGCCGTTTTATGTTAATACAGCATTAAGGCTAAAAGATGTCCTATTTGCTAAAGTATGCAATGGAATGTATCTCACATCATCATCCAGGTACAATTCTACATAACTGAAAGCAAAAAGCAAAAAAAAGAACATTTTTCTAGCTCACTCTCCCTCAGCCATTATTACAGAGATAGGGGATTTATTCTGACCATGGTAGCAGGTGATTTATTATTTTGTTGCTGCAGAAACAGACAGCTGAAAGGGGTTTTGAAATGGAAATTGTGACATTTACTGAGTAATAATCTTATACCGCCATTTACAGGAAGCAGGTGGTAGCTGTTTACCGTTGCAGACAGATGGAAGTCCTGCAGTGGAGTTATTTTTTTCTGTTAGATAAATTAGCTTAAATAATTCAAGCATTTTTTCCCCCTGCCTGATTAGTGCTCTGTGCAAATTTTAGTATTTAAAGACTGCTTTACTATCGAGCAAAATGTTGCACAGCTCATATTGTTTTTCCTTTTTGAGCCCCAGTGAACAAGATTTAGTTTTTATAAACAATATAATAACTATTTAATATCCCCAGAGGAGATGCTGCATGAGGGCATGTAGCACCATGAAAAATTCTGCTTATGTTAATGTGGGGAAAAGAAATCTTCCAACCGAGCACAGTTCCACAGTGCTTTGTCCCAAGTGCCACAGCCTATACATGGCAGTTAGGAAGACCAGAGATACCAACCACACACATACTCTTTGATGTCTCAACCCTATGTTTAGCATTTTCATTGATTAATAATTTTAATCTCTCTTGTTTAAACAAGCAGTTTTCAAAACAGACAAAACAGAAATATAGTATCTCCAGAGTTCCAACACAGTTTCTAGCAGAATGGATTCATATACCCACCTCTAATGCCTCCAATGTTTATAAATATGTCTTGTGGCAAAGAATGTTTTGTAATAAATCTCAAATCAGAGTATGATTTTGCTTTTTTTTCTTGGTTCCTGATGGGATTCTTTTCCTTGAGGAAGGATAGGAATGAAAAAGAGGGATAGAGTGAGCAAGTAGAAATCACCCTTTCATGAAGTTATACTATAAAAAATAAAGAAAGGGGGAAAAAAAGGAAAAGGAAAAGCTTTTCATTTTGAATTTAGTCATTTTTAGCTCATCTATAATTCAGAAGTGGCATGGCCTACAAATTTCATCATGTATTATTATATTCAATCATGTATTAGTAAGCCAGATTTCAACAAAATCTTAGAACAGTACTATCTATTATATTTAAACTAAAAATACTGAACTTACTAAAATTCCACAATGTTGAAGTTTTGTGTGGTTTTCCAGGAGCATTAAAATACTTTGGGGTATTTGATAGTAATTATAAATATAGTGAAGCACTTAGTAGATTCTATAAATGTCTTCAGGCAATTGACAGATATAAACAATCAAATTCATGTCAGGCATTCAGCAGACCTTATTATATGGGCAATTGCTTGACATTTATAATTGCCATAAGTATTGATCTTGTAAGCAGTGTTGTCATGAATTAAATCATTACCAAGAAACAGGTAGGTGAATTCTGTCAATAACTCTATTACATGGATAACAGCTGTGGATCCCATTGAAGTCAGTGGTAAAATTCTCTTAGTTTCTGTAGGAGCAGGATTTCATCCCATGATCCTTGAAAGATCATGTTGCAAACTTTACTAATTTCATCTCTTGTTTTATGAAGTTTGTAATAGTTATGAGCCAAGGATTAATCCATGTCATGGTTTCAGCCCAGCAGATAACAAAGGCCCACACAGCCGCTCGCTCACTCCCCCCACCCCCTCTGGTGGGATGGGGAGGAGAATCAGAAAGAGAAAAGAAGAAAGAAACCTGGAACCTCGAGGGTTGAGATAAGGACAATTTACTGGGGCAACACACACAAAAACAAAAAAGTTACAACAACTGTGCTAATAAAAGAATGTACAAAATGAGTGATGCACAGTGCAACTGCTCACCACCCAGCACCTGGCACTCTGCCATTTCCCCCACCGAAAGCTGAGAGACACCCCTCAGCCCGCTCCCTATATATATACTGGGCATGATGGCACATGGTATGGAATAGCTCCTTGGCTAGTTCAGGTCAGTTGTCCTGGCTGTGCCCCCTCCCAAGTTCCCATGAAAAGTAACTCTATCCCAGCTGAACCCAGGACAATCTAACATAATACATTTGATAGTTTCAAAACGTGGAAAACCAGCATTAAACATAGGAATATACCTATATTCCTATATGTATATCTACATATACCTATAACACCATAAGGACAAATTTAAATGAGCTTTTGCAAAGAGATTTGAGCTTTCAGTGGAAGGTAATATCTATTTTCCTTAAACCATTTAAAAAACCCAGCCTGAACAAGGACAACTAAATTAGGACTATAATTCAAATTCTCAAGCAGGTCCTTCACAGGCAGCTATAGATTACATCTCCTTTACTTGCCTAAATGAGGTTTAGGTTGTTTGTAGAACTACCATTCCTGAAGGGCAAAAAAGATCATCTGTACTTTCATCTGAAGAAATGCAATAACTAAATGTTTATTCACCCCTCTCATTATGTTAGCATTGAAGAGTTATGCTACCTAAGCAGTCATTTGTCCTTAAAAATCAACACATTATCAATTAAGAAATATTACCACATTTCCCTAGAAACTAGTATTTGTCTGCAAAGTTGTATAGATCTGATTGACTGTTTCATGTCTCCATGGGCGCTTGTTAAAACTCCTGGTCTAGATCATCCAAAGTATTCAGACTCCTAATTCTCATAGAAATCTGAATGATGCAGGCAGTATTTTCTGTGTTACAGAGAAGGTGCCATATTTCAGCTCTCTTTTTCTTTCCCTATTTTGTGGGATTTTTATCAAGCTTCTTCATTGTTGTATCTGACAGGTTTCTATGGGTAGTCAAGTATAGGTCTTTCAGTACATATTTAAAGGAAGAACACAGGTTTCTTGCTTTAGTGTGACAGATAAAAGATATGGGCTATATTTCCAGATCTACTTTGCCAAGACAGGTATTTATGCCCTTAGAATAATTCTTCCTCTTTGGTACATTGTCTACAGCATTTTATACCTATCCCAGGCATTCAAGGTCCTTCAAATATCCAAGCTGGATTTATATATCCCTCTAAACTTGCAAAAACTTATTCTTGCTCCAAACAAACTTAACAAAAAGTTCTCTTTCTACTTTTCTTCAGAACCACAGAAAGTTCTCCTTCTACTTTTCTTCTGTCTAGCCTTTGGTTGAACATAATGTAGCTTAAAATACTACATTTTGAAGCCAAAGTGACAGAGAATATAATTAAGAGGCATTGCTGAACAGCTAGATTCGTGGTGGCTTTGGGTCTACATGAATGAATACTGAGATTAGATAAGAAGAGATTAAAGAACTAATGCTTACTTATTGCATTCTGCCAGCATGATCTTCCCATTCAAGTCTCTGTATTTACTAGTTCTACAGTCTTTTAGAGAAAAACAATACTAACAGAAATATTTTACTTTTATATCTGTCTGATTTATCCGGATGTCTGTATAAGGTACCTGTCTCTTCATTCTAAGACTCTTCATTCTAAGTTTTCCTTGTTCTCCTAGCACACATTACATTGTTTTCCTCAGAATGATATATTTTCATCTCTATTCATGTCAGCACATTCATTCTGTAGCTAATTCTGACAAATTGATCAGACCAGGCATTTTTCAGGCAGTCTAATACATAATGAAAAGCTAAAATTTTATTTTAAGAGGTCTTTATTTGGCTGACTGCCCCATCTCTAGTCTCATCTATGTTCTAGTACTGACTTGATGATGCAAATTGATTTGGCCCTAGTTTGAGAGGGACTAAGTCTTTTATGTATGAATACAGCAAACATAAGAACACAAAATCAAATATGAGAACTGTTCACATTAAATACAGGATGGAAATTAGATTAAGGCTTCTAGCTATTAGTAGCATAAGTCTCTGGAACAAAAATTTTCTTTCTGGTAAGTTATAGTGTAGCAGGAAAAAAAATCTAAGAATAGAGTTTAAGATGAAACTTGATACAGTTATGAATCATGATGTGATTGCTTGTCACAACACAAGACTTGACTCACTGGTTCAAAAATCAGATTTTACAATCCCACCAGTTGTTATAGTAGAAGAAAGGACTAGTGAATTTTTTGTCCTATACCTCCACGGGTTTCTTTTGCATTCAAATCTTTGCCAGTTCTACATCTTCAGAAATTCTCTCTACTGCATGTGTTGTATTTCATGTGGGAAAATTCTCTTTTCCTAATCTCATGCATTTTATAAGTACATAGGAAAGCAGAAAAGATTGCTGTGCAGTGCATGCTTTCAATTATGCAAGCGAGTAGCAGCCATCTAATAATTTCAGCACTTTTACTATACAAGATATAATAGTTCTTTATAGGAACACACACAACCTATACAAATCATATTTATATAAGACTCAAAAAGTATTAAATATTACTTCCTCTGCAAAAAATGTAATTTCAATTAGATCACAAAGATGATTTCAATAAGATCACAAAGGTTAATCTACAAAATCTTGAATCTACAAAAATATTCACTAAATCTTTTCAATATATACAACTCATAGCATAGCATACTGTAGAATTATGGTATGACTGTAGCATAGTATTATCATACAATACTTTGATAAATTTAAAATCATTTCATGAGAAAAACTATGCAGGGCAGTATAGTACAAATAGAAAACTACCCTCAGTAACCATTGTTAAGAAATTGCCTTTTGGTATTTATCAGTGCAGGTACAGATTTACAATCAACCCTGCACCTATATTCACCTCTCTTCCTTGCGAATTTGATCCATACTGAATGGTGTAGAGTTATGGTCTCTCAGAGTTTCACTGATTGCCATTAAAAGAAGCATTAATGTTCATTCTTGTTAACAATATCAGCTAAAAGCAGGAAGCAAATCAGGAACGAAGATTAATCTGAGGACAGTCAGTTGGTGTCAGTTTGCAGAGATGTACAGTTCATAGTCACCAAGGTACTTAGGAACTAATCTTTAAATAGGTAAGTACTCAGCATGCTTAAAACTAATGACATGATTAAATACATTACTGAACTGTGAATTTCAAATTTCTCATAACCAAATAATTAAGTTTTTCATATGCTTATTTTTTGAAAACCAGCCAAATTATTTTCACCTATGTCTTTGTATTCTTTATTTGTTATCAATCCAATAATAGGAGTGACATTTTAATCTGCTTCAATATGAGATAAGATCAGTTATTATAAATTTAGATGTATGAGAACATAAGACACTTAGGATAACAGATGATAGAATATATGTGAGGAACTATGCATAAGAAAATCAGATAAAGAAAAAATTAATTCCTATTCATATATAATTGGGTTTTTGTACACGTTTCAGCGAAAGTGGTATTTCATGTTCATAGAACATTATCATACATTTTTGTTCTATCTCTCAGAAATTGACACAATAACTATTTTTAGTTGTCCTAAGGCTGATTTATGAACCTTCACCTCTTCATTCCAGATACTCTACAATTACAAGACAAAAAGATAATGTTTACAGGTAATCACAATCTAAATAATTAAATTTCAAGACGTTGGAAAGATAATTAGCTAATACTATTGACTTACATGGGTTGTTAAGTCAGATTCTTGTCCAATTTCCACCAACAAGAATTTATGAACCTACATTTTTTATGGTGAATGTGCACTAATGTAAGTAGAAACAGAACCTGTGTGTTTATATTATATATTTTTTGTAATTGCAGTATTAAATTTTGGCTTTCATTACAAGTTTGTTATAATTTGTTTCTTTTTTTTTGTTATAAATTTTGATAACATTTGTGCAATGATTCATTTCAGCCAGTATCCACAAGACAGGAAAAGATCATTCAAAAGTGGAGACACTAAATATTTTATAACTTCAGAACTATTGTAATGCTTCGTCATATATGGCTACCCTAGAAACTTGAAGGGTCAGAAATTTCATTTAGTACAATCTTAATCAGTATACAGAAGATTTTTAAAAATTACTACATATCTATATAGTAGCCATTATGCAGACTGTACTTATTTTTTAAATTTTGTTACTCCATTGGCTACCACAAACTAAATGCTCCCTGTTGCAACACACAGCACTTGCATGTTGGAAGCCATCTGCAGTGATTTTTAAATTTGCCCAAGGCAGCTGATATTGATGTCATGCAGAATTCTATAAATAAATTAGCCTATCAGCTTTGGTATTTTAAAATCCTCATTGAATTAAAAATAGCCCAATAATAAAAATTTTACTGAAGTCTGTGTAGGCAGCAGCCTGAATTTCATGCAGGTAAACAGCAGAAAGCTTTGCAATAATGTTCCTAGCCCAAGTAAACCAGGGATAGGCATTGACGTACTCCAGAACCAGCAGTCCTATGATACTATCACTTCAAGTTTAGGGATTTGTTTTCTATCATATCAATCAGAAATTAAGATTAACTCCATTCCTTAATCTTGCCATAAAATAGGAGTTTTCAATATGTAGGTTGCAAAGGTTTACATATTAAGCTTCAACTCTCTCCTACCAGACCACAGAGAGAAGTAGAAGTTCATTCAAGGAGGTAAACAATTTGTTTATGGTCATGTCAAGTATCAAAGCCATTGTTAAGTAAGTTTTGCGTTTGCCTTTGGTAAGTGGGTTGGAGGTTTCATGTTACCTGGCCAAGTGATAACTCCGAGAGACACAAGATGTCCCAAGAGTCATCAGCAAATTAGCTGTTCTCTGGGGGAAGTTTTTAAAATGACCTGTTGATTAAATATTAAGTTTATAACTTACAGCAGACCCTTCAAAGGAAATCCTTCAAAGGAAACTGAGAAATTAACAATTTTGCCCTTGATCAGTATCTGTTTCAGAGAAAGGAAGCCTGAGGGCAATGTTTGTGAAAGGACTGGATCTTGGCTGACACAGTTACGTAAGCATACTGTCAGCTTTTTAACTGAGTGAAACAGAGAAAAAGCCATCTGGTGCTAAATGAAATTAAAAGTAGTTATTATGCACAGATTTCATTTATGGTCACATGCTGCTTTCTGAACACAGTAATTTTCTTAAATCTTTCATTTTATTATAATAAATTCAGGTTGACTTTATTTAGAGATTTGGCAGATATTAAAAACTATTTCAAGGAAAGCTGCCAAAGCCACAAGTACTCCATTCTCAAGAAAGTGCCAGTCTTGAGGGTGCTTAGCTACTCAATGAGAGATGTGATGGCATTTAGAGTGTGAGTAGCCAGTGATCCACAGGGCTGGGAGTTGGTGTTGCAGGAAATTATTTGGAAAACATGCCCCAGGTAGGGGGATGATGTGTAGTAAGGACAGTGCCTGATCCCCAGGAATTCAGATTAGAATTAACTTTATACTTTCTTCTTATCATGGATTTTCATTTACTCACCAGTGCAAAATATTTGGCTGCTTGATGCTTATTGCTATATCTGTTAGCCATAAAAAAAAGAGACCAGACTAAAACAGGACAGCTGCAGTCATTTATGCATATTCCTATACATGCTTGATCTAGCAGTAAATGTGAACTTTCATTTGTTAATGGTCATGCTTTCGAAAGCATTTCTCTCTGTGGTGCAGTGGCAAGCATTTCTCATACTAGCAGGACTTCTCAGAACATGCTCCATTACCTTACTTGCTGTGCTGCTTCACCGATGAGGCTAAACAACTAAAGCTCAAATAGAACAACAATTTTTGTGTTTCTTTTTACATTACAACATCCTGTGTTTATTTTTACATTAACTGATAACGAAGAAAATATATATCAGTGGTAGAAATAATGGGGCAGGGGGAGGACAGAAGACAGAGAGGGGAAAAATATTTTGATATATCAGCATAAACAAGCTCCAGTTCTGAAAGCCCTTAACTACATCTGAATTAATTCAATGTGACAGTTCATGCATGTTAAGAGGTTGTAGGAAATACGGTAAAGTAATACTGAAATGGAGGTCCCAGTTCCGACCATTACCCTTCCACCCAAAGGCATAAAGAGCAACACAGACTTCAAAGGGCTAAATAAGCCATAAATCAACTGTGAAAAATCAAAATTCAGTATTGGCCCTGATTTTCTGTCTTGACCATGGAAAAGACCACCTGTAAAATAAGATGTCTTCACACTGCTCCAACCCACTCTGTTACAATTCACTTTTGGTCAAGCCAGACCAATTTTCTTTGTCAATTTTCTAGGCTATTCTGTTTGCCTGTGTAGCTGGCTAAGTCTCTTTAGAGTATAGTTTAGAAATAACTTTTGTACTCTGTAGCTATCTGTTTCTTCTTGTTTATTTTCAGTAAGTACATATATCTTACTCTTGCAACTATCACCGTTACAGAGGTCTAAAAATTTCAGTTAATTTATAAGATGTAATTATGTAACATGGACTGGCAATGCAAGCAGCTGGTGCTTTCTCAATTGTTTGTCAATTTTCTTTAAACAATGTTTTCAAAGACAGAAATATATATGCACATATTTGCAAATGTTAAGAGCCAGCAAAGTAATGATAGCTTGACTACCTTAAGTTGTTCAGGCAAGGGATGAAAGATAGAGACAATCCTGACTAGTTAAATTTAGTATCAATTTGTTTTCACTAGTATTATAAACATTTAGTTAATATGCATAAATAAAAAGATGCTAAAACATAAATATTGCTTTTAAAAATAAAGCCATGGTTTCCAGTGTATTTTCCCCATAGTCTTTCTGACTATGGTGCCCTTTACAAACAAACCATTATTACTTTGTGATAGAAGGCAAGTTACCATTTCTTCTAGGAAGTGCAAATAGGCACTGAAGAATTGCAGACAGACATTCAACTATGCAGATCCATTAAATTTATCGTTTGCATATTATATCACAGGTACCGTTGCTACATTGTACAAGTGTGACATATACTAATACATCTGGGGTCTAAGTAACACCCTCTTACTTCTCTAGCACCACTTCATCCATCCAGCAGGAGTTCTTTGTCAAATTACCAATTGTCATTTAAATAGGAGTATCATATTGCTCTTCTGTTTGGCATTTGTTGAGGGAAAACAGAAAAGAATGGAGAACAGTTCATTCTTTAAGGCCATGTAGTTTGACAGGAATACAAAAGCAAAAAAAACCAAAACCAACAAAAAAAGGACTTAGAATTCTAGAGGGTTAATTTTTTTTCTGGTAAATGTATATAATTTAGAATATCAACATGAGAAACTGCTCCCTTTTAAACCTGGGAATCTAATTTAGGGGTTAGAAGCCAATGCTGCCTACATAGTAAAGGCAGAGTTAAAATGTTCAAGCATAGATTTTAGGCATGCTGACCATGCTCTGGATTTCCAACTGATTTCATGTACTCTTCATATGGAAAGCCTGGTTTCCTAATGCAAACATCTTAAATATCTGAAGTTCATCATGTGAGTACTCTCCATGGCAACCAGATTTGTTTGCCACTTTTCAAGATAAAGCAAGGATGCATCACAAAATGCTATGATGGACCCTAAAACAATTGAGGTTTACAGTTATCTTTTAAGCTAACAAGTAATTCTCCTAGCAAGCTCTGCTTACAATTTCTCTGCCATATCTCATCCGGTCTAATGGTAAGTGGTATTGGATTGGTTCTTTTGGGGTTTGGTTTTTTTCCTGACTTGTCATGGTTCTTTTTGAGAAGATTCTGATCACTTCATGGATATTTGGGTTTCAGCTTCTCATCATTGCTTTGATATGCATCTGGTTCCCAAACACGGTTTTGATCTACATAAAACTTTAAGAGACAGTTATTAAAATGTATCAATCATATTATAAAGAATTAGCAATGCTTTTCCAATATACAGGTGCTTTTTAGTGCCAAGAACGTTGTTTTTCATGGTATAGTCTTAAAGCCAAGAGACCCCTAATTTCAGTAAGGAAAAAAAGCAGTCAAAAATTAGTTACTCAGGGGCTGTTCATGTGGGAATACACATGAGGTGAATTCAAGACCAGTTGCATCCAGTCTAGACATTTTCTAACTCAAGCTGTTACTGTATTAAAGTTCAAACTTTTAAAGACTGGAAATATAACAACACCATTTCTATTTTCTAAGTCATAATCAGAGGACATAAATGTAAGTATCATATTAAAAATTCACATGGGAAAACTGTTTTGCAAAGCAAGAGTTTATCATCCTGAGTCTGAGAGAACAGTACAAGACCCATCGTGTTTCCCTGGACTCTAGGGAAGCAGATCCTTACAAAGGTCAATGGCTTAATTTTAGCCTAAATAAAAGAAATAATCTTTGATACAGTAGAGTGTACGTATATATAATGGGAACACCATGATCTTCCACAGCTGAAACTAATAGGAATGGCTGAGTTGCTGCAGCTATTTCCTGGTACTATCTATATGTTTTATTTTGAAATGATAGAGTCTATTAACAAATTCTATGGAGCCATTATGTTATCATCAAATTATATCTAACTATTACAATGGGATCTTTATTTGATTGGTCAGATGGTTTACTCTGTTCTAAAGATAGTTCAGCTTTTAAAAGCCACTTTGGTTACTTTGAAGCACAAATCTAAATGGCTTTTAATCTAATTAATGCTCATCCAGAATTATTTGATGATCTAGGTAATAGTCCTGGGCCATTTCTTCAGTCTTCCTACATCTTAGTCCATAAAATGTATTAATTAGTGTGTACGGAACCCTACAAAAAACATCTTGTGAAATAAATTTAGAACAAGTTAATCAATAAGGCTTGCACTAAATCACATAAATCCTTTCAAAGTTACCACACACACACCACTGGCCCATACTTAAAATTTTCTTCTTGTTAAAGATTGAAACAAAACACAAAAAACCTTACAGAAACATGTATTTTCACCAAAATTCAAGAGCTACAGTTTTGCTTCAATTCACATCCCAAAAAAAGCAGGACATAAACCAGGTTCTTCTATCAACAGGCAAATTGAAAACACTATCTCAGGGACCCTATTCACCACTTGAAAAAAGATAAAAGAAATCTGGGGATACTACACAACAGAGGGATAAATCACTTTCTCATTAGTTTCTTGCACTGCAGAAGTGGTCTGAAGATTGTTTCCTTTTCTACATGTGGACAGTTACAAGCAGACCCTTTTTACACTACTAATGTAATTCATTGTTGGACTTTAAGATTCTAGTCTGTGTTGCAGGATTTGGTACCAGAGAGCTTCACATCAGTTCTTCAGTATCAGTAAGGTGCATAAGTACTCTTCACCCATGTACAAAAAGGTGATGGACCATGTACTATGACACCCAGGTTTTAGAAAGAAGCATATTACCTGAGCAAGTTATGAAAACTTGAGGCAAAGTGTTTACAATATGAAAACTGCCAGAGTGTGGGCAGAGGTGGTCCTAACAGAATCAGAAATGCACCTTATTATCCTCCGCCTTACTACTTTCCATTTCTTAAAACACAGGATTGAGTCATTACAAAAATTTTATATGAATTTATATGAATTTTATATGAAAATCTGACCCCTATGAAAGTCTCATGTATTAATGATGTATGACACAGTCAGGCGATAATTGTCGGAAATATACAGCCTCCATGCTTATAAATTAATTCAAAATTTTCTACATATTATATACTTAAATAATTACACAGAATACAGGCTTCCACATTATATCTAGCCTTCTGAAATTATATTAAATAGCTTCTGTCACACCTCCAGAATAGCGTATTATACTTCCAAGGCTCCACAGTGTGTCATCTGTGAGATAGTTCTAGATTCTTGTCTAAGTAAAAATCATCTAAGTATGATCCATGATACAACATGTTCACTTGTACAAGCCTGAAATTTTTAGTGAACAATATAATATTGCTATCATAACTCTGTCACCATGAGCAGAATTCATTTACAATTAGATTTATTTCTTATTAAAATTCACAGTGATTGAGTATTGTCTAGAGAATCAAGAGCGCTATTTCTCCCCTCACCCTAGAAAACCTCTATACTCAGTTAAAGCACCTGGAAGACTAGAATCACTTTCATTTGCTTTATCTGGCATGTTCATTACAGCATTATACAGATTCTGATCCTTTCCTTTTTCTATTTCATTACTGAATGCTCTCTTGTGTTTTATGTACAGCACACACTATAAATCAACTGGGGTAAATGTACATAAAGACTGGGTGCATCCAAGCTTTCTTCTCTACCCCTAAGCACGCAGCAGCTTACTCCTTGATGAAGCATAGCAGAACATCTGTGGTGGCCTTCGCTTAGATTTACTTTGCCAGATTTTCATTAAAACAGTGACTCAATAAAAATGTTGCTTATCCTAATAAAGCTCTTTGGAGCTTTGCAAATTTGCATTTAATACTCTTTAATGTCATTACAGCATTAATAATCTGTGCCTAAAGAGCAATAAAGCTTTATATTTTCTGGTTGATGAAAGAAGCTTTGTAAACCCACAGTTTTCTTGTGACTCAGCTTTAATGCTCCATAAATAGAGACACAAGCAGGAAAGCCATACGACACCACAGATTTGTATAAATTTATGGCTGAGTTCTCTATTAGGTATCTCTTGTTTCAGAGATTCTATATAAAAATTAATAAAAACTGAGTTGTGGATAATTATGCCAGGAAATAAATGGGACTGAGCTTCAGAAAATGAGTAAGACTTTACTACATGAAGGAATTCTGCTCCCTTTGGCAGCCTAAAATTTCTTGCCTTGGGGGTAAAAAAAAGATATTATGGTGCCTGGAAACAAACCAAGAGAAACGGTCAGCTGAATCCTCCACTGATACATGTATTGCATTTTCTCCAAATACTATCTTAGGAAATGTTTTTCATTTTAGGCTACCTATGGGTTTTGAGAATATTACCTGTAAAAGACTTTCCCAGTAACAACATTCTCAAACAAGCTGATCATTACTAGAATTTTAGCCCACTCTACATGGAAACAATCATAAAACTGAGATTCTGTTTAGTATTTCAGAGCAATCAAGCTCCTGACTAATTAGAAAAGCTGGTTCTAAGCAGCAGAAAATTTTGGCCTAGCCATAAAGGTGCAGGCTCAAACTCTGCATGTGATCCTGTAGTCTAAACAATAGTCAGGCTGGCTGGAAAATCTAGAAAATGAGTCTGAAAAAGTCAGACCAATACTTTGAAACGTTGAAAGAGCAGAAAACTCAATAGAAGTACATTTCTTAAGGGAAACCATAAGTGAATTTACTATGACTTCAGAGATTCATTCTCATATGGATTCATGCAAATGTATGAAAATACTGTTGAATTGCTGAAGTCTTATTAATTTTAGCGAATCATTACTTCCCAAAGCCGATAAGAAAATAAATTAGGAATTAGGCAGTCTGAAGATTCACAGGATATGAAGCACTAAATATATGTCAGATTGAGGATGAACTATCTTCTCTGACTCTCCAAAGACAGACTGAAGACCTTTTTTTTTGATTCATCCATCACAACAGGAAAATAAAAATCAGTGATTATCGTCACTGTGGTACACACATACAATACAGCCTTGATCCTTTAGTGAATGCAAAGTAAAAGAAACAAGAACAAAACTTGAAATACACCTATGAAAATATTTTCCATTCAGTGCTTACTGATGACATAGAACCCCACCTGTTCTGCTAAAGAACATGCCAAAACGTCACAGCTGCTTCAGTGTAACTAGTGTTACTCAAAACCAGTGCTTCTGAAAATGCTATTGCTTGACCCATCAGCTTGAGAATCCTTGAAAAAGGACCTGATTTTGAGAAAGGGCTGAGCACCTTCCTGCTGTAAAGCACATATCCTCAAAAATACCTAAAAAAATTTCAAAATCTATTTCCAAGATAAACAGCCATTTTTTAACAGTGTTGACCTAACACGTTTTATGCATGCTATTTCAGGCATTCAGATGAAAGTAATGGGCTTCTTTATGATTACTTTTTAATAGAAATTTATGATCAGCATCAGTAAATCTACTGGAAATCAAAGTGGTCTGTGATCATTTAATTGCATGTTACCATCAGGCTCCATTTTCTTTCTACCTTTCATCCACAAGATGTCCTTAGCTTTTCAATGTGTCCATTTTTCATCTCTCTACTCAGTTCTACTCAGTTTCTAACTGATTTTCCCATAGTTTCTACACTATTTCATTTAATAAACTCATTTGTATGGGAAAAATACAAAGGATCTCAAAATGGGTGGAGAAAGTTTATGCAATTAAGTTTCATGAAGTGAGAGGATCAGGATGGTGGTCCAAAAAGAATCTTTCCTCGCTACCTTCCCTTCTTCCAGTCTAAGTCTAGTTGCAGTTTTATGGAGGGAAATGAAGGTGAGCACTACTTTAGAACTGCAGGACTAAATTTGCAGAATAAAGAGACCTAGAAAGGCCCTATTGAAACAACCTGTGATGTTGGTTGCACAACCATTTGTAGTACCCATATTAAATTGTCAATGTCCAATATGTTAAGAAAAACCTGCTACAGTCTTGGCAACAGAGCAGGCTTCTTTTTGTTCTGCTAGACTAAAATACGAAGCTTAATTAATTTACAGCCTGAATTTAAATTTGATGTGTGGCAACACATGTCCTCCCAGCTGTAATAGCTTGGCACACATTTTTGAACATGGAAGCTCATGGTATTTGAAAACCATCAACTCCCACAGTACTGAATGCATTTTATTTTCTCATCTGAACACTCATGTGTTACGGTTAACCCTTATCAGCTTGCCACTTTATCTTTCAACATGATCACACCTGAAATACCAAGGTCAACGTGGATTGAGAAAAAGTGTCAGCAAGAAAACCTTCCCAGTCGTGACAATATATCCATGACCTCTGCTCATTTACGACCAGAATCTTAAAATTTAATTTAAAACACAAACGTCTTGTGGACGTACACATTACTTGAGTAAATGTCCATTTCTTCTTCCTCCCCTCATGGATTTCTCTTGAGATAATACACAACTACACCACAATTCTCTATAATGTAGAGTTTGGGTCAAAGGCAAAACAACCACACGACTTGACCACATCATTCTGTTCTTCTTTTTTTTAAAAAATCAGTATTGAAATTGTTGGGGACAAATCTTTTAATTTCTTAAAAGTTAATATTTTACCAGGACACTAAAATGTTAGAGTCAGTCTTCACAGGAAATGCAATTGGATTAGAGATCCCCATTACATTATGCTTGCTTCTTCTGAACATATTGTTCTGTGCTGACTGAATAAGATCTTACTTCAGTGTTGTAGTCCAGAGGACAACATTTGGTATTGAGAAAGCATTCAAGATTTTGACATTCACGTTCATCCTATACTACGGTGAAAAAAGCTGCATTGAAAATGTTTAAAAAAATGAATTTTTCATGAGTTTTCCATGTTTTGACTGAAAAATGAATCCATATTGCTCAGAACACTGGACTTGCACATAAGAGACCACCAGCACTGAGCTGCCAAACACTGCTCTGGTTAAGGCAAAGCATTGGCAACAATAGAATTAATTCAAGCCAGAAACAGAAATAACTGACAAAACCTATACCTTAAATTATTATAAATTATAAACTATTCTTGCTAAAAGAGAAATTTCAAATGCTTAGGAGTTCTCAGCAAATTCATTACCCCAGTGAAAGTTCATTTTTTTATTAATCATTGTCAGCCACATCAAGAATCAAATTGGTGAGAAGAATCAAGAATCAAACTAACTTTATGAGAACGTTTTACAGTTAATCATAAGGAGATAATTCATAAAAAATACATAGAAATGGCCTACTTTTTACAAAATAGGGACAAGAAATGTGGTGAACTCTATCAGCAGAATACACAGGTCTGTGAGAGCAGAGCTAACGAAGCCTCAGCTCCTGTGGTTTTGTCTCACATTTGGGTCATTCCATGCAACACAGAGTTCTCGTGATTGAGGAATGCTTGCTGTCATGTTCTGGTACTTAATATTGCAGTTGTCTCATACTTTGTAGGGCACCAATTTAGGTCTCTCTCCTTTACTCAGTAGAATATTATCAGTAACCTGATCACTTTTAAACTTTCATCTGTTTGTCAAATATCCTTGCAATGAAGAAACTGGTTCAAAAACTGTTTGTGGTAAAAGAAAAAGACAGTGTCATCATACACATCTAATTCCCTAGGAAACCTGGATAAAAATAGCACAGGAATGTTACAGCCTCTAATCAGCCTTCTGTAAAGAAACATAAAAAAAAAAAAACGGATGTGATGAATTTCTGATTATTGTTAATTTGTACTGTAAGAAAGGCAGCACTCTGATACCTCAGCCACCATCCATGTTTCCATTATTAAAAAAATCTTCTCAGTTGATGATGAAAACAAACAAAACTCAAATTTACTCTTTACACTATTCTTCTCAAAATCCAGATACGATACTCTGGAAAGGTGAGAGAACACCTTAAACCATTCATCAGGATGAGGAAAGTTAGACAAACACATGTCATAGTTTAAGATCAAGCTGATAGTGCAGAGATACCAAAACACTTTAATCACAGGTACATGCTGTTTTTTTTTCAAATTATGATCAGGCCTCCCTGCCCCACAGCGGGAAAGAGGGCAGAGGGTGAGTCAGGGCCCCAGGGTCATGACCCTATGGGTCATTCCCCTGCTCCAGTCCCTTGGGCTGTCCCTCATGTGCCCCTGGGGCCTCTCCCCCAGCCACCCCCATGCAGGGGTCAGTTACAGGACCGGCAGGAGACACCCCATGCTGCTTGGTCCGTTCAAATCTCCTCAGGGCCTGGCAATTGGCAGTTGGTCGATGATGTCCACAGCCTCCACAGTGGGTGATGGTGGGGCTGCCATATGGCTGTGGCCTTCCCCAGCCCACACAGCTGAGTGCAGTCCATCCCCTAGCACTGCTGCCAGCCAGCCTCAGTTAAATCCCTGAATTAATAAATTTAATGGCTTCATTCCCTTTCAACATTGTAACAAACTTTAGCCTAAGGTTTGGCGGAGAGGGTGCTAACTGATTGAATCGCTTTTTTTTTTAAGTTTGCTGTGGTATACTTTCCCACCGGCCTATTTTAAACATAGCGTTATTTGAGCTCTTAGTGCATTGTGTTCACAATCATTAAAAAAAAAATTAGGCAAATCTTACTTTTTTAGTTCTGCTCTTTTGTATGAAAGAAATAAAGGTTATAATGGAAAGAAAAAAAATGTTTGGTAAGCAACTTTCCTAATATAAATTTTCATACACCTCCCCCCCCAAAAAACACTTTATGTATTCTAAATATGGTCTTACAGTCATCATATGAAGCTTCATAAATATAATCATATTTATGAGGCTGCAAGGTAGGTATGAGCCCTTCGTGAGAACTTATTGTAAGAGTGGCTGTCTGTATTCTTTTTGAAACAGAAGAAAATCCTGCATAAAAGCCTCTGTAATCAGTTGAAAGTAGAATCTCAGCATTATGCACTGGAAAATGAACCCATTTTAGTTGATTAAATGTAGCTGAACAGATCATTTGCTTTTACTAGCAACAATAAACAAATGTTATAATTCTCATAATATATATATAATACAAGAGAACATAATTTTTCTAGACATGAGGTCCTTTATCATAAAGCCTCCTTCTTTTATACCATGATAGTTAAAGTAAAAATAATAAAAACGTTGTTACCAGAAAGAAGATATTTCCCTCGTGATCTTTGCAGCTTTGTGTTGAAGGGATTTTATAGTGACAGTAAATATAAATACAATTGCCATTCAAGTGAAGCAATGAAAGAAACTGATAGAGTGGCAGTCTTCATTTAAATAATGCATAGGCTTTGTTGGTAAAATTGCTAGCTCATCTCAATTTAATACCCAGATACCTCTTCATAAAAAGCCAGACAATCAGATATATATTTGGGTTCTAAAAACAAGCAGCAATACCACCTTTGGTTTCACCATTATATTTTTACTAGAGAAGAACACAGTATTCTAAGATACTTTTTTAACAAGATCCTTTAGACTTCTGATCTTCTGCTGTTAGACTCTGTAGCCCTTTTTTACTGCAAACAGCAGCTAGGCTGCGTGCCAGACCTTGCCGATCAACAACACTCACTAGTGCTCTATCTTCAGCAGAAACATCTTGAATACTCATTTTGGCTAATATAATTAAAGACACTTTCTTACTGTAAATGCAAAAGAATCCAGAGTGAAGCTTCCTGCAAACAGGTGAAACTTCTCTGCCTCACTTTCATGCATCCACTGACATTCTGTAAGTTTTTAGTCTTGCATGTTATTTTCTTATTAGTAATACAAACCTCCAGTGCTAAACAAAAATCTATTTTCTCAAGCAGTTGTTAGTGTTTTGATAACATATTCACCAAAAGATGCTCATCAACTCTGATAGCAAGACCGAAAAATGAGTCAAAGCCAGATAAGATGCTGTGTTCTTACTCCTGTCTTAAGCTGAAAAAAACTCTATTCAATTAAATATCACAATACAGATGTAAAAACTGTGGAACATAAAGAGAATTATATCTGGTAGTTTTCATTTAAAAGCACAAACTAACAGAAGTAAGACACCATATTTACTTTTAATATTCATCCAAGGATGAAAAGCTCTGTCTTGCAAAACATCACAGAAATTGGTCTTGAGGTCTACCTGTATCACATTATACAAGAACTTTTTTCTAAACTCTGTGGCAATGGTGATAATTTAATTCTGCTCACTTTCTGGAGGGGGTATTTTCTGTAGGAAATTCTTGCTGCTAACTAAGCCTAGCATGCAGACAATGAGCTCTGTGCCTCAAGAAACTACTACCACCAGTGATGGATAGGTTTGAAATATTTATGAGAAAACTTAAGCCAGAGGTGTTGCTCTTACATACTATTAGTTTAATCCGGAAACCCTTTCAATATTTATTGCAGAAACAGGCAGCAGTTCCCCATTTTTTATTCTTCAAACACACTCTCTTTAAATGCAGAAGTGGAAGTTGGCGAGCTCAGGAGGTCATTTCATCCACTACATAACTGGGATGTTCAGAATACCAATCTGAACAACTGGCTTTCTCCTGAAAGCAGACAATCCTGAAACAGCATACTACTAAAATGTTTTTAGGTTCATTTATGGTTTTACACATGCCACAGAAATTATGAACTTAGACAGAAGTAATGTTGCTCCACTACAGTTCAAAGAGCACTTTCCGTTATAGATATACTGCAATCTAACAACATATATTAGGTAATTCTCACCATTTGTGATGGGTTGACCATGGCTGGACACCAGGTGCCCACCAAAGCCATTCTATCACTCCCCGCTCCTTTGCTGGACAGGGGAGAGAAAATATAATAAAGGGCTCGTGAGTCGGGATAAGGACAGGAGACACCACTCACCAATTACTGTCATGGGCAAAACAGACTCAGCTTGGGGAAAATTAACTCAATTTATTACAAATCAAAACGGAGTACGGTAATGAGAAATAAAACCAAATCTCAAAACACCTTCCCTCCACCCCTCCATTCTTCCCGGGCAATACTTCACTCCTAGATTCTCTACGTAACCCCCCCTGCCCCCAGCGGCACAGGGGGATGGGGAATGGGATTCACAGTCAGTTCATCACAGGTTGTCTCTGCCGCTTCATCCTCCTCAGGGGCAGGACTCATCACACTCTTCCCCTGCTCCAG
>JANZLQ010000061.1:41921-52539 GCA_026212715.1 Elanus axillaris
CCTCCTCAGGGGCAGGACTCATCACACTCTTCCCCTGCTCCAGTGTGGGGTCCCTCCCACGGGAGACAGTCCTCCATTAACTTCTCCAACGTGGGTCCTTCCCACAGGCTGCTCTTCACTAACTGCTCCAGCGTGGGTCCCTTCCACAGCGTACAGTCCTTCAGGAGCACACTGCTCCAGCATGGGGGAAACCCCACGGGGTCACAAGTCCTGCCAGAAAACTTGCTCCAGCGTGGGCTCCTCTCTCCACAGATCCGCAGGCCCTGCCAGGAACCTGCTCCAGCACAAGCTTCCCACGGGGTCACAGCCTCCTTCAGGGACCCACCTTCTTCAGCGTGGGGTCCTCCCCGAGCTGCATCTGGAGATCTGCTCCACCGTGTACCTCCATGGACTGCAGGGGGACAGCCTGCCTCACCATGGTCTTCCCCATGGGCTGCAGGGGAATCTCTGCTCCTGCGCCTGGATCACCTCCTCCCCCTCCTTCTGCACTGACCTTGGTGTCTGCAGGGTTGTTTCTCTTACATGTTCTCACTCTTTGGCTGCCATTTCTGTCTGTCCCACAGCTTTTTTCCCTTCTTAAAAATGTTATCCCAGAGGCGTTACCACTATCACTGATTAGCTCAGCCTTGTCTGGTGGCGGGTCCATCTTAGAGCCGGCTGGTATTGGCTCTGTCAAACACAGGGGAAGCTTCCACCAGCTTCTCACAGAAGCCACCCTTTGTAACCAGCCCCCCACAGACTACCAAAACCTTGCCATAGAAAGCAAATACATCATTATAGGCTGTCTTCATTTAATCGCCTCTTTATTTACTTTAAATTCATTAGTTGTATCCTAACTAGTTACCTTTAACTTATAGCTGCTAATCAAAAAGGGATAATGCAGATTTCCATCATCTGTTTCTGTTCATACATTATCTATGAAACAAAGCCTAGCTTACTTGAAATGTCATAGTCCTTTTTTTTCTGAAGTAAGTTTTATAGAAATGACTATTTCATCTCATCCCAATTCAATATTAGTGACCATGCCATGCACCAACGTACCCTGGACTCTGGGGTGTCATTAACACACTCAAGTGCTCTGATTGCAGGATCAGGTCTGGTGGATGCAAGCTATTGATCGCTGATATCAGCCTGACTTCATTTCTGTACTTCACTGCATTTGAACATTTTGACTCATGGGCCAATTGTTTCTGCTTCCTGAGTGACTACTAAGCATGACCAAAATATCCATGCGAATGGTTTCTGCATCAACACTCACATGAACCTGCAAGGAAGCTTGAGAGATTTTTGCAATCCACTGTTACTTCAGGGACTGAATTCATCTGAATGAATTTATATTCATTTGTGGAAGTGAATATAAAATAATGGTGAATTGAACACAATTCAGCACTTAACTGATAGAATATTTGTGAATATTTTAAAAAAAGTACTTTTTACTACCCGTTCTGCATGAAAATGCAGTACTCTCAGAGAGATTTTCTTTCATAATACTGAATTAAATTATCTCTAGAGTTCACACTGGAAAGAAATACATGTTGTACGCACCTCATCTTTTATCTGGTTATTCTACAATATGCTCATTTTTTTAATAAAATAGCATGTAAAAACCAGAAAATGTTTAACACCTAAATTGTCAGAAATTACACTTCAGAATTCATATCCTCTTAATTAAAGGTAGCATTTCATACCTCTTGGAGCTACAATTTCAGTCTGTCTGCAGATGTGCTGACAGCAGCTCGTATTTTGAAACATACTTTTGTCTACAGACAGGCTATTGCTCTCTTCCTTTTCTTTCCCTGTCTCCTTTTTAAATACAAGCTTGTGCCCTTCAAAACTTGAAAGGTTACTAGCTAACGTCCATACAACACACACTCCCCTCACAGTAATGTGGGCAATGCTATAGAAATCTAAGTCATGGTGGTCATTAGAATAAAACAGTTACTTGCAGTGACTAGTGAAATCTCTTCTACAGTGTTCATCTACCCAGTGTTACAAAGCTTTGAAAATGTTTTGGAAAACATATCAACTTAGCTCATCATACATCAATAATCTCTGTAGAAAATCTTCAGTGAATATGAATAGTAGAGTGGGTGTGGTGTTCTCAGACAAAAGTATTGCTTAGTAATAAAAGTAGACAGGTAAAAATCAACACACACTGATGTTGATTGAGTCAACACAACAGCAATAAAATAGGCATTTGCTTTTACATAATACAAATTCAACGGGAGGACTATATCTGTGGCATATTGAAATACTGCAATTTTGTTGACAAAGTGGGGACATTTCTATTAAAGTACAGCATTATGGAAGTCATAATGCTATCCTGAAGCGTACAGTGTTTGAAATACAGCATATGTTCTTTTTATGTCAATGCTGATAGATTTTCTACTAATGCAATTGATGGAAGTTCATTTCAAGCTTCAAATACTCAGCTAGAAGATTTTAAAACTGGAAACTTCAGTCAAACAAGTTAATTTTCTCAGCTTCCTTTCTCCAAAGAGGAATTTCCTGAAGTACCATTGTTCTGTTGTGATGGCATATTTTAAGGTATTTTTAGGTGTTTGAAGTGTCTGCCTACCACACTTGTAGATGTAGAGACTATCATCTGAAAAATCTAAGAGCATCGCAGCTTCTGAGTTCAGATTTAATCAAGGATAACTGCCATTCTACTGCTTCCTCTGGTGATGGATGTAATGCAGCTAAGAACATGTGATGCTATTAATCAATAGTTTTAGTCAAGAGAATCAAAAATACATGTTTTTTTTCTATTTCCAATCAGAGTTCTTGGCTGAAAGAGCCCTCTCCACAACTGCAACAGGAAGTTCAGTAAATCTTTTGGAGATATCCTGAACCAGAAGACTACACATCATACATAAATCCATAATATCTCATTTCCAAGAGAAAAATCACAGTTCTTTAGAAATTACTTGTCATTTGTGAAATACACAGGTACGATCTTTTCTTTTACCTGAACACTAATTTAATTTCTTCTTTCATAAGCACACACTTCTATTGATTTTCCTAAGTCAAGCTTTCAGATTTCTGTTTTTATTTGAACATTTATATCAGAAACTTAATCAAAATTAATATTAACAAAAATTGCATTAGATAATGTACATGTACACGTATTTTACCATAAGTACGTGATACAATTTCTCATTCTGTATTCTGAGAAGATATTCTCTTTTTAATTCAATTTCATTTGCATATTTTTAATCTCACTGTAATGCGCTGTAATTACAGTACACTAATTAAAAATTTAATTTTTAATTTTGATAATTGTAATCAATAATCTTATTGATTAGGAGAGAATCATATACATGTAATATATATATGATGATGATTCTATATATATTCTAGATAGTTCTGAGCCAAGCAAAGTTAAAAAAGATGTTTATATCAGTCACCATAATGTTGCACAGCATGCAATAAGGATTTGTATGTTATCTTCAGAAGCAGCCATTCTTGCCCAGAAAACACAAAAACAGCAGATAAAAATGAAAATTCATACCCGCAGACTGCTGAACCCTCTAGTCTCATTCACATCCTCTGTAAAGACATTAATTACACCTCTCTGGATCAAAGAGAAGATATGGGCTGTGTAGCTAGAATAGAAAGCCGTATCTGGTATCTCCCAATTAACCTTCAAGGAGCTACCCAGTCTGAACAGAACCTGCATAGACAAGTATCTATCTACAAGGCATTTTCCTGGAACACAACAAAATCCAGATATGAAATTCCCCAAGAAATACCTGTACTTATTTTGCTTGTTCAAGTGCTTGCAATGTTATTGATTTTGATGCAAGCCAACTATATTGAACATGCATCATTTGCATTCTGTGTGATGCCTGGCACTGAAGAAAAGGCTGTGAATGCAGAAGTTTGTACTAGTGGGAATACGACAGAAAGTCAGTCAGCTGAAAGCAGATAACAAATTTCCACAATAACAATTCTGTATGTGTGAGTAATATTCTAGCCATAAACATTAAATATTTGTAACCAGCTAGTGTAACTGAAATAGGGTTAGGTTACAGCAACATACACCATCTCATCCTCTGAAAGCTAGACATTCTCAAAGATAAGCATCCAAATAATGCAGAGTGGTAAAATTACTAATAATTTCACAAGTGTGATTTAAAATGGGATTTACCAACAGGTCTTCGATGCCCAAATCCTATTGACTTTCAAGCCTTATTACTTCAATGTTTTTAATAAATTACTGTTGTCAACACATTAGCAATGAATTAGGCCCATGTAAGAATCAAGCAAGTGGTCCCATAAATTGCTAGCTTTATACCCTTTGCATTTCCCTAGCTTTATGCCCTTTGTCTAGTAAGCTTTCCATCTCCCTGCTTATAAGGTCAGCATATGGTCATTTGCCCTATGAAACCTAGCAAAAGAAAACAGGTGTTGCAATCGCATGTAACTGTGGGCATGACTGGCCAAACTGTTACAGCCAAAGAATACACCACAGCTCAGTTCTTCCCCTGCCTTCCCCTCAACAAGGACATTAATTTGAATCTCTCATCTATTCATCTGCTGACTTTCATAAAGCAGGTAAAAAAGTAATTATCTCTGATACCTTCTCCCACCCACTTTCAAATTGGCTAATAGATTCAGAAGTCATTAAGGGAAAGAGAAAGCAGACATGAAGATAGTAATTTAGTATGTCTCGTTTCCTCCACTGCCAAGAAAAATAGAAGATAAATAAGATAATGGAATGTGTATCAAGATAGCCAAGTCTGATCTTGCAAGCATACAACTGGCATCTTTTCACTTAATTGGAACTACTTACATGAAGAAAGTAGCATTCCTAAATTACCATTGGAAGGAGTGGAGGTTTATTGTCCAGCATATTAGAAACAGCACCATTAATGAAATGGTATTGGCTTAAACTCTTCAACTCTATAGCACATGAACTGTATCATGAGTGGCAAAAATGTTAACATTCAGAAAGGATGTGAATTCCCAGAATTTTTGTTCCTGCAATCCTATATATAATGTTGTTATAAATTCCTACTAATCCAACTTTTTTGTATCCCAGTGAAAACATGACTGTAGAAACAGTGACCATTCCCCTGTAAATTTCCATTCTCAAATGTTGTTACATATATACTTCATTTTTATACAGAATGACTGACTGCCAATAATAATGAAATGAGTATATGATATAGAAACATTTTGATGTCCAGAAATCTATTTTATTTCAGTTGGAATCTTTTCATACCAAGTGTAACAAAGGAAAAAGAATAAACTCTGAGTGTATAAGTTGTTATGGTCTGAAGCTGTCTTTGAAGAAATGAGTTAGATAATTGCAAATAACACATAACATATACTATTGATGAAGATACTAGATATCTGTGATAATACCATGCAATCTGTCTCTACAATTACATAAAGTTATATCAACGTGAGACTTAAGATGGACTCTTCATTTCTTCTGTGTTAAAAAGTACAGCCACTACCTTCATAATATATATATTCAAGTGGTCAGATTTATTCGACCCTTCAGCAGATCAGGTGTAAGTGTTTGAAATTATTGCCCCTGGTATTCCGACCTCACTTTAGGTAGCCTGAGATAGCATCTTTCAAATTATTTTTCCCAAGATAAATAGTAGTAAAATCTCCTTAGATTCATCACACAATACAATAGGCAATTCTAAAGAAGAAAGCAAAGATAATTAACCTTTATTATGAAATAAAGAAAAAAATTAACATTAAATTCGAATCTAAATCCAACACTAAGTATTTCCTCTTAAGAAGAATGCATAAGAATCTGAGAGTGGCTAAGCTGCATGTGATATAAGACTCCCAAGCTTTCAAAAAGCAAGATTGCCTTCGCTGAACATACCCAAAAGATTGGGATATTTGATTGGTCATTGATTTATGACATTGGCAAGATCTAAATGTAGAGCACGATAACCACATCAGTTCCAAATTCTGTGGAGGCTAAATGAACTTTCCATGCTTACATACAAACCCCAAGTTTTTTAACAGCTGAACAGCATGCAGTAGAGTTCAGCTTTACTGTGAGGGAGATTTCTCAAAATCTACCTTACAAGCAAAAGACATTATCTGGGATGGGAGCCTTTGGGAAAAAGCAATAATAATTTGTATTAACTTTTCAAAGCTTCCTCTTCTGTTACAGGAAGAAAAACATGCATAAATTCAAAATACCATCACTTCTCTGGCCATAGTCATAGTCCAGAGTCCCTTTAACCTTCCTCCCAACTTCGCCCCTGAAAAATGACCAAAAAAACCAACCACACCAAAAGAAAATAAAAAGAAAGAAATCCAAAAATATGCAGCTTTTTTCTTTTGAAAGTAATTACTTATTTGCATATTCCCTATTTTAACATCCTTTCTAAAGGCTCTGTAATGGAAAAACTGTCTGTATGTAGGTATTTATATAGTTATATTTTTACTTTCCACTCAGCTATTTTATTCACATTTTCACATCTATCTCCCACCAAACAGGAGAGAATTTTCTATCAATAAATTGCAGTGGAAAATAAATGCCCAGTTCTCTTTTTTTTAATCTTATAATATAAAAAGGCAGCTGAAAGCTGGTATTTCCAAAGCATAAAATTAAGCATATGTTTTCTTCTGCTGAATCTTGTCAGATTCTTCTCCTGCAATATGTTACAAACAAGCTGACTTAAAGGCTGTGGGAGCTCTGCATAGTATTATGTATTATACATGAATCAAGTCCTAAATTTGGTTTGATCTTTTTTAATTCTTTTTTTTTCACAAAGGATGAGAAAAATAAACTATGCCTCTTTGCTTTTCTGGATCACTCCCAAAAGCTACCTGACCAAAAGTATGCAGGTTAGAATATTCTGTTGGCATTCACAGTGCAAACTCTTGGAGCATACACAGCCCAGCTTAAGAAAGACTGTAACTTTGAGCCATGATGCCTCTCTAGTCTGGCTTCTTGTTGAATTGTACCAGCCATCTCCCATAACACTACCATATGGTGCTACATGATTTGCTCTGCCCAATTCATCCTTATCACCCACCCCTGCTTCACAGCTTTTCACACAGTTTTCCCCACAGCTTTCCCAGGGCCTGTCTGTGCTACAAAAGGGAAAGTAACCTGCCTGATACTGGGAAAGTGATCCCCTGTAAAGAACTCTGAGGCCAAGGTGTGTTACCATCCCTGGGTCTAAGATCAAGTTTAAGGTCACAAATAGAAAGGAAGAAGGCAGAACTCTTCTTGGCATGTGGGCATGTGGAGGTGACTGGGAGTTAAGGCTCCTCTGCCCTACAGTCAGAGATAAAATTTTCAAGCACCATATGCCTTATTTCTGGCAAGACATGAAAAATATTGTTCTTGTCCAGGAAAAGATATTATTTTCTTCACTTGCACAGAATGATTCAGCCCTTTCAGAATAGCTCTCCCTGGTCCTCAGCACAGCTATCTAGAGATGACCTGAACTCCTGAGAGGGCTTTACAAAATAGCTATGTCCAGTCTCCTCTAATACATTTGAGGCTGTTGCAGCAGGTGTCCAGAACCTGAACTCCAGGGCCTCCCAGGCTTGCCCTCTGCTGTGCATGGTCTCTTCCTACAAAGGCCATCTCGTGTAAATCCATGCCGAATACATTAAAAAAATGTTTCATTTGTTTGTTCACAAATTTTCACACTGTCTGAGTTCCAGCAGTTCCACACAGGAAGAATGTTTCTCAGGAACAACTTTGGTGGACCAAGAGTAATTCTCTCCTGACTACATTATGACCCATCCCTTGGGGTCATTCTTTTGGAAGAGTGAAACAGCTTTTGTGAATTATGTTAGCCAAAAATTATTTTATATATGCATTGCTACACAAAGGCAAGGCTGCCAGGGAAGGGGTAGGATGGGCAGCCTTGTTCAGTCTGGTCTTCATTAGACATCGTTTTGTCACTAAGTAAAAACAGTTCCTTCTTTGCTTTGCATGTTCACATAGTCTGGCTGTGACAGCACTGGAGATAGCTTGGAAAGGTATGATTTGTGTTGGCAAGAGTGTGGCCAAGCTGACAGAAACTACAGTTAATGTACATAGCAGCTGCTGAAGGACAAAATGGCATCTGCTGTGCATATTAGGTCTCTACTACTACTTCACACTACCTCTGTGCTTGGTGATGGACTCCCAGGCTCTAAACAGATGGTTGCTAAGCAGATTCAGGGCATCTATCAGTCATGGCCTTGGATCACAGCCAGAAACATCAGAGCAGGAATCCTAGGTGGGCAACCAGACTTTCCGTGAAAGGTATTAAGCCAGAGGCTTGCAGATGCTGTAGCAGATTGCTCCTTTTCACTGTGGAGGTGAAGCAGGTTCTGAGTTCAGTCCTCATCTTCCTTCAGGGACAGTTTGACACAGAGTTATCTATGCAAGGGACAAGGGTCATATACTCTATCAGGCACCTATTCCTACTGTGGTACCACTAAAGGACTGAGCTCTCCCACACAGCCCTTTTAGGAGCTGTGCTATGCATGCAGTCCCTAGGAAATGCTGCACATCCTTGGAAAATGCATGTTTGCAGGCAGAGAATGTGCTGGAGGATGCAATAAGGGGACCTTGGTATGCAGTACCTTGTGCAGTCTTCCCTGGAGTATCTAAGACCCAGATCACTTCAGGATATATATACTCAAGGAATTTGGCTTCCAGGGCTTGGATAGACACATTCCTATAGGACAGATACACAGACAGTGGAGTTGCAATGTCATCTGTGAAAAGGGAGAAATAATTTAAACTTTGTGCAAAATTATGCTTTTAACAACAGCTATTTAGTTCAAAAGCATGACAAACCATGAGGTGACAGCTCTCTCTGAAAAAGTTCAACACCTCAGTTCTGCTCTGAGGAAAACTCATTAGGCTCCCCACAGAATCCTCTAGGAAAAATAACCATTATGAGGTTCATATTATTACTACTTTTAAGGTTAAAAAGCAAATTAAGGTATCAAGGTCTTTCTTGGGTAGGGAAAGGGGAAGGAAAAGGGGAAGGTAGTTCCTGTTTATTCACAGCAAGATGAAAGAGATATGTATAGACCTGACTTTTCTCAGGTTTTGGAGTTGCTGTTTGGTCTCACTCAGATAAACACAAAATGTTCAAGGGGAAAAATCCAGTATTTCCTTTGGAGGAAAATCTGTTTTACAGCAATGGAGAGGAAAGCTAGCCAGAAATGGCTGGAAAAGATTTTGTGCCTTAAGCACATACACTTTTACAGCCCTGCTAGGCTGTAAGCCCCTTCACAACAGCTGCTCTCCTACATTCTCTGACCAGGTGGGATCATGCTGCTGAGGCAATAAAATGGCAAAACTACAGAGACCAGCTCTTTGCACAATAGACCCTCTGTTTAACAGAAATATACTACTCCAAACCTTTGCCAGAATAACAGAAGGCAAAATGGAAAGCATTGTGAAAAATGTGCCTATCCTGCTAAAAGACTTTTAGTCAATGATTAGCTTAAGTAGCTTGAACAAAAGCAAACTGAGTATTTTAACATGTCATCTTCTTAATTTGGATGCCTGAGAACATTCAGGAAAGCACAAACAAAATGAGTGAGGATTTATTCTGACAACAGCCAATTTCCCCTGTAATTTAAAATATGTAGAAGGGACTGTTCCTTTGCCAATACAACCTACTTTATCCCTCACTGGAGGCAATAAGCCACATTCCCTCACTAAGTTAGAATAAATTCTTCTGTATAATATAATAAATATTATATTATTATATATATTATTAAATATAAGAAAATCAGTTCTTCCAAAGAAGCATACACCCCTGCCAATGGGGAAAAGATGTCTCAGGACAGTGTCATTGCAGTGTCGCAACCTGATCTTACCGCTGAGAGTATACATCACTCATTTAGAGGTAGTAACCTCAATATTTTTGGAGTGAAATATAAAAATTAAGAATTAAGGTGTTTTTAAATGTTCTGCATTATTGCACTTACTAGCTTAACTCAGGAATTTCCATGCATGATCATATAGCCAAAGACATAATGCATATGTGCTATTTTTGTCACAGTATGCAAACTACATTCCATGCACAGGCCAATTTACAATATGCTTCATCTTTTAATTAATGTGTGTCTTCCTCTGTCAGTTTCCAGAGAAACATGCCATGTCTTGATAAGAGGAGAAAGTACGAGAGAAACGTAATGGTAGCTAGAGACACCCACTCTAGAAGAAGATGGGATTTTAGGACAAAACATTTACACAGACCAAAACAATTTTTACAGCATGCTTTCCCTGCATTAGTTTTATGCCAGACTATCTAGTAACACATTGGAAAGGGCCATTCAATAATGTCATACTTAAAGACGCTGGGATTATCAGATAAGTATAGTAAACAGAACTTCATTCTGTATTGGTACCAATGGAAGTTTAGACTGTTACTTCTACTAGTAGTCAATAGTATTTTTGGGGCTGGGGGAGTTGATATGTTAGCAAGAGTTGTCTCTTATCTGCCAACCCTACACCTTCATATCAAAAATCAAGGTGCCATATGTATTGGGTTTCTGTGGCAAGGTTTTGGTAGCAGTGGGGGGGTTACAAAGGGTGGCTTCTGTGAGAAGCTGCTGGAAGCTTCCCCTTTGTCCGACAGAGCCAATACCAGCCGGCTCCAAGATGGAC
>JANZLQ010000061.1:56517-71031 GCA_026212715.1 Elanus axillaris
TTACTTTCTTCTTTTCTGTTCTATTAAACTGTTCTTATCTCAACCCACGAGTTTTACTTTTTTTTTCCTGATTTTCTACCCCATCCCACTTGGGGGGGGGAAGGGGTGAGCGGCTGCATGGTGTTAGTTGCTCGCTGTCGTTAAACCACGACAACTGTGCAGACTCAGTATTCACTGTGATTTAAAGTTGTCTATTATGCAGCACCTCGACTTTCCCATTTCATCTCCTTGTCTTTTTCCACCTGCACATATAAAATCATTTCAGGTTCTTCCTCCAAGTCTCTCCCTGTCTATATTGAAAACCTTTCAAAAGACTTGAATCTTCTATTAGGAAAAATGTAGAACAAAATATAAAAATCAAAATGAATTTTTTTCCTATGCTCCAAGATAAATTCTGTCTCCTGGAACCTGATACTACAAAAACGTACTTCCTCAACGATCAACCTTAATTAGTGATGTGTTATAGTGTAACTGGGTGCAATAGGATTATGCAGTGTTTCAAAGCACACACATTCTTTTGTAGACTTGAAGAGAAAGAATTATGTTGTTGTTTCATGACATTTACAGGTGAACCTACAGCTTTTATCAGACAACGTAATTTTATATTTGTTTTTTCTAATATTAATCCCATTAACTACTTAGCATTCTGGAGGAACCTCTGAAAATTCAGCACATCAACCTCTTCTACCGAAGTATCAAAAACCTTCACATTCATCCAGTTTCTAAAGCTCTTTCATTTTAAGGAAAACAAAACAGCACATAAGTATTTCCATCAGTTACATATTCTAAAAATGACAGAAGGAACTTAGTAAAAATCCTTCATATTTCATCATCAATTGCTCATACAACAATCAATAAGCTTTCCAATTTCTATACCTATTTTTAACCGTGACTGCTTACAGTCACTGGACCCTGTATTCTCATGAAAGCCGCTGACAAGCTTATTGTTGATTATATAATTAAATGCACATGCAGGATTGGGGATTTCATCTTCAGAGGCAACAATTCTGTCCCAGTAAGTTTTTTTCTTTCAGAAATGTAAATAACTTGTCCATTTACTTCACTCTTTATTAAGATTGTATTTTTCAGTTTCTCATTTCTAAATCAAATTCATGGTCCCTTCTGCCAGACAGCTTAGATTCTACACATATTATCTTATTATTCTGCTCTTCCTCCTTTATTTTGTAAATTATTTCTACCTACTTGTTCATTTATTTTTACTTCATGGAGTAGTGTCAGATAACTTCATGTACCATGTACACATAAAAGTTATGCTCACTATGTTCAAACATAGCTCATTTCTCTTTCATCTTTTTCCTCAAATGTGTTTCTTTTTATTCTCAACTAAGGATAAAACAACATCTTCATTTTTATTTCTTCCACACTGGTGCATTTTAATTGATCTGCAAAAGATGTCAGAATGTGTCTGAACAAAAGAATACTTCAGTCAAATGCCAAAGTCATCTGTTACAATGTTTTCTAAGCAAAAAAAATAAGAACTGTAACTGAAAGACTGGAAGAATTCATGGCCTTATTGTTTAATTTTGAAACAAAAATTTCTACTTATTTAACCACTTTGGGTCAAACAATTCCTGTTTTGATGATTTATCTGCACCTCTACATCATAGAAGTGTCAGATTTTTTCTTCATTTTCAGAAGTCTCTGAAAGGCAGTATTGCTTCTCAAAGTACAGGTTTTAAGGGTTTTTTTTCTGTTTTGCATATTTCCCATTAAAATCACCTTTTGTAAAAATATAAACATGATTATGCCAGAAGGCAGAATGGCAGATATTCTAAATCTGCTTTTTCTGGCACTTCTGTAAACAAGTGAAACCCACAGGGAAAAAAAAAACCAACCACAAACCAAGACCAAAACAAAACAAAAACCACCACACACATAATATGACCTACATAGTCTTGAAATTGTTGCTAAATCAATGTTTATGTTTTGCCCTGTGTTAAGATGAAAAATAACTCTTGAATTATGCAACACCTGAAAAACTCAGCTGTCCTTGTCAAAAAATGTTGAAATCCTACATACAATGAAAGCTAATTTGACTGTAAACTTGGAATTAAACTGTAACTTCATTGGTGAGGGATCTAGGAGGAATTCTTCCACCTACAGGGTCTACATCTGAATCTCTTCAGTAATACAAAATGGTTAGATTAGCACAGATTCAAGTAAAAAAAGGTACCTGGGGCAGGATTTTATGTACCTGTGAACTGTCTGATGATGCTCAATCACCTCAGGCAGGACTGCAATGGGTAAAACAGCAGTTAGGTTGCTGTAAGCAGCCATGAGGGCAGTATAAGTTTTTCTAGAGGATTGTATCAAATACCAAAGCAGCCTGTAATAAGAACACCATATAAACATCAATGAATATACTCAAGATACAAAGCAGATTTTTAAAAACCAACCAAACGAAAACCTCCCACTACCACAACCTTCATAAGCTAAACTGCCAAGGTAGCTATTCTAGCTGCTCAGTGCTGAGGTAAACAGATAACTAAAAGTTCATAATTGCACAGTTGCCAAGGGTACTTGTCACATTACTGTCTTAAGAAGACCGCAAATCACCAAGCTTCACTAAGTACAACATGACGACTGACGGATCTGTTTCCTGATGTCCTTTCCAAGATACTGTGCTGCTGAAACTAAATCACCCTTCAGCATTGAGAGCTGCAAGCTTTGATTGATTCTGTTTTCTTTTCAAGATCAAACTGAGCAGTAACCAAGTAAAAAAAGGTGATTAACAAAACACTTTTGCCATTTGGCTTTAAACCCTTGGCACAGAATATGATTAGCTGTTAGGTGGTAAAGTAGCCTCATACTGGCTGACACAGCTGAAGTCAATGCTACTGTGGGAAGAAGAGAAGATCTATATTTCTGCTACCCTCCCTCCATTCTGTTGGAGAGCATGACAGACTTACTCTTGGGCTTTTCATAGCTATTATAGTAACAATTTAGGAATCATAGAATTTGTCAACTACAGATTTCAAGTGTCCTCCCAAAAGGAGGGTCTATGTATACACATACAAAACTAATTAACTACTCTACACTAAATTAGGAACTACTAGAAAAAAACTTACAATTGGGGTTTAGCTAGATTCTTGGCAAACCTGTATTTGGGTGCCCTACAATTCTCTGATAATGTAGTGTATTGAAAAAACTTCACCCTCACAAATGTATAAGTTTACTGCTCAAACTTGGATGATTTTGGAATAAAAGAGCTATCCTAAAGTATTGTCATGCACATATACATATATATAGTATATATACATATATACGCACATATATATACATGTATATGTGTGTATATACAACTTTTTCAAATTTGAACTGTGAAAGCTTTTCAGTTTAAGAAAACCGGGAGACTTTAGCAGAGGCCTTATTACAAAATCCTATCTATGCCCATAGCTGTTAAAGATGAACAAAATTTGCATAGTATTCGCACAAAACTCCAGACAGAATATTTGTAATTCAGATTTGGCTTACAATTTATTCATTTACATTTTATAATGACTTTAGCAGACAAAAAAGCCAAGAATGAAATAGGTTTTTTTCCCCAGTTACCAGAAAGTAAAAGAGACATATTCAATGCACTGGTAGTAGAAGCACAACTTCAATTTTGAACATCACCATCAACAATAAGAAATAGCACCAACCAGATTAAGTACTTATTTTGCCCTAGGCACTTTATGAAATGCAGGCCCCCTGAGTACCACCCTCCTCTTAAAAACTGGCATCTGAAATTCTAATGAAATCTCAGCTGAATAAGGGACTGGTCCTCTTTCCTCCAAACACAGTAACTCTCTATTCATTCCTTCATACATGTACCTAAAACCGCATTAAAGTTACTGGGAGTTACATGCGCACCTAAGGGGGAATAGCCCCATAAATATTCTTAAAGGGCACATAGAGTGTAAAAGAAAAGTCTTCACAAATAGATTTGTTTTTTAATGATGTAAAGATGTTGCAATTTGGGAAGAAGTTTCAGGCAGGAAGAAAGAGCAATGGAAGGAATTTCCCACCTGGCTTTAAATTACAATTGCAAGAAATCAAGCTGCTTTTTTCAAAATTAGAGATAATACCAAGTCAGCAGAGTAGTTATATCTCTCTGCTCTTGAGAATAACTTAAGCAAACTTCTTCAAAGACTGTGCTGTGTACATAAAGTTTGATGAGTTTCACTAATCCTTTGAATCCCTACCTTCAGTAGGTATTCTTTCTTTTCCAGAAAATAGGATGGCACATTTAAAATAAAAACTCAGAGTATTCTAAGCATATTTTCAGTTGTAACTACAGTTTAGGTAAATGGTCATTACATCTGTTCCATCACAAGCCAAGAAGCACAGGCGGATATAGCTTGTTTCCTAGATTTGCTCTCATTTGTTGAGTCTCATGAACATATGTAATAAAAACGTAAATTAAACCCTAGGGAAGAAAGGAAAGGCATTGTATTTTTCACAGAATTGTGGAAACCAGCTCCACAGATAATACATTTGTAAATTTAATAGTGCCTCACTAAATCAGTGGCTGTGTTAGCTTTATTTCCACGTTGGGGAAATACGAATATAAGATATTATTAGTGCACAGAATTAGGAAACAACACTTATCATACTCATCAGGTTGGCCCAGGACATTAGCCAGCATGACACAACAGTGACAGACTCTCTTACCTGTTTTGCCTACAGGAGCACTTCAAAAATCCAAGCTAGCTGCTGCAAGTGTGAGGAGAAGTTACATAACAGCAGAGAGGGAAAATCTCTCCGACAGTCTACAAATAATAGTACCACTCTTCACAGCCCTATCAACAAGATCAGCAAAGCTGTCTGTAGGGCTTGCATACTCACCCCATGTTGTGCTCCCTAACTTATTTTCTCCCCTCACCTTCCCAATCCATGAAGTAGCCATATTGCCATGCATATAGCACCTACTGCACTTGTTTCCCATTCCCAAATTGTCTGTACTTGAATTCACCTGTTTCCTCTCTCTACCTAACCAGTCCCTTATTTTATGCTCAATCTCATCACTCTTTCTCAGTCTATTTTGGGATCTGAACCCTAGTCTTTCATAAAAAATTGACTCCAGTTCTTAGCTTCTCCTTGAAGGCTTTAAACTCCCTCCCCACACTTCTGCTGCCCTCAAATTTACATTCAAACTCAGTTTCTCTGTACTATCACAGAATCCTCCAGCCTTCCACTCTTACAGCACAGCCAACTTATCACATCCTCAGTTTCTTCACCTAGTTTCCACATTTTTCCACATGAAGCCTGCACAAACTGACTCCTGCTCTTCCCTTGTATATTATTACAGGCTCTGTTCTAACCTAAAACAATAATTGTCCATATATCTATATCAGGTCTGCATCTGCTGCATTCCTATGAATGGAAAGAGAAAGGAGAAAAAAAGAAAGAAAAGAAAAAAAAAAAAAAAAAAAGAAATCTCCTTGCTTTGTATTTTTGAGTTCTGTCACACCACAGCTTTGGAAATAAGGAAAGTAACTCTCTAGGAAATTTTCAGATCCAGCATGCTTGGTATAGAGATCTCTGCATATGAATTCTAATGCGTTGCCCACCATGTGTACACTAGTCTCTACAGAACAGAGGCAAACAATTACGTTTCCATGTAATTTCTCCAATATGGGACAGGGTTTTTTTAAAAAGTAGAAGGCGGCATATATTTGTTGTAAAACCCGCTTACATCCCAAATGTCGCATCTCTGCTTTAGCCCATAGGTCTACTAGAACTTTGCAATTAAAGGGCTGTAAAAATGTTGGCAAGCAATGTTTTTTTCCCCTAATTTCATTCCTCTGAAATGGTTGAGCCTTTTTTGCTGAAATTGTCCCAAAACACCCAGCCTAATTGTATGCCAAATGTGGAAAAATGTCCACATCAGTAGGCAAAGTTAGGCAGCAGAAAAATAAGGAGTTATAATGAAAATGCTCTGGCAACCTTAGTCTTCTGGCAGCACTACCAACCAAGAACTGAATGTGTGATAATTATCAGGTAGAGTCTTTCTTCACTGCACCTTCTATTTTACACTCAGTTTAGCTCTTATATTCCCTCTCGCTTCTTCGTTTCCAGTTTCTTTGCTGACAAACTCTCTGCAACCTTTGGGCACATGTGCTGCTGACCCAAGACTCTCACACCACTGAATCTGACTGGGACTCTGGGGCAAGTGCACAGTTAAAAGGTATTGCCAAGTCAGACGGGGTAAACTGTCATGCCCAGATTTTTGCTATTGGTGGTAAATGCAGGATAACTGACCATTGCTTCTTCAACTTTACTGCAAGGTGCATTGGCATCAATAGAGAGTATCTGACACCTTCAGAAAGTGTTGAGACTGTGTTTCTGACAAAAAAATATTTTATCCAAAAAGATAGCACAAATTCTTCTCATAAGCTGGACCCCAAGTTTTCTGTCAGCAACCCATCGTTTTGCTTCACACACTTTGGAGCAGACCCCTTGTCTATCAAAAAATGCAGTAGCTGACCATAGACAAAACCAAGTGCTATTAATATGAGAAAGAGGAGGATGCAAAACACATCTGGGAAAGGAACAAATTGTTTTTCAGTCCCTGCTTTCCCTCCCCAGACACAACTGCCTTTTGAAAGTATCTAGTTCAAATGAGCAATTGAGAGTAATGATCTGACCTTTTCCAAGTATTATCTTACATGAAACACAATTGCTTTAAGACAAAGTGCATATAATTATTCAAATCAGGGAGGCATTTTCTGCTAATGGAAAGCAAACTGCCATTTTCCACACTGAGCAGCACCATTTCAGAGCTGTTAAGCCCCGGAGCTTTCTCTAAGTCTTCGGAATCGAAAGCACTACTATAGCACACTTCTCCAAATCACTGAGTTCTGATAACTGAGAGGTATTTAACTGAAGCCTAAATCTATTAAATACAAATGCATTAAAGTAACATTAAGGATTTGATTAAAACCAAGGGTAGAAGGGAGAGGGAGAAAGAGATAAAATAGAGGGAAAATCAGAATCAAAAAGCTCCCAAAATGCAGAAAAAGGAATCCATATTCATGTCTAAGCTCTGATTTTTTTGCCATTCTGTAACAAATATAATAAAATGAAAAATATAGTATGCTGAGTTTTTTGACTAAAAGATCTTACCTATGGACCAGCAACTTGTGCCAAATTTTAAGACTGATTAACTTTGAAACATCAGATAATGAGATGGAAAAGAAATTACTTAAACTATATTACTTTATTAAAAAGAAATTACTTAAACTATTATTACTTTAACTATAGAAAAATCAGCATCTGCTGCTTTCATTTGCACTACAGCCTTGTGCAGTGTCTATAAAACACTGCATGTCTTTCTTTCATCAGCTATTTCCTAATTTTCTTTTCATTAAAAGGAAGCAGAGCAAAGTAACAAAGGGAAATCAAATGCAATGCAAACAGACTCAAAAAATTATATGTGAAACAAAATCTGATGCAGTTGCTGCATTTTTTAATAACATCCCAGTGAGCTATTTTAAACGCGACCTTCAAAGGAAAAAGACACTCAGGCTTTGGGATGGGGAGGAGGAATTTCACTTTTGATGAAGATTTCTTTCCTTTTTTTATCTTTTGCTCTCCTAATGCTTTGCTTTAGAAATGTAGGACCTGACTAAACATAAGAATTCCATGATGACTGGAGAATTACAGCAATAACATCAAAGGAGTTAACAAGCATATGCATGCTCTCACAAAGAATTAATTGGGGTTTCTGCTATTCTCAAAAACTGCCAGCCATATACTAGCTGCAATTGTAGTTTGAGCTAGAAGGCCCGTCCCACACTCCAAAGTGCAAGTGCAATTTCTGCTTATATGGATACTAAGCTAGCCGTGAGGACATAACCAATAATCTTCTAACATAAATCCACAATTCTCCATAAATTCCCAATATTTGTTCCACAAACAAACAATCATACAGCAAGGCAATTTTTTTTTTCAAATCAAGAGAGAAATCCTATACATTTAAAAGCATATAAGCATGTATTAGAGAAAAGGTAAAAGTTGATAATATAAGGGTTAAAATGGATAAACATCCAAGACAATGGTAAACAAAACTGACTTCAGGAAAATGCAAGCTGAGCATTTGTGAAGAAATAAGAATTTTAATAAGGTGAGACGGGATTAGTTCTGAAAGGAGGTTGTTGGGAGTATTGTTTACTCTTTTTTTAACTAGCACCCGCTTACACTAGTAACTAGCTTTGTATATAAAAGAAAGCTTAATAACTGCAACTTAATTACAGCTTTAATAGAAATACTGGATAATTCAGAAACCTGACAAAGAAATCAGAGAATACTAGATCTGACTTCCAAAGTATTTCTAAGATGATAAAACTCAGAAGGGTTATGCTACAGTTACAGCTCAAAATGTTATGTTATAGCTCAAAATAGAGCATAAATAGGACCTAATCTTTAGGAAAATGTTGCAGTGGAAACAATCTTCAGGGCCAGGTAAGCCACTACCTTAGCTGTTGTGTCAAAACAAAGATTGCTATATATTGTTTTGTGTTCCAGAGGGTAAAACAACTCACCTGTCCAACAACCAGACCAGAACAGCCATAGCCTTTTTGTTTGTTTAGTCAGTTGTAAAAAAAAGGTTTTATTATCTTCCTCTAAAAATGGTCAAGAAGGGAAAAGCAGTGTACTTTGCTGATGTGCAATTCTACACAGAACACTGAATTCCTGTAACTCACACTGAAGTTCAGTAGGAGGTAGGCAGGTCAGCACTGGTCAGAAGTAGGTCAGTTATTTATAAAAAAGATATGGTAAAACATACACAGTTTCCAAAGGGTTTCTCCAAAATCATTTCACTCAAACTTTTAAGAAGCTTTTTTAAATTTCTTCCCCCAAAACTTTTTCAGAAAAAAGTGTCATCTTTGTTTGGAGGAAGCCTGCTTTTGTTTTTCTAAATCCTCCTCTCTCCAACAGAGGCAAAATATCCACAGCAATGTGCAGAATAATCAGCTGTTGGGGACTGAAAGGAGTAGAAAGAAGAGCAGTTTCATTTTGCCACTGATGCAAATTACAAGTTTTAAAATAAAGCCAAAAAGGGGAAATTTTCTTCATTAACACATCCATTAAAATTTTCAGAACTGCAAAAAGCTATTTTCAGGTAAAAACATTTGACATTTCTCAAGGTGACAACAAGTGGATCTAATGAAAGTGAATATATAATTTTCCCAGGAAGGCCAAAACTACAGGTATTCTGCAGAAAGCTTAGTTGCTCTGTTTTAAAAAATCTTTTCTTACTCAACTTAGTTCAAAACCAGTAAGTTTCAATAGAAGAATTATTTGCTATGTTCTGAGCTGTATCATAAAATAAACATATATTTCATAGTGTTTGCCTATCAGGGTTCAGAATCAGCTGTTTTAGAAAAATCCCAAGGCACCTGCATTTTACTACTAAATGCTGAGTAGCATGTAGCCTACATGAGCTGAGTTTCCTCTGTGACTTTATATGACAGCTCTGGCCACAGAAATGTTGTTGGCTTACTAAAATGCTAAAGGTATAGTTTCAGCTGGAGTTTGGCAGAAAAACAGAGAGAAAGAAAAAAATGTATGCACACCATGCAGTGTTCTGGGCAAATAATGCTCAGAAACTAAATACTTTCTTAACTATGAAGTACCTTTAAGTATCTGACAGTATCTTCAGACAATTTTGGAGGATGATCATTTTTCATATTTTATCTAGCACTTTATTCTGAGCACATATAACCCATCCCTATGACATGCTAGGCTGCCCTTGCAACTAGTGAACTTTATGGCTCAGAACTATGTGGGAATATCTTTGGATAGTTTCCATGCTCAATAATAATAGATTTCACACTAGCAGTGGAGGATTGTTAACTTTACATCCTGTCCAAAGATGTGCTGAATTCTGAGTAAAGTCAGAAGACTTGCCTCAGCTCTCTGTTACAGGGCAAATTTTGCCTGAGATCCTTATTTTTTGGTTTGAAAAAAAGAAACTTTTAAACTCCTATCCTAGACTACAATTTCATATCCAGTGATTATATTTTTAATAGAATAGAGATGTTTTCAGATACTTCACAGCAGAAAAGTAATAAAAAGTGTTAATATATGGAAGAAGAAAATTTGATTCTGCAGAAATAAAAGATAATAAATATCAGCCAAGATACTAATGTACAATTGAAAATAGATAAATATGAGTCTATCAGTGAAACATTCTCTGTGTCTTCATGTCATCTTATTAGAATGCAAAAAAATTTTATCTATTGTCCTGGTAAAACCTATCTTTGTTCAAACATTCAGTGCTGGATAAAAAAAATGCATCCATTAGTAAAAATAGAAGTAGCAGCTACTAAACTGAACATTTACTATACTTAAAAATTAAGCAAGTCCAGGGAAGTGGTGGTGTCACCAAAAAATGCATAGTCGAGGCACTTCAGGTGATGGTTTGGCAGGCATCATGGTGTTGGGTCGACAGTTGGACTCAATGATCTTCAAGGTCTTTTCCAACCTAAACAATTCTATGATTCTGTAAGTCCCTCAGCTGACTAAAGGCAATGTCTAAATTTTTAAAAAATGTTATTAAAATATTCTATGTCAATTTTTTTACAGTAAAGTGGTTTGTGCCTATACTAGATTTGCCAAATATATCAAATATCTGGCTATATTTTACGTTAAACCAATATGCATTTTTTTAATTTCTGACAAGATGCATATAACCAGTTCCTGTTTCCATCTTCCACTAACACCACTGCTGTTGCAGAATCTAGGATATCAGGATATAGCATTATCATTCTGTACTTTTCATTGTATTTTTCAAAATACATCCTGATCAGACCCATAGGCAGATGGGTGAAGACTGAAAAGTATTCTCCAATCAGTAAAAGAAATATTCCTTTCTGTACCAAATTAGCCTCTAACCCACAAACTCCACCCAACTGTTAGTAAGAAAGCCCATGGAGTTTAGTTTCCTATTCATAGATTTCTAGGACAGCACTCTTTAATCCCGCTCAGATTATCAGAGTATCCCAGACATCAGAGGAAGCAGAACAAGACACTACTCTTGCAATCAGTTTATAGCATCATACTCTCATCCCCAGTGAAACAATGGGCTTCCTGGTATATTAAAGTCATGGGACTTAATCTGTAAGGGAGGTTGACCTGGCTCTTCCTTGATCCCCATGTAGTTTCTTCTGCTCCAGAGACCAAACCCGGCTTTCCGTTCTTCCTTGTTATTGTGATGCTGGAGACACATCTAGGAAAGAGTCAGAAGTTGGCATAGAGAGCTCTGAGCTGTGTTCTTCTTTCATGCGTAACTCCCAGGATTTCTGAAATAAAATCCAAGTATTGATGAGCCCCATCCACTAACAGGTTTCAAAATGCTTTAGAAAAGATCATAAATCAAGAATCTACTCAGGCTCATCAGCAAAGCTAGGAACAGAACTAACATCCTTGTGTTTACATCTAGCAACTGGGCTTCATGGAGTCATAGTTAATCCTACTGTTCTTTCCACTATGAATCTAGTCAGACTGTGGCAGGAGTTTGGAGGTCATACATATAGCTACACAGATTCACCAGATTAGCTCCAGGCAAAGTAGCACACTTCCAGAGTCCAGTGTGATGGTCACATAGATAATATTTTAACAAATGTCCCAAAATAGTATAGCCATACCAAGGGGATACTGAATGCTAGCTATTAGTGAGTCTAGCTAGGGTATGGCATCACATGGAATCATATAAATAGCTTGCAGTTCTGAGGCTAGTTTTAGCAAAAGCTAGTTTTGGCAGATCTCTTCATTCACAGCACCAGCACTTACATGATATCTACAGAAGAAATAAACTAATATCTGAGTTGGAAATGGCACTAAAACACTCAGGCTGAATTTAAACAGATCAAGTATCTGAAAATAGTGGTGCTCTACAAAGAAGCACAACTGTTACAGTACTGCAGAATACATAAGCAGCTGCAGTATTCCAATGTTTCCAATGAAAATAGAAATGATTTCTTGCATGGAAATAGCAGATATACAAGGGGGTGGTCCTTGAGTGAACAGGGATATATTTATTGCAGATGTATTTACAGTGAGGAAAAAATTGAGCGTTATTTCTGTCGCATTAAAAATTTGAAAATTAATATATTTTATATTTATTAGATATGTATGTGTGTACAAATCTCTTTCAGATAGAGGTGGTAAGATTCCTTTTTTGTCATCCCTTCAAATTACATAGCTACAGCACAGTTATTTGGTAATTACTAGTGCAATTGTAGAGTACTAACAGTTTTTGTTACCACCAGTTACCACTAATTCCCTGGTTGTATTACTGTGTGCCTAATTATGGTGTAATTACAATAGTTAATTTGTAACACTAATGCACTCAGCAAGAGTATTACAATGAGAAAAGACAATGAATAATAAAGTTATGTAGTGAATTACCCAGTAACGTTAATTAGTCCTACTTAGGTATTGAAAGGAAACTTGCAGAGCAATTCTGCTGCAACTGCACTACAATGAAAGTACTTCTATTGTAAACCACATGAAGGTTTCATCAAGGCTTGAATTGATTCTATTAAAAACAAATAATGCTCTTAAACTCTAAAGAAATTATTTAGAGCTGCATATATGAAATTCTTCAAGATGTCGATGCAACTCCACAGGATAAAAACAAACAACAACCAAAACAAACCACAGATAAAAGTTGCAGATATTCTTGTTGGACAGGTTGTAATGTGATCTTGACCAGAGATTTTATCTTTTCCACCTTATGTCACAAGACTGTCCAAATTAAATTATTTGGGGAAGTGAAATCAAGGTATTCTCAAAGGACTGAAGCCTCACAAAAGCCTATGCTGGCCACATCCCAGGCTTCTCTAAAAGACCTCTGAAGACCCCTCTCAAAATATTCATTGCCAGTTGCCTCAGGCCACTGTTACAACAGCTTGGGACAGCATGTACACAGCTTCACAGTCAACCAGTTCAGACTGCTGAAGGGAATAATCAGAAGAAGGAGGAAAAGGTCTTAAAGCTTTGGCATGGCGGAGAGCAGCAGCTCTGGGCACTGAGCAAAGGCAGACCTTCCAGTGCTCCTCTCCCCTGTGCCTGGCTGAAGTGTGCCACAGGTCCTACACAGCTGCTGTCCCAGCGCCATGGGACAAAGAGGGTGCCAGAGATGTTGGCCATGCTGAAGACTCCTGGCGAGTTCCTTGACCTTCCCTGACTGTCTCTTTCAGGTACCCTCTGCTAATCCCTGTTGTGTCTGGGGGAGAGCATGAGGCATCAGGGGGCTTTGCCTTTTCACCGAGGGCCTCCCAACAGGTCATCACAGCCTGCTCATGGTGTCCCACCTGACCCGGCTTGATCACTGGGGAGGTCTGGAAGGGATCAAGGCTTCCCTTCCTGCTGTCCCTCCCTCCCTTCCACCCTGGAGCCAACCTCCAAAGGGGTGCAGATAGATGCACATCCTGGCCCAACTCCACATGTCTCTGCCCTGTACCAGCTCCTGCCAAGCCTTGGGTGGAGCCTTTTATACCCAGAGCCACATGTGCTCCCCCTGCCACAGCACGTCTCCATCTGGCAGGGACTGTCTGCCTGGGGGAGCTGAGGGGTGAAGGCAGGGCTGCAGGGCAGCCTTTAGGGCTGGCTGGCCCACAGGGCTGCTGCCACTGCTTTCCAGACTGCAAGGAGACCCTTCAGGACCCCCTCCTTTACCTCCCGCCTCCCACAGCTTTCTTGGGCTTTCTTTGCTTTTCCCCTCCTAGCACCAGAAAAGGTCAGACATTTTGCACCTCTGTCTTAGCAGGACATAGCATGGGCTGCTGAGGAAGCCCTGGAGGAGACCAACTGTGCTGCAAGGGCTGGCACAAACTAGCTGCTCTAGACTGGGCCGTTAGAGGCAGCAGGAGACTGCCAGTGCCCCATCTGCCTGGGTGACACTGAAAACGCAATTTATGTTGTCTTCTGCCTTCACCGCTTCTGCTTTGCCTGCATCCAGCAGTGGGCCAGAGGGAGAGATGTCTGCCCACTCTGCAGGCAGCCTTTGGAGCAGGTGCTACACTCGGTGAGAGTGGATGACAACTAGGAGGAGTATGTGGTCAGCTCATCCACCCTCAGCCAGAGGAACAAGACCAGGATCTGGAGCAGATCCCTGCAGAAGCACTACAGCCTGCTCAGGACGCCCATCCACTATGACCCCTGATCTGGGAGAAGGGGGCCTGCAAGGACCAACCAAGCACAGAGGTATGTTGCAGCTTTGGGGCCCTCAAATGGCACCTCCCACCAGGTTCCTGCACCCAGTGTTTCATGGGAGTGAACCCAGCCGAGGGCAGGGGAGCACCCAGCCAGCCCACCTGCTGGACCATACATCTTCAGTTGGCACAGTGGTGCTGCGGCCCCTGGGTATAGGCCTCTATCGAATGCAGTAAATATCCAGTTGCTTTCCAGGAGGGGCTGTATAGGGTTTCTGTGGCAAGGTTTTGGTAGCAGTGGGGGGGTTACAGGGGTGGCTTCTGTGAGAAGCTGCTGGAAGCTTCC
>JANZLQ010000061.1:86862-119479 GCA_026212715.1 Elanus axillaris
CATTATCATTATTAGTTTCTTCTTTTCTGTTCTATTAAACCGTTCTTATCTCAACCCACGAGTTTTACTTCTTTTGCCGATTTTCTACCCCATCCCACTGGGTGGTGGGATAGTGAGTGAATGGCTGCATGGTGTTTAGTTGCTGGCTGGGGATAAACTACGACACACTGCTAAAAGGATTTGGATCTATGACCAAGAATGCAATGCACTATAGAATAATTCTAATAACTTAGGTCCTCAATCTATTTTTAATGCCTTTTTTTTTCCCAACTGCAACTTTGATTCTTTTGATTTATTTATGGGGAGCCACAAAGATTTCAAAGTTTATATTCTAGGATTTGCTTTATATGCAAACTTTGATTCCAGAAATTATTTACTAATTGGAAATTTGAAACAGTTTCTATTAAAAATGCAGAGTTTTATTTTGGAAAACAGCAAGAAAAATAATAATTTAATTTGGGAGGACAAAAGGCATAAACACATGAATGGGTTTCCTGTGAAAATCCCTGTCTGATTTGTTGGCTACCATCTTAAAAGGCTCATATCTATGTCAATGAAGTCAAAACAAAGTTAAGGAGACAGGCACATACCCAGGTACCCTTTCATTTCTACCACCATCCCCACCAAAACCTGAGATATTTTTTTCCCTAATAAACCATAACTATTACTAGAGGCATTTTGCTGTCAGGAAACAAAACCTCCTCTTTTAAAAAGCAGCATATTTTTAATACTGGAAATCCTTACATCCCTTCTAAAATTTGTTAGAAAATTTAATGAAGATTGTCTAAAGGTAGGTGGTAACAGGTACTGTTGAGACCTTCTTTTCAGGTTCTATTCTCAAGCTGGTTGCTACAGCAGAGCTAAATATCACCCTGGGATTATGAAAGGCAGCATGGCTTGCCAATCTCATATAACTAGAAAGATTAATATAATCAATAACCAGATGAATTATGTCCTGCTTAGGAGTGCAATGGGAATATGATGACCAGTTAGGGGCAGCACACTTCAAAGAACACCACGAGCCAAATGAGGCAAATCTGGATGAGAACAGCTAATGGAGCCAGAGACCTAAAAGATATGAACTGCATTTTGAGAATGACTCCAAATGGTTGGTTTAGAGATGAGAAGATTTAGGAGACATAACAATGACATGCACAAAAAGCTGCTGCCAAAGTCAAAGAACACTGTGTTCATGTCTACAGCAAACAGAAAAACTAATGAACTTAGATGATGTCAAAAGAAGATTTTGCTTATACAACAAATTTCTTAACAACTCAAATAGTGTTACACTGAAATAATCAGCCAGGAAGACCACACTTACCCTCACTAGAGGATTTTAAGAAAAGGCTAGATAAATATTTGCCAGGGACAACAGTTATAGTTGATACTGGCCTCAGCATAAAGATAGACTAGATATCTTCCCTTCCAGCCTGGCAGGTCCTCAAGGCCAACAGTCAGCAGAAAAAAGGATGTTTCCAATTCATTCTCAGAAATCACACTGTTCTTATTTTTCAGGCCTGGAACCTCATTTGATTGAAAGGAGGAGCCACTTGATTTGACAGGCTCTTGTGTTGCTTCAGTACCTTTCATGGCACTTTCTAGCTCATCAGCCTGATTTGCCTTTCCAGGGTTTGACAGCAACAAGTCTCAAGTGAAGGAGAGGGGAAGTACTATAAAAGTTATTATCCTATTTTCAAGTATTACCAGACCAGTACAAGATTAAACACCACCAGCCATACATGCTCATTTATTTCTAATAAATAGGGTGAAAACATTAGCAGCAATGACTTATTTTTTCTCTAAACTAGAGAAAAGGATGCATAATTTTTCATTGCCTGAGCACTGCACAAAACATCAATAAAGACACAAAATAGTGTAAGAGTGCAGAATTAGGCCAATCACGTAGAGTCTATTACACAGTCCAGCAGGCATCTTAGCTGGACAATATTTCTTAGCAAACAGTTTGCAGTTTTAAATATTTACATTAGAAAAACTGATTGATTATGATTTTATTAGATTGAAAAATCTTTAAAGCTACAGGAATCCCAACATATTACACTGAAACAGCAGATAGCTACCAGCGCTAGGGGGCCACAATAGGCTGCTCATGGAAGGTTAAGGGAGAAAGTAAGTTTATTTCAAATGTGAAAACAGAGTTATTTTATCAAATGGTAAAACAGAGCATAAAGAAATCAAATATAGACATCCTTTCAGAGTGTAGATGAAGCCTATGAGATTAGCTCACTTCTGACCACAAGATAAAGGCAGGAACAAATCTAACATGCTAATTTTTTGCCTATGACAGATCCATGAGTCTTTCCTTGTCTGCCAATAATTGTAGTCCCAATACACTGGAGTCCAAAAGACCTTTGCCAGTTACTTCTGTGGGAACAGAATCAAAGCCAATTAGGGTAATACATACTTCTGCTAGGCTCATCATAGCATTACATATATGTATATATATTAAAATTTACATACTGAGTAACATATGCTGTGAGAGATGCGGTTCCTCTCAGATTCCTTTGCTGAGACTTCCAGTGCTTCAATTTACATACCTACTGTAATGGGCACCTAATTAGACCCTCAGTTGCCTAGCTGCCATGGGCAACACAAGATCATGCTGGTTTATGTTTCCGTAACTCCTCAAAAAAACTGCCTTTCACAACTCCCAATGCATAAAAGAAAATAACAAGAAAACGGACAGTTCTACTCAGAGAGGCTGACAAAAAAAATCAGAAGCTGGTAAAATTAATCTTTTTTTGAGAGATGATGAGCCCTAGGAACTTAAAAGCATTTCACAGCTAACAATATGGAAGAATTTGGTGCACTATAATTTTACAAATTCTTTTCTCTCTTTTCTTACAAGTTCACAGAAAAATTGTACTCAGAGATAAAATATGGCATAAGATATATAGCAAGGAAAAATGTAGTATGTATTTAATAAAGCAGTTTTACATCCCCTAAAGCAGTGCACACAAATACGTTTAAACATGGGGTTATTGTCATTCCATATCAGGATGGAACGAAAATTACTTTAGCTGTTTGATTTATTAACTTTAACATATTTGATATATTTTAAGTGTGTCTGAACTGTCTGAATTTTTTTAATTTAGCCTCAGGATAGTTACTAAATTCTTTAAATGTTTTACTTGTTTGCATTGGTTTAAGGCACTATATTATTAATAGGCACTGTTAAACATTAGTCTACCTTGACATAGATCACTCTTGGAATCATATAACAGACCCTCATGTTTGACTAACTTGTGGTTACTATTTTAATTAGACATATTCAAAGCATTTCAATAATAGTAGTCAATAAAGACATTTAAATTCATTTTATCACTCTAAGACAATTCTCAGTTACTACCTGGTTAACACTGCATTTTAACTGATGGCAAATAAGGCAGGACAACAAAGCCAGAAACCTAGGTATTCTGAGGTACATTTGTTAGGAATATTAGGTGAGTCATGAGGATTGACATGTTCCTCCATTTCAGCATCTCACAGTGAAGATACTCTCAGAGGGCATTTTGAGATACTGTGATAAAATGTATGCCTATCTACAAGGTATTCTATTAATTATATTTGAAACTCCAAAGCTTTTTGTAGTATCTTTGAGCCCAAATTATTCTGTATTTCCTTGCTTATATGTGTAAAAATAACTTTACTGGTTTAACTATATATGAAACAGCAGCTGATCTAGTTTCAAAATATATGGCTCAGAAATAAGACACAGAAGACAAGCAAAAATTTTAAGACAAATTATTAAGGGAACAAGAATAATCCGTACTTTAGATCCCTCTTCAAGATTTTATCATCTCAGATGAAATAGGTATACCAGTGCCCTTCAGTTCATCCTGAATGTCTCATGACTGAGCTTTTTGGACATCTTTGCTGCCTTTTGATTAATAAAATAGGCTATATCACTTACATTAAGTGTAATGAGCTTAAAATGTAATGGTATAACACAAAACTCAGGAACATTGGATAAAAGCCTCATATCTACTGTAGTTTTATAACACTGCTTTATTATACAATATATTCCAGGTACAGTAGCTATAAAGAGCTCTTAACCATCTCTACCCATTCCCATTAATTATCATGTATCATCATGCAAGGCAAAGATAATTGGCTTTAAAGTGATCTTGAATGAACTGCAAGGAGACAAACTGCCCTTCTGAAGAGGGATCAAAGACTGAGGATGTGTGCTGGGCAGCAATTTCCTTCTCAGCTAGGAAAAGAGGCAGTATGTAGAATCACCAGTTCCTAGGAGGAGCCAGGTTGCCAGGACTAGTAGGAAAGTTAAGAAGGCAGTTAGTGGTATACATTGGAGGTGAATTCAAACAAAGGTACTCCATATGAAGGTGAATTAAAACAAAGGTACTCCATATGAAACACTGTGTGGCAGCTTTTCCATATACATCTAATAAAAGTTAGCAAGGCTTTATTATTTTAAGAGTTATTTTAAAATAAAAAGTGCAACCATTTATGTTCTGTTTTGCTACTACTAGAATTCATGCCAATAAATAACTAACAACGGGAGTCCAAACTTGTATTATTTGCTGCTATATTGCCTTTAGGATGATCTAAAAGTTTTGATTCCTTGAAAAAGGTTCTTTAGATGTCACTTGAGCTCTGATGTTTTTGCTCTTTAGGGTCAGTGTTTATTGCAATGGCCTTCAAGTTGGAGTACTACATGGGATGCATTTGGATTTCCTTGCCATAAATTTCTCAATCTCTTGCATCCCAAAGGATCAGACCCAGGGACATTACCTTTCCAAATCACCTAAACAAGGATGGAAAGGAGGGAAGCTCCCTGTGTTACACTTGCCAGATAACTAAGCGTAGGCTAGTACGAGGTCAATTTCATTTCCTCTGATATGCAAAAGGCAATCTTTTGCAAAAGCAGTTGTGTTATATAGCTATGTATATCTAGTGGGTAGTCCCTATTTCTAAACTTGTGATTTCATGACTAAGTACCATTTTAAGAATAAAATATGGGGCTGTTTTTCCTTCCTGTTGGACCTCTACAAAAAGACTGGCCAATTTGTTTCCCATTTGAAAGTTACAGCTTTGAGTCATCAGGCAGCTACAAACATGGAGACATCCTAAATTGTCTTGTGATTAAGTAATTCTCATAAACCTGATATTTAAATATTTAGTGATAGGATCTTTGACTACAAGCAAGAGCCCCCATATGGAATACACCATACAGACAACGAACAAGGCTCAGCCTGCTGGAACTCAGTCTGAGTAATGTAGATGTTACTACCTGCCCTGGTGAGATGCACAGCTCCTTAACTTGCAAGAGAAGCTTAGAGTTGCTTCAATGAATAGACTCGCAAGCCCCCCCTTTTTTTTCCCAAGTCAACCATTGCAGTTTAAAAAATAAAACAAAACAAACAAACAAAAAATTCCTGCATAAACAGTGTTAGTTTTGAGTGGCTTCATTCTTCTTACAGATATCCAAATGATACAGCTTCACTGATTTCTAACATTTACTTTGGTTTGACAGAGAGATTGTATTCACAGATCGATTCTTTCAACAGACCAGTTATAATGAAATGTACTTCTTGGTACACAGCCTGCATATTCTATAATACATTTATTCTTTACTTCCACATAATTTACTTTGCTGGACAGCCTTGCTCATCTGTAACTGTTTTGCTTTGATACAGAATGGAATTTTGTTTTGGTCTTAAAATAAACTGGTGTATTTTCAATGGGCTCACAGTTGCTTCAGCAGCATTTCTCTTCTAAGCATCATGTTACACTCAGTGGGCAGTCAGAGACAGATCTGTGTTACACCAGTAGTGGCATATGTAAAGCAGTACAGTTATTTAGTACCATGCTGGGCATCTTTTGCCATGGCATTTATTTTTGTAAATAAGACATTATAAATAGAAGGCTTTACACCAAGTACTTGCACTGTATTTATGAGAAAATGCTGCAGGCAAACTGTAGTTTTTTGAAAGGTACCTTCTTTGTTGCTACTTGGGAATGCATGATCACTCAGAATTATGATCACTGAAATCTAGTTAATTTGTTATTTTCAGCCATAGACTGAAAGTATCTATCTAGGTGGGAACATCTACCAAATGGTTGGTTGCCTCTTTCCATGTAGTTGCAGTGTGGAATAAGGGCAATCCAATGAAGATATTTTGTCCTTTAAAGTGTCTAGTGCTGCCTTTCATGAGAAGGGACTGGTCTGATACATAGTTTAACTCTACAGATCCCTTCGTCTTGGTCTGCCCTACTGGGTTCTGGAAACCTAGCCTCTGAGTCCCTCCATTGCCTGCCCTAATTTCCAGCAGTGCCAAAGCCAAGTGTTCCATACTACCTAAGCCCCTCAAGGTCAGAGCAAGTCTTTGGTAAACTATGGTCAGTGGGGTCTCTCCTGACCTCTAAACATTTGAATGTGCATCTAAAAAAATCGACATCTTGTTTATCACAGTGTTATCACCACTTCATGGTTTCATACTTTAGATGTATTGCATGGTTATTCAATTCAGCTGAATATCTGGCATTAGGCTGTAAGGAACACAACTAAAAAGGAGCTGTTTGATTTTATTTGTACTAAAACCCTCTGGAGAATTGGATAAGTGCCTTGCCTTCCTGAACTTCAGTTAGCACAGATCAAGAGTACAAGAAACAAATATTAACTACATGAAAATAGTGCTACTTGATAGCCATCACAATTAGACCTGCTCAGATCTGGCCTAGCACAGTTTTCCATCGATAAATTTCAAGAAGTGGTCTTTGCAAGATTTACTCCATCTATAACTCTGGCTATTCCTAATGCTAAGATAATGGAATATTTGATGCAGCAGGACGGTGCCACAGGACTGCAGTAAGAACTGTTGCAGATCTAATTTATAAAGAGAAAATGTTGTTTGGCAGTAGTCTGACATTTTAAACAATAGTCTGTGCTCCAATTCTCCCTTTTAAAGAGTTGCTATTTTGTGTGGCAATATGCTTCAGGGTCTGAATTTGCATTTTGCTGTGTTCTCCCAGAACAGAAAAGGAAGTGAGCATGGAAACAGCTGTGCACTGAAGGTACAATCTTCTATTTTATTCCAGTTCTGCTCAGGCATCTCTATTCTCTCCCTCTGTATAGGGGAGGCATGACTCACACAGACTGACAGGAGTTTCAGAATGTTGTCTCCTATAGCATATCCTTTTCAAGGCCTGCAAAAGGAGTCATTTTTTCCCAAACTTTTATGTTTTGCAAAGGGGATGCGGGCTGGTAGTTGTCAAAAATTTAGCTAATTGTAAAGCGGAAACAGCAAGAATGATTGTGGAAGAAGAGACTGGCCAGATACTTCCTCAGACATTGAACTTGACTGGATACGATACTGTCCACCTTTCCTAAATGTTACTCAGTTGTCACTTCCCAGATGTTGGCAGCAAAAAACAATGCAACAAAGCAGTCTGCTACAGGTGGAAGGCCACCTCTTCCAAGCGCTTTTACACTGGCATGGTTTTTACTGATCTTTAAAGCATTTTAACAACAAAAACAACTTGCAGGCAAGTGCAGAATCCCCACATGCTTTCTTTTTAAAAATATAGTCACATGTTATGCTGTTTTGACCTCTTTTGCATCAGCTGACATCTGTCAAATAAATAATACATTTTGGTTGCTATGGTCAATAGTCAGTTTGCAGTGTGGCTCAGAAGAAATGCAGGTACTAAAAAGGAAATACCCACTGCAACATTATGTGGCAAATTTTTCAAACATTCTGATGCCCACACTCCTCTCTTCCCCTGGCATGTAGGATTCAAGTACTTGCATCGCAACTACCCTCCCAGATTTCATTTAAAAATCATAAGAGACCAAAAATCAGTTCTAAAAGTAAACACTGGGAAAATATGCTACCTGAAGGTCTCACAGTAATAAAAAAAATAGAATTTAAATTGGAAAAATAAAAAGCTTTCAGTGCAGTCAAATTTTGCCATGTTGGGTGCCACACTTCTTACTTTGAGAAGAAACACCCATTTGGAAGACATCTAAATCTCCAAAGATTTCATTCATAACCTACTGCACAATGAAAATGTGATATAGAAGGTGCAATGCATTTGATTTCATAATATCTATTTTCTCCCCCAAAAATGATCTACTATGTATTTAATGAGGATGATCTTCCTGTTACTATTGAAGAATGAATGGATGGATTTGAATATTACTTCCATACAGCTTAAAATTCATTAAAGATCAAGCAGGAGTACAGCTCTTCTTAAAGAAAAATATTTATTATGCTAATTCAAGGAAGATTTTGTATTACTGCCATATGAGAGCCATCTGCAAATAATACAGATCCCAAATTGCCTCTTGAATGAATTATATAACAGCAGGAAGAACCATTAAATGGAACAACAAAACAAAGGCAGCTAGTCATGAGCTTAAAGCTAAATGTAATTTTAATTCTTTTGCTGAATTGGGTTCTAAGGTCTATTGCACAGTCTTCACCTGAAGCATAGACAGAACTTCTATTTCAAATATTCATCAGCCTTATTTAAATTAAATCTTTAGTATTCCAAAAGCTTTCAGGAATGACTCACATCTCAAATAAAGTATGCTGAGGAAAATTGAAGATAATGGTCTCATGCCATTAAAATGGCAGCATACAAATGTCTTGTATGGCTAAACCAAAAATATCTATTGTAAAGGGAGTTGGAGAAGAGATGAGATAATTTGAGAGAAGTCAAAGAAAAAAAATTAATTTTATTTTCCAAAACCAGTTAATGCTTCGACATACTAACGTTTGTTAATTTTATTTCTTTTTCAACTAGTGTCCTACAGGGTAATGTTACACGTGATATTTGCATCTGAAGGTTACAGGCAGGCAAATGCAGATCCCTAAAGCCACAGAAGTTGTGTTTTAAGTTAGGTTCTGAAGAAAAGTAGTAACTGGAATTTCAAAGTTGTAGACATTCTTTTTAACTGTCAACAGTTTTTTTCATAGCTTTACCTTTTCACAAATCACTGATTTATGTGACATTAATACAGTTGCTCTTAATACAACAAAAATGAGAAATCCAACAAAAAGTTGGGAAATAAAACAATTTTTAGCTAAACTTCATTAAAATTTTTAATTTGGAGAATATTTTATACTACTAACAATATTGTAATAATTATTGGCATTAAATGCCCGTAATTAAATACACTGAGACAATATATATCAACTTCCACTACCTCCTGTGCCCACAAAACAGTGGGTTCAGAGTGAAGAGAAAAAGTGATAGATGTGTAGATTACAGGTGTAGAAAAAACACAGCTGCTAAAAAAAAAGGTGGGTTTTGCTGAGTTCTATTTTTATTTTTTATGAAATGCTATTTTCTACTTTTCCCTTGTTTAAAGGAGCACTGTCAACATAAAGTTAAAAAAATATTTCCCTACCTCAGTTACTATAACAACAATGTATACTATTAAATAGAAGAACAATATGAGAAACATCTTTTTACCTATCCTTATGTTTGCAACTGGGGGCAGAGCAAGAGGAAACGGTTTAGTGGGCATGATGGTGTTGGGCTGGTGGTTGGACTCGATGATCTTAAAAGTCTTTTACAACCTAAACAATTCTATGATTCTATGAAAGCAGGTTATTTCAGCTCTTTTTTGTTTAAGTAAAATAATTTTTTATGTGCTGGGACCTAGTCAAGAAACCAAGGAAGTAGAGTCTAATGTGATGCAGTGCCAAACACCCTCAAATCCCATTAACGTCTGAGGACAAAATCCTAGCTATGGGGAAGCAAATAGAAAAAAATCTCCTGGTCAGGAAATTACTTGTCATTACTGTTTATTTACACAGTGCCATGAATAATGTTGGATCCATGATTAGGGGAGTGGATCTTCTCAAAAGGACATGGCAATACAGGCTTCTGGGAGACTCCACAAACATTCACTCCTACATGAATTCTTAAAAGTTTGTTTTCTGTCTTCTGGTACATGTCTTGACTTCATTTGGAGAATACAAGTTCAAAATCACAATTGATTATCTTTTTACTCCAAAAAGATACTAATGGCCATAAGATATCTTGAAAGGGTTTATTTTACCAATGAGGAAAGGCCAGCTAAAATGCAAATAATGTTATGATAACAGTAAAAATATAGCTGCAGTAAGGCTTCAGCAGTAAGTACATAGTGATATGGACTATCAGTGTTGTGATGTTGGCAGGGAAAACTCAGTCCTTTATTCCTAAATTAGTGCATCTTTAGCGAGATAGAAGTCCTTTTTTTTCTGTTACTGAGAGTGGAGAACCCAAAAGAGGCCATTCATAGCCATCCAAGAGCCAACCAGTTGTATCACGGTATAACCATGTCTGGGAAAAATATAACTTCTTACAAGACTTCTTAATTAAAAGAGCAATATACAATGTTAGCAGAAATAAAGGAATTCTACTGATGCCAGATAGCCACCATAACATTATGTGGCATGCTTCTCTCTTCCTTCCCTCTCCCCCAGTAAATCAGCATCTGGGCTTAAATGACTTAGCTGTGTCAACACTAAGAGGGGACAAGGCTTTTTGACACAGGAAGATTCTGTCCTGTTATCTTAATAATTACTAAGATCTTGTTTTAAAGCCCTACAAAACTGAAATATTCTGTATGTTGTATTTGCATTTCATAACATACTTCTTTCTATTGCCAGTTGAAGGCATCTAAAAAAAGTTTATCAACACTCTGAATAGAAGTCTGTTGGAAGTTCTTTTGTCAATATCTAAGATACCCTTGAACCAGCAAATGTATTACAAATTATTTGCTATTCTGACACATTATAGGCCCTGCATTACCAAGGGGACAACAGAAGAGGTCTTGGAGACTGCAGACCAGAGATCCAAACAGCTGTCTTTTATTTATGCCTTGAGAAAACAAAGTACACCTAAAATCTGAATTTACAGTGTTCTTTATCTTTGCAATTGCCTGAATCTAAGCTTCCTATTAGTACATACTATAGCAAGAAAGAGAGAGAAATATTTCAAGCGCTCATTTAGCAATGATCTCAGCAATCCTACAAAAAAACAGGTGAGGTTTTTTTCACACACCATTTTACTTTTAAAAAATACACAGTTGCTACTGGAGAAATATAATGGGAGAAGTAAAACTACACTGACAGAAGGCCTAACATAGTCCTTTGTTGTGAATTACCCTCAGGAAGAGCCTCCTCTCTCCAATAGTTTAATGAAAACTGCCTCCTAATTTAGCTAAGGTAGGAGCTGATAGTTAAACAATGAGAATACCAGCCTCTGATTTCTTTCTTCTGCATACAAGCACAGATGCATGTGAAAATGGCCCTTATATTTTGAGTGAAGACTGCATTCACGTATCAATTCTAAATGGATGGTGATCAGGTATTCTGGAGAGAGCCAGAAACAGTGAATCAACAGAGCTGTAGGATGGGTAAAAATGCAACACTTGAACCACCCCAGTTTGTGACACGTCTGATCAAGCAGTAGTAGATGAGCCTAAGGCATTTTCTAGGGACTGCTGACGTACTGAGGAAAGTAGTCAGGTTCAAGGCTAGTCTGAGGACTATTAACCCACAACCATTTATTTGCCCCAGGAAATGCCAAGGGCCCAGAATGCTCTCATGATCCTTTTTCTCCTTATGACACCTTGAAAAGTTCTAAATTAACTTTTTATATATTTGCAAGACTTTATGACTGAAATATTTTCTCACAATTGCATTTTTTTCAGTACTGAGAAAAAAAAAAAGCTTTAGCTTTTTGAAGATTTAGCTTCATTGCCAGATAAAAAGACATGTTTTCTTACTTTAAACACTAAGATTGATTCTGAAGGAGCAGGAAGTGGTTTGTTTTGTTGTATTTTGTTTCCAGATGCAGTTAGCGAAAGTTCTAGTTATGGTCAGTGAAAGGATAGGTGTGAGTGAAGGGGTGTTAGAATACTCACACATGCAGCTTTGGTTGCACGTAATGCACTTTCAAATTGGCTTAATCCAAGTAGACTGAGACTGGACATTTCGTTAAAGCTATAGTTCAAAGGCATTCTCTTTGTAATTCTTTTGTTTGATAACCCTGCAAGTATACTAGAAAAAAGACACAGATACATGCAACTCACCATTATCTTCCATCATCTGCTCGTTGTTTACATTTTATGTCCAAAACAAACACAGGCGATATGTGTCTTATGAAATGTGAACATGCTTCCTTCTGCTTGTACCTATACTTTCAAGGGAATTAATGACCATTATGACAAGCAGCCCATCACATTTTGTGTTTAAGAATTTACACAGAGTATCAGACTTATAATTATGTTTGGTGTAGACCACAAGTAAGCATTTTCATTATTTCTAAAGCTGCTGAAGCAGATGGGCTATGCAAAGCTTCTCTTTTGTTCCTGCACGTTATTGTTTGACCATCATTTGCACTAAATATGCCTTTTGCTTCATTTTAATACAGCCTTTTGCAGAAAGTCATTTTTTAGGTAATCACTTGTCTATAGAAAAGCCTAATTATACCATGTTTGTCAGAAAGAGGAAATGGTACTTACTACCTTTCAATACTGAATGGGCTGCAAAGTCTGCACATGAGGAACACGAAAATTTTCAAAGGCTTTACCTATTGCAAGTGAAAATAGCTAAATGCACCTATATGTTCGGGTTCAAAATAGACAAATACTCTGATGTACGGAGGATGAAAAAGCATACAGTTTACAGCTTTTTCAACTTTAATGCTAAAGTAATGCATAAAATTATTTATGACTACGGCAATACCCCTTTCTGTATGGAATACTAATGCCCCCTAATGGTCCTTCACAAGAATTGCCTGAATTTTTGTGTTGGACGAAAGCTGCTCGGTACTCATGTTCTGTTCCATTCCAAAGAAAGGAGAATTATATAGACACAACCGAGTTTTTCTATGGGTCACACCCATCAAACAGGTATCTGCAGAAAAGGAGCTTTTGTCCAGGTTTTTGTCTCCAGGATACATTCTGCAAGTGCTGTTTGCTTTTCCAAATTCACAGCTGCCATGGGAATTACTGCCTACAAAGAGCTCATGCACTGATAACCTTGTTTTAAACCTTTTTTTAAACCCTTGTCAATACTTGAAAGGAAAAGCATTCAGATTTTCATGAAAAATGACATGGAAACAGGACAGAAAAAAACAGAGAGTTGTTTATAACTAATGGTGTCATGAAGATTTTTTTGACATCTGGTCTTGAACTGCCTTAGCCCAAGAGGCCACTACTATCAGTTTGTGTGGCATTTGCTTTGATTTGTCCACATATGCTGAAAATTTACACTGTATATCATACAATTCTCTTGCTGCTGCACCTAATCTTTTGCCTGAGAGATAGTTTAATGAAAAATTAATTTTAAAAAGACTTGCTATCCTGGCTTCCCAAGGAAATGAAGCACACACAATCATGTAGTTTGTCAGTCCTCAGGCCTTTTTGTCCCAGAGACCTTGCAAACTGCTGATCAGTTTTCGAATTGACACAGGGACAGAGAGTTCAAGAATCTCAAGTTTCTCCAAAGATAGTATTTGGGTAGCAGAGAGTGAGCTCCCAAAGAAAGACAGGTACGTCCTACCTCTTCACACACTCAGACACATAGGAATCAGATGGTGAATCAGCAGCTGTAGTGGCCCAGTGCCACTGAGACAGCCACTTTGCCCAGCCAGAGGGAAGCTGACAACTCTATGGCCCAGGGAGCAGAGCAGGACACAAATCACAGAAAAATAGGAAGCCATGCTTCTCTAGTTCTACATCTTATAAAAAATACACTTTAAGATTCCTGCGAGTTGCCTGGTAAAAACTACCATGTGACCATCTAGACATGAATCTTCCATGACAACTTCTGTTTATGGATGAAACTATCTCCCCTGTGCATGATCATCACTTCTTCTCTTCTGGGAAGAGCCATGCTGAGCTTCCCATGTGAGTTCTTCCTAAGATTTCTCATGTGAAATAGACAAAGCTGGTTCAAACATTTTACAATAGTAGGTCATTGCTGATTTTGCTCAGTTTGTTTGGATTAAACTCAGTCCAACATGAACAAAAGCCAGTATGTTCCTGCTGGACATGTTCTGAAAGACTGAAGTCAGTCATCATGTCTACCTGAGGTACCATGAGAGCAGTATGTGAGCTGAACCCAATCTGAGGAGAATGCTAAATGAGGCCAAACATGCCAAAGCCTTGCTGCTAACTGCTGACACTGATATGGGAAATGAGGAGCTGCAGGTCCATGCAATATCAGCTGAGGAACGCAATTAGAGAAGACAGCAAGCTCCAAAACATTTCACTGTGGGGTTCTGATGCTATGCAATGCAGGCTAGGGATACTCAAACACCATTAAGTGTTCATAGACCTTTCTGAACCATATGCACAATCGTATGTCTCCAATAACTGACCTAATTGGGAAGTTCCATAGTCCACTGCAGTGCACAGATGTATCCCGTGGTGGAACCCTCACTGGCAGTAATACAAACGATTAAGCCCATAGTCTGCAAAGCACATTAAGATATGCAGCAATATATAACAACATATTAGAACTTTACCCAGAACTCATTTCAAATATAAACCCACAGATTTGACCAAGAACAGAAATAAGCCAGAAACTGAGCTGCGTAAGACAATTGAAATAATTATTAACAATCAGATCCGCCTCCATCCAGGTACCATTTACAGTAGAATACCATGAAAAAACAAAGACCCAGAGAGCTATACAGTTGTATCTTCTCTAAAGATATTATTATGTGAATCTTTAAATGTGCTACTCCATTAGAAACAAACGTCTTAGGAAGTAAGAACATTTTACTGTAATATGAAAGAGATAACATACACAAATAATGGAAGAGAGTCTTACAAATTACAGGGACTGGATATGTATGAATATATCTGTCTCTTTAAGAAGATTTCTTTCTGCAGAAAGCAGGTAACCTGGCAGAGGAGGCATACATCTATAGTGCATAAAATCCGCTTTACAGGAACACATTTCTTTAGATAATTCTTTTTCTATGTAAAAGCCTAATTACTCAGTGGTTATTAGACAAGGAAAATGGAGTTCCATTTAAATTTAGAATTGGAATCCAAGCCAAACTCCAGGGGGTGAAAGAAACATTTTACAGATGGAGACTTGCAATCTAACTGCAGAGTTAGGTAATATAAATGTCCCAAAAGAGGACAGGAAAGCATGACATTATGATTAAAGTCACCCAAATGAGAATTAAGAAATCTGAGTCTGTCTTCAGACAAGAGACAGATTTGTCACAGCTGTGGAGAGACATTACATAGCTACATGAGAAACAAGTATTCTTAAGCAAACATAGGCCTATTTTGGTATGACAAACACATAATACAAAGGGATTTTTTTCACAAAAGCTAGGCATTCAGAATGTCATAAAAATGAAGTTTCTAGCAATAGCACTACCACCAATATTAACATAACTGGACAATTCTGGCAGTCAAAGTCAAATAAAGTGGTTATGTATAAATGGGTAAATAAACCTTGTGGATAATCCTTTCAAAAACTCTAACCCATTTTTAAGCAAGAGATGCATTTCCAGAAGTGGCTTAAAGTCAACTTTTTCAAAGTTAAGTGATTGATGTTGCAGATGAATGCTTGATAGGAATTTTATGTTGGATAAGCAGGGTAGATGCTTACTTCCCACTGATTTCAACATATCTGCTTTTCTATGCTTAGAGGTCTGAGTTTCAGTAATATTAATCAGATTCTAGCCTCTATAAACATGCCTAGTACTTTTTGAAAACAGAATAGTTCAGTATTTTTGACCCTTCTATCTTGCTTCTTGGATAGGCTGTCTTCTCTCTCATCTGTCATATAGTTCACCCCCACTGATGCTACTCTACTGCAGAACTATATATAATTTTTGTGAACTACATTCTCTCTGCCTCTATCTTTTATTTCATCATTTCTTCCTTTTCTTCCTACCCCTTGCCAGTTGCTGTTGGTCAGAGACAAATATGCCCTGGTAGGGTTTAATTCTAATTTTGACTACATTAGTTTGCTGCTTCTGTCAGCACTGTTAAATTCTGACAATTTTCTACAGAGAGACTCAGAGTGAAAGTCTCTGGAAGATAATCTGGATGCAATGTATCATTGTTTAATCTATGTCAAGGACTATCTTGACACTCTTGTCTTCATACAAGTACCAGATCTGCCTTTTCTGCCATGTCACCCCATTTTCCCTGCTTAACCCACAGCATTGATAGATGAAAGAATTTTAGACAGGATGGCACAACTGGGATGAAAATTAATTCAAGGTTCCTGCTACCTGTGCTATTCAAAGGCAAGGGAGGGAAGGGTGAGGAGAAGGTGTGAACTCTACTTTCTTTCTAAATACCAGGTTAAAAATGCCTCCTTTTGCACAAGAATAAATTCTCTGCAGATTCTTACTCTATACTTTGACAACTGAAGTTGCATTTCTGGCTGCCTTGCACAAAACATCAGAGAATGTTAAGTCTCAGGCAAGCAAGGAGAATTACAGAGTCACTCAGGAGGTCTGAATACATTGCTTGATATCTGAATACATTGCTTGGAAAGTATATGGCAATATTTCTTGACATAAATCCCATTGGTTATCTACTCTAACATTTTCAGTAGCAATGCTCGCATATTTTTACTAATAATCCACAGAAATGGATTCTTTTGTGAAGCAGAGAACTATTTTTAATTCTTTATTACATAGAAAATACCTTGTTTAAAAAGTATCTCAAGAAAAGTTATCATGAACTGTTTAAATAAGTAAGCTTTCAACACAAGGCGGTGCTGTTGAGACTCAAATCTTTGGGACAGATACAGTCATTCATAAATACACAGACTGACAGATTTGCACAAAAATTCTGAGGTGAGCACTATTGCCCACATTCTAGAGTGAAATCCTGGCTCAGTGCAGGGTAACTTGTGCTATGCTATAAAGTTCATAACCTTGGAGAATAGGTAAGGGTCAGTACTACATTGTGCACAAATGTGTGTGTTCCTGTAGGACATGTATTCCCAGAATTCTCTTACAACTTTCCAGTATTCATGACTGGCACTCAAAAAGACTGTGGGTAACACTGCATGGACTAGTGTTAATAGCCTAACACTAGGAGCACAAGAAGCCTAAGAATAAACAGATTAAGAATTGATTCAGTTTTATTTTTGGTAGGAAATTTCCTATCACAGGTTTGTATTCACTGATTTATTTTCAGAGTATTCAAACAATCAATTCATTATGGTGTAAACATAGAGCATCCAGGTCACCCAGATATTGTAAATAGAAATAGGTTGAATCAAAACATCTCTGCTTCAAATCAGGGAGCTCCTTTTAAACAAGTTGGTGACAGTGGTATAACACAATCATATACAGCATTAGACAGAGCAAATTTTCAGATCTCCATGCCTAACAAATCCGTTCCTGTACTTAGAAATGCTCTGAGAAAAACACATGCTTTTCAGAGTTGCTGAGCAAGTATAACTCCCATTATCTTCTTCATATTAACATACAAAGATGTTTGGCCTAACGGATACACAACAGCAGAAATAATTAATTAAAACTGAATGTAAGAACGAAAGGATGACTGTGATAAGCTATGGGACCTCATTATGAATATACAGTGCAAGGGGTAAATAAAGTCTCATTCTTACAGAGGAAATAGAAAGAAAAATGAAAAGTTTTCTACAGGAAACATTGATATTGTACCATCCTCAGGCTCCTATTTCTCTCAAAAAATGGTACACCTTAGTCAGAATATGTATCCAGTGCTGATTACCAATCTTCAGTCATGAAAAATGAAGACAGTTACATCACAGGAGCTCCTGGCCACAGCTGTCCCTAGGAGATGCAGTTAAGATAGGAGCATGACTTCTTGAAGAAAATGCCTTCTAGAAACAAGGATTCATTAGCTTTTCAGTATTTGGTTTGTCTATGTTCATTTCTTAAATGACATGCTGGGGTTTTTTTTAAAAAGTGCATTTTAAATATAGTGTTTTGATAATTCAGTCACTTCTTTTTACCGGAAAAATGTAGTTCACATTGTAAAATGCTATCTGCCCTAGTCTTTTGATCATACTGCTATGAAAAGAGTTTGAACAAGAGTCTTTATGTTCCCTTCATCAGTCAACTTCACAAATTCAGCCCACTTATGCCTTTCCATCCAGATGGTCATTATTTTTATTTTAAAATGCCAATAAATAAACTAGTGGAGTCTCTCTTCCACTGGTATGTTGGCGTTCCAACCTTACCTTGCTCTGTCTAGCAGAACATACGTACATACACAAGAAAACCGTAACTGAACACACCAAGATGCACAGTGGGATGCCACTTGCAGAGAATGAGCTCTTCGCTTCTCTGTAAATTCGCCACAGGAATTTCCAGCTGAAGAAGAGAGTCTGTTTTACACACCAGAAATTACATTAAAGGGTGGAAACCCTGCTCCAGATCAGCATCATTAGCATTTATATAGTCAAATTATTTCAGACAGTCAAATTACTGGAAAACAAATCTATCTTCAAAACACCTCCCTGAGGTCAAGATATAATACTGCCATTCAGTGAGGGACAGATGTGTTATGTGTCATATCTGACGTCATCCACTGAGTCATGGGCAAATCCAGAATGTTCTCTAAAGAGAGGTGAGAATGACTGAAAAGAGAAAGACAGCATTTGCCCCTGCGCTCACTCCAGTTGGTCTTGCTGCCTCTCCACAGCTGAGGGCAAACTGTTTTTTCTGCCTATTATCTATCTTCTCTCATGCAGCTCAGTTGTTATTTATAGGTTAGACCTCCTGGGACCGTCTTATCTAGAATGCTCTTGGTCTTAGCAAAACTTGACCTTTCAAAATAAGAGTATATGGGGGGACTTTTTGATGACACATTAACAAATTTTATGGCTGAATCATTCGTGGCCTTTTTTATTGTTTCTCAACCTGTGCCTAAAACTGTAATAATAATAATTTGACACTACTAGAAAATACCTTTTCTCTATTTCTTGTGTTTTTATACTCTTTACTGAAATATTTTTTATAATCTACTTTTTGTAGAAAATTTTGACAAGTCCAGTGATTTAGAGGACTAACAAAATAATTTGCTGATTTTTGCAGAATATCTTTATTAAGAGACCACAATACATTTAGAAGAGGAATCGAATCTCAACATTAAAACTAAATGCAGTTTTTCCAGTTTCATTTACAAGTTGTATTTTCTGGAGAGAAAAAAACTCCCTTATCTTTTGCTGAGATTGAATAGTCACCGTTGTTTCAGTGCTTCCAGCTTTCACCATTTTATGATGCATCTTAGGATATTTATTCTCTCGCTTCTTAAGCCTTGGCATCTGAAATGATATGTGTGTTTGAAAATCTTATTTTTCTTTTGAAAAGCATAATTTTCACCTGCCACTCCTGTTCAAGAAAGCTTAAAATAAGAATCCAAAGCATTTAAATAAAAAGGAATGTAAAAAAAGAACTTGAATTATTATTTTTTAAAACTCATTTTTAAACCAATTTCATGACAGTAGTGGCATGGTCCTGGCCAGGTGAAACCCTTATGCATTTATGTGATTCTATTATATGGGATTTTCAGAATTTTCAAGAGAATATTTCCAGTGTTGACCTTGCAGAAGTCCTGAAGAACACAGTAGGACTTCTCACAGTCAGTGCAAGTAGGAACTTTTATGTTATGTTAGGATGAAAGACTCTAGCCCCCTTACCCCCAACCTCAGCCCTTCTCAGAGTAAGGCAGGCATTGCAGTCTTGCCCTGGGTGCTTTCAAGGCTCCCACGTCCTGCACTCACACCAGAGACATCTGGAAGGGGGTGGACACAGGATCAGGATCTAAAGGAGGTTAAAAATATTAAACTCAGATTTGCCATTATGAAGTTGCTAATCCCATTATATTCTACAAGGAAAACATATCTGGAAACCAAACTATGTTACAAAGACCCAAATCTCATCATTATGTATTCGCATATTACCTCACTCAGTAGAGTGACTCTCAGGCTAGCACAGCTAAACACCGCAACAATAAAAATAATAGCAGTTTAATGATAACAAGAGTGCACTGGCATAAAACTAATTGTCTGTCATGGGAAAGAATGAGCAATACCTGTGGTATGGCTCAATACTGACAAAAATGAAAATGTCATAGGATCAGATTCTTGGTTTGCTTGAGTTCGTAATTCCAGAAATAACAGATTATTGGAGCAGCTGCTCCACTGCTAAAGTTGGACCATCATCTTTTTCAAAAAAATAAATCAATACTATACTTTTTACCATGTAAATGAAGGCAAAATTATATAATGTGCTTTAACTATGAGAAATTATTTTAAGAGCATTAAAAATCTCATTCCTGTGAGGTGTGTATTCGATGAATTCACTTGAATAAAGTTATGACAATGCTAAGGTACTTGCAGGCAGAAGAAAGAGACAGCCTGATTTGGAAAAGAAATTTCTTTTTAACTTAAAGTAGCCTATCAATCATGACACTTGTCACACAGGCTAGAAAAGACAGTCACAAACAGGGATTATATACAGAGGTTTAAAAATAATTTTTTTTTCTACAAGGAGTAAAGTAACTATGTCTATATCTTTACTGAAGATGGAAAGTGGAATTTTGAGCAGAAAGCATGTTTCAAGATCTAATGAGATTTTGAGGAATAGAAGCATCCAAAACCAATTACTTTGCTTTTAATGACTGTTTGTTAAAAGGAGCTAAAAAGGCGAGGCACAGTTGGGGCCAGTAAGAGGAGGAAATTAGGAATATACATCTCCATAGTCAGCTTCCTATAACAGCTCACTCAGTTATTTCAGATCAAAAAGTTTAGAAGCAAAACAGTGTGTTTCAGCTCCCAAAAGCATACTTTTGATTACACGACAGAAGCCTTTCAATTAGCTGTTCGAATGACACATCACGAGGATTTGGGAGCTCTAGATCAATAAGGTGACCCTGGGATTTCCTTTTCTTCTTTTCTTTTTTTCCCTTCAGACTATCTGGAAATGGAAAAAATAGCATCCAAGGGGAGAAAAAGTACAGTGACATAAAGCATCTGCACAGTATAAACAGAACAATGGTGACCAACACTTTTCAATACCTTTCACTTTCCTTGACCTTTCTCCACCTTATTACATTGCTTTGAAACAAACAAAAACATTTCTGCAGTAAGTCAAAGTCAAAAGCAGGGCATTTTTCAGCTGTTTTCCTAGATCTTCTAGCTGTGATGATCTTCTAATTGCAAATTCTTCTCTATATGTACATTCCAGCTTTTTTTTCTCTTTTCTTTTTCTTCTTTAAACCAGAATGAAATTTGACAGAAATGAAAGCTTAGCAGTCACCTAGGATGTAGGTATCTTAGAGACTGCAGCATTATGTCTCCTCAGCTATTCCTTTTCTGTCAGCACAGACACTTCCAAAAAAGCTTGGAGGCTTTCCTGTGTGTCCAACAGCATGAAAACCAAAATTAATTCAGCACTATGAAATTAAACAACATTGCATCTAAAAAAAAAGAAAATGGAATTTTACCACATTTTTTTCATCACTTCAGTTTTTCTGGACTATAAGTAAATGAATCAAATTCTGCAAAAGGTTTCTGCATTCTCCTTTCTAGTCTATCCAAGGCTAACAACTCATAGTATGGACAGCTAGGAAAATGAAGTTCAGAAAGTTATGAGAGATGCCTGTGCTAGAGCCACTAGAAAGTGATAGGCACAGGGGTTAAAAAAAGTAGCATAGCACTCATGTCTCTACACAAAATCTAGGCTGTGTATCAGGAGGCCCTCTTGTCCCCACATCACATAAAACGCACGAAGTGACAGGGGTTTGGATGGAGACAGCTGGGGAGGAGATCCTCCCCAGGAAAAAGGTTACTGCAACAGCAGGCCGTGGGGCTGTCCAAAATCCACACATTGAAGGCCACAAGGGAAGCTACTGCACGAAGGCAGGAATTGCTGACAGGTGAAGAGCAGTAGGAATTCTCCTCTCCTGAAAATCCTCTGTAAGGAATGTAACTTTTATGTGACCAGGCAAAAGTACAGACTTCCTAATTTGGAGCCCAAACATCCAAAAGGGTGTGTTGAACAGTCAAGGCAGGCCTTGATCTTGAATGCTGGACCAGCCTCTGGCAAAAAGCTGTTCAGCCTTTGGGTAGGAAAATAAGATTCCAATAAATGAAGAAACAAATGTGTACTCAATTTTAATTTTTTTTTGCTTATGACTCAAAGTTGTGTCCAGTTGTGTATCACCCACATTAAGTCCCAACCTTGCCCTTCCATGATTATCCAGTATACTTCTCTGATCAGGGAAGACAGGCACGAAATCCGGGGCCCTCCTTTCATAAGCATTTGCTGAGAAAGCATAAGAGAACTGACACATGCACCTGTACAGCACAGTCAGGACTTGAATCAGACTTTGAACTGCTACGTCAGGAAACAGAGCAACACCTGGACCTGAGCTTGCACCAAATCTGTGGAGCCACTGGTTGCAGTAGGCAGCATGCCCCACAAAAACTGCAGTGTCCATCAGCTGGCAAATGGAAATCTTTATGCTCATACTGTCTCATACGTGCTTTGGAACCTCCAAGTAAAATTATTAGCACTGCTCCCAGGGAGAGGAGAGAAAGACAAATATGATAGCTCATTTCTATCTTAGGCCAGGAGTTTCAAACGGGCAATAGGGATTATTTCCTTTTTAATGCACATTTTCAAGTTTGAAGGGAGGCATGGGAGAATATGTATTAGGGCCACAGAAGATTTCTTTCTTGAGGTTGTTTAGTGAGAACAGTGCTATTCAGCTGCCACTGACAGGTCCTACTTACAAAAAAATAAATAAATAAAAATCTCATTATAGTGTGCCAACATAGCACTTTGCCATATCCTAGATTTCACAGCCTAAAACTAGAAGCAAACTTGCCAAAAAAAAAAAAAAAAAAAGTGAGCATGAGACAAAAGGCAGAGTGAACCATAAGACACAAAGCTGTCAGAAAAATCACATAAAAGCAATGAATTATACCATGGGACTTAAGCATCATAGAGCCCCATGAAATGAAAAAGTCTCATTGATTTCCTCTCAGCTCCATGAGTGGGCTCCTTTATCAAATGCCTTTGGAAGTAAGACCTCCTGATGGCTTTCTTATATTAAACTGGGGAAAAAATACATTCCATTGTCAGGGTTTTTGCAAGGATGTAATCAGAGGTTTGGCATGCCAGCTCACAGAAACCAAGCAATTGGAAAAAAAAAATCCCCTTACTTATAGTTACCATTTTTCTTTTCTAATAGAAGGTTGAATATAATTTCTTCAAAACTCAGTGACAACAGGGGTAGATAACATTAAAGCAAATGACCTTTCTTGCAACTATGCATTTTCCTCATCATTGTGATAAAATGATAATTGCCTGGAGATTGCTTAGTGTCAAGACAAGCTCTTGCCACTTATGAATTCCCTCTTTAGGTCACTTCTCTGACAAGCAGAATCATTTACAACATGAACCATGAACGTGAGCCACATTACTATTCAGTTGCACTGAAAATTAATATGAGAGTAGCAGAATGAATAACACTGGGGAAGGAAACTTCCATAGGCATCAGGTATTTTGGGAAGCTACCACATTATCTAAATGAGTAGCTGCCATCATCCATCTGAGCTCAAGAGCCAAAACACTGTGTAATCAGAATGAGAAAGAAAATGATCTGATTGATTAGGTGATTAAGATCCACCACCAGGGGACAAACATTTACCAAAGGTTTCCTGTTCCTGAAAATTATGTGGTTTCAGTAGTAACTCATCTTTGGGAATAAGTATAGAGGTAGCACATCACATTTGGGTTTCCATGAACTCCACACATGGGCTGACATGGACTAACTCTGTAGGCAGAATAGATGAGATGGAACAAAAAATATGAACAGTATTTTCCGTATGCAAAATGCAAACAAAGTATGTTTATTTATAATTATGTTCTTTTTGCATAAGGGGAAAGCAAAGGAAAAATAAGAGAAAGAGAGCATATGCACAAAAAACAGTAAAGCTTTTCCTTTAAGAGGGTATATGTGATGAGAACAAAAAATTGCAGCTGCATCCTTGCAGCAGACAACTAAAAAACCTGCAGGTGCAGTAGTAAAATAGCTTTAAATACAGATATATATACACAGTGCTACATAGAATAGATTCTTTGACCTAGGAGGAAAACTGTTCAACATGAACAAAGCCTGGCAACTACAAGATGACATGAGATGGATGTTACTTATTTGGCTATTTATTCACCAGTTGAATTGGAAGGATTCACCTGATGTTGTACAGTCTCCCATAGGTAGAGATAGAGAAGATGTGAAGTGAGGCAACTGTGTGTGTGGCTTGGATCCTAGAGGCCCGAAGTGCAGGCAACCTCAGGGTTGCTTTCACTACACCTAGTTGTTGTGGTCCTGAGGGGCTGTAGGGGCCCAGGAGTAGGGGCTGCGAGAGGGCAGTGAGCACCGGGTCTGAAGGGACAAGTCAAAGTGATGTAGATTTATGCCACTGGGCAATTCCTCCTCCCTGAGCAAAGTATTCAGGAGGCTACTTTTGCCTGCTGCACAAAATTTTGCAGCCACCGTCATGGGCTAGATGAAGGGCAGCCATATGAACGGCCTCACTAGATAGAATGAAAGCTCCTGTCCCTGATGCTTTGCAGACTATATATATATATATATATATAAAAATATATATATAAAATCAATGTTCTGCAAGATACTTTCACATGTGCAAGAAGAACCTCTAATCCCCTCACCCATTCCTTTCCTTCCCAGTTAACGAAACTATTGCCATTAACACTACCAGATATCTATAAATGGAGTTCTCTGTGGAAAATATGGATACTGTTCTTCCAGCTACCTGCTCTACTAATAGCACAAAAACTCCTATTTCGTGTGACTTTATTTGAACAAACCTTAGCAAGCAGTGCAGCTTTAAACCATGTTTTATCAGCATCTGCCTTTAGAGATTGTCAGCAGCTCACTTTTGTTAATTAAATCTGCTTAAAGTAGTTTGATGGAAATCCAGACTGCTGAGCATTTAAAAAAAAAAAAAAAAGATAAAGGAAAATAGGAGAGACATGAAGAGATAGTGCAAATTAAAAAAAAGAGTAAAGATAAAATATGTTATAACAGCAATGTTTTGGAAAAAAAACACTGAAGAGGAAGAGAAAGGAAAAAATTATAGCAGCTTAGAGAGCAACAAAATGTAAGAGGAGAATTCCTTTAAAAACATTTAATAGGATTATTATTATTTCTCCTTTTAAATACAGCTATGTAAGCTGAATATGGATCTTTACTGTATTCTTGTTTTTTTCCTGACTCCAGTTCTGAGTTGCTTTAACAGTAGTTAGAATGATAGCCTTGACTACAATGACATCTGCATACCCTTCTTCATTTTCGCTTTTCAGGAACCATTTCTGTTAGAGAACTGGAAGCACACATCATAAGGCTAGTTATGCCAGGGCTATGTTAGCCAGATATTTGCCTGTGCAAAAGGAAGCCCATGCTCCCTTTAGAGCAATCCCAGTACTGAATAAAAGAGTAATAAAACTAAAGAAACAAGAAACTTTTTTTTTAAATCTATGTGAAGTTATTACTGTGCTTTATTCTTAGTCAATTTAACACTGAATAGCAACTGCCTGTGCTGTTGGCTTCTCTGGAGAGAGTTCTCATTCAAGTGTTTTTGTGTCCTTCATTACTTCCCAAAACTGTATATCTCATTTCGCATCAGGATTAAAGAATTCCCACAATGCATTGCATTGATTCAACAAGACAAAAGTGTGCACTATGTTATGGAAAACAAAGCTTATCTGATTCTGAAAAAATGAGGAGATATTTAAAGTAAAACTGTCATGTTGTGCTATCACATGTGAAGTAAATACAGATTAATGTAGAAACAAAATAAATTGATTTTGTATTTTACTTAAAATAGACATATTTTATTTCACTCTTTTCAAAGGAAACTTAAAATTCAAGCAAAACCTACACATTACTTCTGCGTTTGCAAAAATAAGAGGTGAGGCACAATTGAGGTGCTCCTCGTAAATACTCTGAATATCACCTTGTTCGTATTCAAATGTTTCCTTAAAATTTCCTATTAAAATAAGTACAGAAGCAACCAAGATGGACTAAGCTATCAAGATGTTGAGGGTACTATTATTAACTTATTCTTTCCTCCTGTTCCATCCATCAGTTTTCAGGTTCTTCTCTGCATAGTCTTATTCATACATTGTTCAGTATCTTAGGCCAGGAATGATCCCTCTGTTTTAAGATCATATGAGCCAATTATAAATGTATTGCACATATGGCCATCTCAGATAAATGGAGACAACTACTGAACTTTGGTTCAACTTAGCATATCCACGCTGCAGTACTTTAAGGTTCTGGACAACCCTGAGGTTTCAGCAAAGAGGGCAGCTATAATGTGTACCTCAAGGTTTCAGCCTAAAAGTGTTTCTCTAGTACAATCAATAAATAACTAATGTATCCAGGGGAAAAAAAAACAAACCAACTCTTCATGATTTTTTAAGTGTTCAGTAGAAAAGAATCATGTCCAGTGCATAAATTATTTTCTGACTCCTCTACAATTACTAAACCAAATCTGGTTGGTTTAGGCTGTTTATTAACCTACAAAATGGTGTTTGCTGAGATGGCGGTATGAATTCCAGTAGTTCCCAAGATCTGCTCTGCCTCTTTTCTTAACATTTCGACACAAATGGCAAGATGCTGCACTGTATCTGGAAGGTATATGGGGCAGTACACAATGCCCCATTTCCAAACACATGGACTAAAAGAACATGTGTGAAAAAAAATTAGTTGAAAGTATCAGCTAAGGGGATCAGGTCTTAGGTCATGAATGTGGTATGACTACAGCATAATAGCAACTGGTTGGAGGGAGGCAATAACAACACTGAAGTGTGTTTGAATGTGTAACTCAGTGCAGTTACAGGCTTACCTATAGCAATAGGCCAGGAAGGTAGCTGCTTGAACTGTAAAACCTTGTTGTGTGTCTTAAATGATGAGAAAAAAATACTGAGGTCTGAAAAGAAGGAGACAGACTGAAATATTATGGTTTTGGTATGTAACAAGTTATTTCTCCTCTGTGGTTAGCTAAAGCAGGGTTCTACTTCCTCTTTCTATTATAAAAGATCAAATGGACATTTTTAGTTACTTACAAGGTGCATAATTCCCAAAAAAAAAAGTCTGTCTTTTGTTCCCAGAGCCATAGATCAGCTCATTCTAAAACAAAGACCACAGCCTGACAGAAATTGTCCTGATACTGGATATTGTGGACACTGTCCAAACTCAAGACACCAGAGCAACATCTCACTCTTAAAACTCTAGGTTTACACCAGAACTCAAATATTGAGCCTAGCTGAAAAGAGAGGAAAATTATTTTAAGTCATTTGATAATTATTTCTTTTAAGTAAACTAAATATAGTAAACAATAATAACTAGAAACTGGCACATTCCTTCCCTTGAGTTAAGGTACAGGATGTAGGAGGTAGAAAGAGGAGAAATTTCACACAGGGACAGCAGCAGTGGCTCTGGAAAATGTCATGCTACAAGTGGTGTAAATGTAAATGAACACATGGTACTGTGGAACAGGAACTTAATGTTTGGGGTTTTTTTCTTTTCTTTCTTTCTTCCTTTTTTTTAAAAAAAAATCTGTATGGATTCATTTTGAATACTGAGACTGCTGTCCGTAAAGTTACAAAGTTATGGGTCACTGGAGGGACACTCCACAGCTAATAGTTTCACCCAGGTGGCTTAATATCTCTGAGGTTTTCAGCAGGCTTAGAGTCCCTGCCAATTCCCACAATGTTTCTCTTTCTGTCACCTCTCATGCTTAACTGTGTGTTCCCTGTTCTCCTCATCAGTCTCTCAGTCCTTGTCAGAGCTACATGCTCCTAACTCCACACGTTGCCTCTTTATCCCTGCCTGTGCCCATCCCAAAACATCTATAAACTGTTATTCCCTGCTCAGAAAGAAAGCAACACACTCCTACTCTTTCCCCAGATGATCCACTCTTCTTCAGGTGTGTTCTTAACTTCAGTGCAAGACCTACACTTCAAATAAAAGAGGAGCCATCAATATGATGAAAATCAGTAAGATTGATCACTCTTTACTGCTCTCTTTCTGAATCTTGATTTTTATGGGTAGTGGAATCTCTTTCTATGGTCTCAATTTACATTTCACTTTTCTATGGAGATACTCAAGCTATCTCAAAACATGCTGCTTCAGGTATCAAGAGCACTGTAGCCCTCTTACACTACTGGGAAACTGAATCAATTCTGAAAAAGTGTATATGCAGCTATGTTATTTCTCGGCTAAGTTTTTTTAGAGCTTTACCTTTCTTATTTTCATTTCTGACTTGCAAGAAAAGGCAATTATCTACTCCACACTACAGATTTGTGACTATTTCCCAGATGCCTCTAAATGGAGCCCATCAATTAACTGTACTTTGATTTTCATTGTTGAAAGTCTAAATTGTTCTCATCAGGTAACTTCTAAATCCATAATCAAGGTAGTATGCACTCATGTCATGATATTTTACTTGTAGCAGCCTATAAATGCCTTCAATCACTTTTAAATTTGTTTAGCATAATCAAAATATAAAATGCCATGCATGGATTTTAAACAACTTTAAATGGTTCAATTTTATAATACTTGCTTAATTTTCGTAATTACCACACATCTGTCCACTCCATTTTATGGATCAAGCCCATAATCTAGCATTCATTAGTATGCTGAGGTTGTTTACATGCCTCATGAGCAAAAGCCTTTTGATAAGCAAGATGAAAATAATTATTTACTTCATCAGCCCTCTCACACGTCTAGATTCCCTGCTGAAACTGTAGATCCTCCAGTGTGATTTTTTTTTCCTAAAATTCCCTCAGTACACACTGAAATCAGGTTTACTAGCTATACTTGGCACTGGTGATTTATAATGGTTTAATTCAAACTAAAAAATAAATAGAATAAATGTGCAAGCATACACACACAAGGAGGTAAAACAACAAAGCATTTTGAAATAAATTTTTAAAACACTGAACTAAGTTCCTGACCTGCTATAGGGTATCCTTAATGCATGTTGATTTAATCTTGGAATGAATTTAACAACTGCTCTTTCATATGCTCATAAAAGTATGGTTCACATCTCCCTCACAATTCTTTGCTGATAAGACTAAATAAGCCAACTGAATAGCTCTATCTTCCAAACTGTTAGAGCAGTTACCACTTAAAAAAAAAAAAAAAAAAAAGTCCTTGGGGTACAGAGTTTCTTTTTTTCTACTAGTATCAGTTTTGAGCAGACACCATTCCATATGCATTTGTTCATTTATTCAAGGATGATGTATGTTATACATGGATTGCAGCAAAAATCAGAATTAATTAGTGGAGGGATGGAAGCTGTCAGTATGATTGCACTTTTCTAATGCTTCAGTTGAGTTTATTAAAAGTTTTTTCCTATGCTAAGGACAAGTCAAAAACAAATTCGCATGCACATCAGTGCTGCAGTGAACAGGGAAATTTCAAGACCCACAGGAAAATGCCAGTAGCTGGACACCACAGCATGTTTCATTTCATCATCTAAACAGTGAGGATTACTATTTAGCCATTAAAGGTTCTACATATAAAGGCATACATGCCAGAGAATTTCTACTCAGTTATTTTCAAATATATTTTAGGTATTTTCAAATGTGTCATGCACCTCCCAGCTGAATTGAAGTCAACAGGAACTGCAGCCATTACCTCACTTGAGAGATGTGCCTCTACCATTGTTTAACACTATAAAAAAAGTCTACTGTAAGACACCTTTGCACTATCAGAGCACTGGAAAACAGCATGAGTGTAGGTATACATGTCGGTTTGTTGCCTGTGGTACCCAAAGACAAGGGCTTCAATGATAAAGGTAGTCAACTGAGGACAAAGAGAGGATAAATTTTAAAAAAAAATAGTAATTTTCAAAGCTTCAGAGAAACAAAAGCCCAGGAAGGGCAAAGAAAGGGGAAATAAAATAACTACCTAAAATTAGGTTTGCTCCCAAAGCGCTGGAAAAATAAAGAACTTCAATTTCATTAGATTATGTAGGATGAGTTTCTACCAGACTAGTTGTTGGTTTTCACCAACCACATTTTCTTAGACAGCAGCATACTCTTTAGCTCCCTACTGCATCTGCCAGCATCCTGTATACGTCAGTGCTCCATGTGTTGGTTTCAGCTGGTTCTCATCCAGCACTTTGTCTCGGTTTCAGCTGGGATAGAGTTAATTCTCTTCCTAGTAGCTGGTATAGTGCTGGTTTTTTAAGTTAGGTATGAGAGGAATGTTGATAACACATTGATGTTTTCAGTTGTTGCTAAGTAATGTTTAGTCTAAAGTCAAGGATTTTTCAGCTTCTCACGCCCAGCCAGTGAAAAAGCTGGTGGGGCACAAGAAGTTGGGAGGGGACACAGCCAGGGCAGCTGACCCAAACTGGCCAAGGAGGTATTCCATACCATGTGATGTCATGCCCAGTATATAAACTGAGGGTAGTGGGGGTGGGGGAATCACCGCTTGGGGATTAACTGGGGTCGATCAGCAAGTAATTGCATTGTGCATCCTGTATATTCCGATCCTTTTATTATTACTGTTGTCATTTTATTGGTGTTATCATTATCATTATTAGTTTCTTCTTTTCTGTTCTGTTAAACCGTTCTTATCTCAACCCACAAGTTTTACTTCTTTTCCTGATTTTCTCCCCCATCCCACTGGGTGGTGGAGGAGTGAGTGAATGGCTGCGTGGTGCTTAGCTGCTGGCTGGGGTTAAACTGACATGCTTACATCAGCCTTGCCATCCTTCTCTCCTCAGCTGAGCTTGCTTACTTCTGTTTGTCTCACACATATACTGATTCAAACATGGTGCAATCCAAACCTGACAAAAGATATCAAGAGGTGGTGAAGCCACAACTTGTTTTGATAGTTTCTTCTGGAAGTCAATCATATCTGGGTTTGTTGGGGTTTTTTTTACTTCCTTAATTTTTAGATTTCCCTTTGGCTTCAGCTTCACTCATTCAGTTCTTGTTTTACCTTTGTCCATGGAACTACAGAGGCTTTCTTCTGCCACTACTTTTCCTCTTTACTGCACTGTCTCTAAGTGTAGAAAGATGTTTTTAATATTCTTTTGAAAAAATTTTCAAGAGACAATTATTTAAGTTACCAACCCTCTGTGCTTGCAGTAAGCCACTGACAAATAGGTCTTACCAGTCTACGAGTCGTAATACAGTTTCATTTCTGCATCACAGTAAATTCTGCATGCATTTAGTTCTCTAAACAATGAGAATTATTATTATAGCTTCCTACTTATAAAGAACATCAGAAAAAGAAGTAAACGCTTTAAAGACAAAACTCAAAAATACCAAAGGTGTTTGGTTACTGTTGCATTTTTTCTTGTTTTCCCTTTTAACCATTTACAGCTGGTTTTTCCCATTCTCTTAACTGTTTCCAGAGGATCATGCTGCTTTGGACCCAAATGTTCAAAAGAAGGTTTTTTTAAAGGAACACCCCAGGCTGCTGAGGGGCCACAGAAATGCCGGACACAGTCAGGAAACACAGGCTGAACAAAGCCAGGGTACCAAGGGGCAAAGCCAATGCCAACCATCCCCTACTCCAAGGCAGTCTGGAGCCTGACCTAGATAACTTTTTGCATTGCACCAGTGAAAAACAGTGACCTTGAGCCCAAAGGTAGCCACATGAGTTGGAGCTGTTACAGAGAAAATTACACACTGGAAAGTCTTTGACTGCTACAACAGGAACTCAATTCATGATGGGAGTTTCTTGCTGAGGCGGACCAGTGCACCTCATTGCCCAGGCAGTTTTCATCCATTAACTCCTCCATTCTTCCAGTCAACCAGCTGGTTGAATCTCACCCCTTCCTTACCCATCCCTCAGCATGTTCTGTCCCTCACAGGCACTGATTTTTCAGTCCTCTGTGTCCCTGCTGCACCTCTGACTTTCTGTTCACTTTGGGCTGGCTGCCACACATTTTCCACACAGCCACTGTAATAGACACACACTGATGCATCCTTTTTAGCTGCAGATGGTACACTCCTCTAAGGATTATTCAATCTTGAAAGCTTTTTTTTCCTCCCACACAACTCATTTCATCCAAGATGACAGCATGTTGTCATGCCCACTCTCCTTTAACCCAGTGTTTTCTTCTTCCCATGTCACTTCCAGCAGTGATTCAGAAGCCTACAGATTATTCTGCCATTACTTATATTTGTTTATGAAACTGCCAACAGATGGGTAATGGTCTTCCAAAATAATAGTTACCTCCAGGCACACATATTGACAAAGTACCATGAAATGCTTTTGTTTATACCTTGTGCTCTTCTTTATGATACATGAAAAGTACCTTAAATTGTTTCTGAAAGTCTTTTTGACTTAACTGCTATTCCTCAGTGGAGTCAATTTTCCATAATGTTGTAGACCTTACCCCCTGTGGTCTCCCAGACTGTACTGGGTTTGCATGGCAAGGTTTTGGTAGCATGGGGAGCTACAGTGGTGGTGTGAGAGACTGAAAGAGTTAATGTCTCAAATATTATGGTGGAGCAAGTTCTGCTTAAAGACAAACCCTGCACAGCAAGGAATCAAGGTGAAAAGCCCATCAGCTCAGACATC
>JANZLQ010000061.1:119579-176254 GCA_026212715.1 Elanus axillaris
TGTGAGAAACCCTGCCACCTACTACCATGCCTCCCCAGTTCAGTTTGCTTCTGTCATGAATAAAATCTTTAACTGATCGTTTGGTGTTGTTTCACCTTAATTTAGCCTGAGGGAATTTCAAGTTAAATATGACTCCCTTGTCTGTCCAGTCTGGGTTGTGACAGGTGGATTCTGTGAGAAGCTGCTAGAAGCCAATGCCAGCCAGCCCCAAGTCAGATCCAGTGCCAGCCAAGGCCAAGCCCAACAGCAACAGTGGTAGTGCCTCTGGGATAACATATCTAAGAAGGGCAAAAAAACCCTGTGCAACCAAAACTGCAGCTGGAGAGGGGAGTGAGAATATGTGAGAGGAACAGCCCTGCAGACCCCCAGGTCAGTGAAGAAGGAGGGGGAGGACGTGCTCCAGGCACCGGAGCAGAGATTCCCCTGCAGCCCGTGGGGAAGACCATGGTGAGGCAGGCTGTCCCCCTGCAGCCCAGGGAGGTCCACGGGGGAGCAGATCTCCACCTGCAACCCTTGGAGGACCCCACGCCGGAGCAGGTGGGTGCCCGAAGGAGGCTGTGACCCTGTGGGAAGCCTGTGCTGGAGCAGGCTCCTGGCAGGACCTGCAGATCCATGGAGAGGGGCCCACACTGGAGCCAGTTTTCTAGCAGGACTTGTGACCCCGTGGGGGACCCATGCTGAGGCAGTTTATAAAGAACTGCAGCCTGCAGGAAGAACCCACATTGAAGAAGTCAATGGAAGACTGTCTCCCATGTGAGGGACCCCATGCTGGAGCAGTTAGTGAAGAGTGAGAAGTCCTCCCCTTGAGGAGGAAGGAGTGACAGAGATATCTTGTGATGAACTGACCCCAACCCCCACTCCCCATCGCCCTGTGCTGCTTGGGGGCAGGAGGTAGAGAAACTCGGGAGTGAAAATGAGCCCGGGAAGAAGGAAGGCAGGGGGGAAGGTATTTAATGATTTAGTTTTTATTTCTCATTACCCTACTCTGATTTGATTGGTAATAAATTAAACTAATTTCCCCAAGTCGAGTCTGTTTTGCCAGTGATGGTAACTGCTGAGTGATCTCCCTGTTCTTTATCTCAATCCATAAGACTTTTGTTGTATTTTTCTCCGCCTGTCCAGCTGAGGAGGGGAATGATAGAGTAGCTTTTGTGCGCACCTGGCATCCAGCCAGGGCCAACCCACCACACAGTGAAACCCAGGAAGCCAAGATTCAGTATTTCTGCTACTTTATTTTCCTCTTAGAAACAGTCAGAAAACAAAATTTCTTCTGGGACATTAAAAAAGTTATGAAAAAGGTTGCATTACTCTAACTGTAAGAAGGTATATTGGCATAGCCAAAGATAGCCATGAAAGACTGAAAATGGATTTGTAATTTAATGGGCTAAAATTTAATATATTTGGAAATGAGCTCCAAAAGACGAACAACATGTTGAAGAGCTAGATGCTTCCACTCATCACATACTTTTTCAGATATTTTTTTTCTAACTATAGTCTAGGTCTAGTGGTCTCCTTTTTTCCAATATGCCTGTTACATGTTAGCACTTTGTCTCTATGTGAACCCAAAAAGGAATAGAAAGGTGAATTCACTCTGAAAGGACCAAAATTATTCTAGCTTTGCTTTATGGCTTGCCCTTAAGTTAGACTAAAATGCTAATAAACTTAGATTTTCTAGACTTGCCTATTTTGGGAAACCATATCTCCCTCTAAAACTTTTTCAGACTTATGCAAGACTGATTTAGGGCTGAGTAGAAACATCCCTGGGCCAAATATAAGGATTAAACAAGAAATATTATCTCAACTTCAGTCATGGCAGTTTGAACGTTTACTATAGTCATTCAGCATTTTCATAGAACTCATCATTAAAATATCCCTGAAGTCCATGTTTTAGCTCACAAGAAACTCAGAAAGGAAGTGTATCTCTCAAAGGTATATTTTGGATGTAATTTTTATGGGGATAATGGACTTCATCTTGTTTCTGATGTAATGAACATGACTTAGAGGAATGAAGCCCTATCACCATTGCATCTAATGCAAGTGTTGCAAGTTCCTTTGATGATTTTTTTTTTATATATATCAGTTATTTTCTTTCGAACTTGACTAACTAATAGTTTTCTTCTCTTCAGTGGCAACTCTGAATGAATCATGCACTCATGGTGCTGTTATGCCTTTTTTTCTGTCAGTATCCCCAAAATCTCAAGGAAAAAGCATGGTTTTCCTGACAGTGGAAGTTCCAAAACACCAAATAAAAAGTATACATCCTCATAATATATACTAAAACAGTAGGTTAGTAACCAGTAAAACAGTTGCCAGGGTATTTTAAAATGATTAAATTTCTCTTTTTTAAAAAAAGCACATAAACAAATCAAACAGCAAGATTCTTTTGTAAGCTCCAGCAGCCCCTGAATCAAGATGTTTTCTCAGTGTATGGAATTTGCCAGTCCTTGCAAGACAATGACTGACACACCTGACTGCATAGTTCCCTATCCTTCCTTCCTGTTCTCTCGTTCAGATTTTTTTTTATTTGTGCTTTAATAACTTGGCATTCACTTCTTTAGAGAGTGTCTGTAAAGACACAATTGAAGAGACTGATCTGTAGATCCAGAGAAGCCTAGCAGTGATCAGAACCTAGCTGTAAGAGACTAAGTCACAATCTTAGAAGACATAAAATTCTTTAACAAGTCCATGAAAGTGCTAGGTATGCTCAGCCTATTGCTTTAAAAAACAGTTCTTTGCTGTTCAAAATACACATACTGCAGAGCCCAAGGACTGGATGACAAACAAACAAGAAAGAAAAGGACTATCATGTAAAAAGCATTTTAAAAAGACTCCAGTTGCAGACACAACATAGAATAGAATCTGTAACATATAATGCCCAGTTCTGGAGCTGAAAGAATGTATTTGATGTCACATTTGTTAAGATTAGTTTAAATTTAGCAGTCGTCTGCAGATTTCTAAAAGGACTAAGGGACTCATTGGCACAGTATTTGGCTCACCACTGGAGGTCTAAAGTTCCCAGACTATAGGAAACATGTTGCAATGTACAATAATAACTTCTGAATATTGTAATAAATACACTTCCAGAGAACACAAAGTAATAATAATGAAAATGGTTGAGTGTCTCTTATAATATAAACACAGAAAAAGCCAGGAATATAATGCACTGTATGTAATTACTACAGTGGACTGTCATATTAATGACCATACTGCACCCTGAAAGATAACTTTCCAAAAGACTCATATCTGCATTCTGCTATTTTTTAGTCCCTGGCAGGACTATTTACAGTGCATGTGTGTGGAAATTTGACAGATTCTGCATATTTGGTGCATATTTGGTGCTCTTTTCATGATGTTTGCTACATTCAGCAGAAGATTTTAGATTTCAAATATGTTTCCTAGCTCCTCCCACAGTATAAATCAATGTATTAAGCAAGCCTAGCAGAAAGCTAGAGGCAGACACAGAGAAAAATGTGCATATTCTAAGATAAAAACAAACAAACAAATAAATAAATAAATAAAAGCAGGATATTTTATCATATAAGTAATGGTAAATAAATATTTATATAGTGGGTTACTTAACAAAGCATAAGCCATTTACCTTGTGTTCCAAAGGTAGAAGAGAAGAGGGCGGGAATACTACAAAGAAGAAAAAGTTTATTGACTCACAACAGTTTTGCTGCTTAAAAAGAGAAACATACTGTTTAAATAAGGAATGCATCTATTAAGTCAATGACATACATTCTTCATAAAGGTGGAAAATACCTCTTTTTAGAGAAAGTAAGTTTGTACTCCAAATTATAAGATACACATCTAACTGCAGGAGGCTAATAAGGAGTTTATATTTATTTGTAGGGATATTGCAGCAGGCTCCTAGCTGAAAAAGAGTGGGGACAAATGTTCGTTTCTGGAGCTGCTTGCTTTGTCACATTTCACAGTTCTCAGTTAATTTGTTTTATTCTTCTGAGATATTCTCAGAAGATAATGAGAATACCTTCTGTATACATAGAATTTATCTGTCCCTTATTGTCTTTCTGGTTTATGCTTCTCCAAGGCTTCTCAAGAAAAATAATCTAAAACATAGCAAAAATAAATTAGAGTCAGAGGTAGAAGAATATGCTGTATATTATGGGTAGAAACTAGAGGAAATTGTGATTCACTATCAAATATCATAATGGATAGGAGAACCAATTCATAAATTCAAGGTAAGCTTGTTTCCTTATGCATCATAAAGATACATCACTTCTTAAAGCATGGATTTATTATCTTTGGTATCAGATAGCCAGCCTTGCCAAAGAAAAATGTAACATCTCTGAAGGATACCTGATAGCAGTGGACCATAGTATTACTGCTACTGCTAATAGTTCTAATAAAAATAACAGCAGAACACAAACAAAAGGGGAAAACAAATTCTGAAAATCTGATGCTTCCATGAACAGCATCAATAAGGAGATCAAGTTAAGCTATGACAGAGACAGAAAGACAAATATAATTAACCCACACTGCAACTTTACAAATAAGCAAAAGAAAGGCATGGCATGTGTGTTGTCCTGAGATATTTGTCCTCATATTCCAAAACCACTTATGGGCAAGCTAAATTTCTTTTTGCCTGAATAATTAACCCTTACTATTTATTTTGAGGGTTGCTGAGGCACTCTGGCCAAAACTGAAAAAGCAGTCAGAACTGACCAGTTGATGATCTTTTACAAAAGGTCCTTTTGCACTATTCCACTGTGTAAGAGAGGCTGCAAGGAAAAGGAAAACAGCCCAGAGGGAATAAGAACCAGAGTTATGAAAGAAATAATGTTAGACAGAAGTTAGAAAAAAGTCTCCAAGAATTATGTCTGGGGAAATAAGTGGAAATAGAGAAAGTGAAAAAGGATTATGTCCTGGCCAGATCATTACCTCTAGCTTAGCAAGGCAGAAAAGATTAAATACTTACAGATCTGAGAAAAGGGAAAAGAAAGGAGAAACTAAGATGTTATCTTGACAGCACCCTTCCTCCAGCTATGTGATAATCAGTGAGACCAAGCAGACAATCATTTAGTGCTACAAAGAAGACAATTATCTCTCTGTTGCATTTGGCCAAGCCACACTAACTCATCGCAGGCTAGATCAGACTTCCTCTAGAAGCCCACATCTTTTAATATTTCCAGTAAGACAGAAAGCCATGTACCTTTGTCTAAAATGGGTTCTATGCTATGGAGACAAACAAATGGAGTTTATGGACCCCGAGGAACCATAAAGAAAAATATCAGATTTAAGCTGAAGGATAATCCAAAGGGTACAATCCAAAAGATTGACTGGGCTGTGACAATGTAAATAGAAGAGGGAAACAAAAATTAAAATACTGTTGTGGGAGAAGGACTTAGAAAAGAAGGAAGAAAGAATGAGATGAAACAGACACTGGAAGGGCAATGTGAAGGACTCTTGGTAGAGTGAGATGGGGAGGGAGAAAGAGAGAGAGAGAGTCAAGGAGATAGGGAGGAGATGGGACAAATAGGTGAAAATGGCACACCATATGAACTTTTGCAGTTTCCACTCATCTTTGTATTCTAATTCCTCCTTTTGCACTGATCTGACTAAATGACATACTGAAAACCTTTTGAAGGATGTCTGAGGAAGTGTGGCTGTATGTACTGCCTTCAGTGGGCTTGGGCCTTCCCAGTCAGTTGCTAAAGCTCTTTTGACAATTTTAGAGAGACTGGAGACTAAATGCTCTTGGGGGGGGGAAGACACTTCATTTTCAAGCCTGAATAGGAGACAGATATCTACCTAGATGGGTTGTAAATCTCAATATCTTTTTGCAGCTTAAACTTAGTAAAACTGTATGTGCATTAACAATTCTTTCACTAGTGTCTAATAGAGGCAGCACAAAGACAATGGGTGCTTGCAAAAATATTTTCTGCTGGATTGACTTTGATGGAGATGCAGAGTCTTTGCCATTGGCCAAAACTTAAATCTTAATAGCAAGAAAGAAAAAGTTTAGTTTGTCAGCAGGGAAAAGAGGCAAAGAGATGCGAGAATGATTTCCTTCAACCTCTACCACCACTGTCTTGTTGAACACTTTGTTGATAACATATTTCCATCCATTCTGAATGGTATGTCTAAATATTTTGATGGTTTTAATATTTTGTACCAGCCGTGGAAACTGGTTTGCTGCTAGATTACTGTAAAAGAGAAATTTGGTAAATAATTATTAGAAATCTTATACTAACACTTGATTGAAACAATAGACAAAAGTATAAGCAAGCAATTAACTAGTAGAGGTAGTTACTCATAACTTTTGCAGTTCTTCACTCTTATGACTAGATGTTCCTGTATGCTAGATGAGAACAATGTCGAAACTGACCATATGTTATTGAAACTGCAATAAGCTTCAAGGTCAAAGAACAAGGACAAGAACAAAGACTCCAAGGACAGCCAACAGAATCTCAAATGGGTGAGTGGTCATAAAAGCAGCCCTTCAACTCAAATGAATTTTTCATTGCACATGATCAGATGTAGGCAGCACTATGATAATCAATTACAATAATTTTTATGTATATGTATACTCATCTGATTAATATGTAATTGTTACTCCATATAACCTGTTTGTGCTGAAGCTGTGACATGCACACTAGGTGGAATTATCCCCTGTGCATCCAGTGCTGCAATAAAGAATGCCTGCTTTCTAAAGCTCCAAAACAAGTCTTAGAGAGTTTCTTCGACTAGCTTTTTGGTATCATTGTTGCATTGGCAAATTCTGTAACTTGAGGAATATTGTGTCCCAAATCTTCCTATTAGCAGCATTCACTTAAATTTTAACAGTCTTTTTTTTTTTACTTGATGCATCTGTGCATTCACTGCTAGCCATATAAGCTTGTTAAAAAAATTTTATTCTGCCATCTCATTTGTAATTAAGCCTAAATCATGATTTGAGCTTGCAAAAGCATCAAGGGCACCATTACAACTTAACTTGCCTTAGGTTTGTTTCAGCTGGGACACTCTTCAAATGACAGATACATAAACCTAAAGCATGATTGAGTAGAATGTGCTGAGCAAATTTCAGACCTCTACATGGGAACAAGGAGCACAGAAGGCAGCAGTGACTGAATGAGTTACTGGGACATCTAGAAGGTCACTATGAGTGAGACATTGACAGGCCTTTAGATGCACGGTTACAGAATAATGGACTCTCTAGTAGTTCTATAATGTTATAGGATATGAACATCCTACAACAACTGGAAGCACAGATGCTGCTTGTCATGGGCCAAGCATCATTAAGGGAGCAAACTGGAGGTAACTCCTCCAACTCTTCACTAGCCCACCGAATTGTCTCTTTTTGCCAACAGGGCATGGCTGCACTGCCCGAGGCAGTGTCATGCAGAGACACATGAGGAAAGCTGAGAAACACAATAGAGTAGCCCAGGTACAAAACCACCTTAGTGAAAACAGGCGGTGTCAGTGAGTCCATGCTAGAGCCAATCTAGACTATGAATAAACAGTACAGTAACACGTTATAGGAAACTAAGACACTATTTTTGTTTAAAGGATGAATGACATCATCCAGGAAGACTGAAGGATTAGCATGCAATCTACTTAAGAAGAACAATAGATGATAAAAATAGGAAAGGTGTGAAACAAGCTATTTGGGAAATATTTGCCTTACTTTTTGCTTCAGTAGTTTATGTAATAAAATCCTGATAGGGGTGTAGGCAGGGAGTTTAAGATGTTTCGATGGGGGGGATCCTCTTAAAAATATCAAGTATATTCATCATTGTTGTTGGCTTCTTTTGTTTTGCCTGGAGATCTCTGTGGATGACTGGAGAATAACTGGGTGTATTGAATTACCACTTACATAATACCAAAACCTGAGCAACTGAAAATTGAAGAGTTCCAAGTTTTTAGACTTGGAATATGATAAATCAGTCTTGTAAGCATCTAGCAAACTCAATAAAACCCGCAGTTATTTCTGAAATTTCCCACCCTACAGTCTTTTACAGCAGGTCTGGAAAAGGATCCATTAATTTCTTCCTTCAGTCTTACAAATTGTTTTCTTCAAATGAACCCAAAACTTGATATGAACAAAAAAAAAGCCAGAACAAAGTTTACAGGCTACCATTAGTTGCCAAAATCAAGGTAAATAGAAAAAGACACAAAAGTAAATTAAACTTCTTTCAGGCAAACCTAGAAGATACTATTCAGGTTAACAAGTGTATAAGCAATCACCTGACAATAGGTTAATAAAACTGGAAATTAGTAAATTCACCAACAAAGACATGACAACAGTGCAGAACTAATACCAAAACAATAGCAAATTACTGGTGAATGGCAATGAATTACAGATTCTTTATCACATAAAAGTGGGGACTCCCAGAAAATGCAACAGTATGTAAGAATATATTTTGTGCAAACATAATCATTCAAAGCACTATTGTCTCTTGTAACATTGGATTATAAAGTTGGATTAGAAAAATCAAGGGCTAAAACAGAAAAAGTGTGCATCTTAGAAAAAGAGATTCTTGGCAGAGTTTCACTACATGAGAGTCACAATCCTAAAAATCCTCACTATTCACTTACTACCTTCCACAGAAGCAGCTTAATTCAGGGAACATGAATGCTTCCTTGTGGACCTGAAAGTGCAGTTTCCATGCACTCATAGAAGTGCCTCTTGTTGTACTACTCTTGAGCAGCTTAGCACAAAGCTTATCGCCACCTGGGATCCAAAAGCCAGGCACTCCACAACTTATGGTCCCTAAAAATGCCTCACACGCACCAACAATATCTGGTACCCTAGAAGATGCACTTGCTACTTACCAATTTGTTTTGTAATGGCAATGGTCATCAAAGTGCTTAATGGTAAGAGCACTTGAGCAGGAGAACCTCATTCAGCTGCTCTTTAAAGATTCCCATCAGCTAGGAAAGCCCGTTCATCAGTAGTCAACAGGCTGATGTACAGGACACATCCCACCCATCACATCTGAAGCTCTGCAGACCAGACTCACCAAAACACAGCACTCAAGGCTACCCTGAGAGGAAGACCACTGCAAAAATTACACTTACTCTTCTCCTCTCCTTGTGGTCCAAGAAATCTTTATTTTCTGTACTGAGGCACACCAGTAAAAGGCATAGAAAGTTATTCCTATGACTGCACTTCTAGGGAGGCATCTGAATTTGAATTCCTCCTAGGCAAAGAGAGGAACTGAGATGTAGTTTCTCAGATTCTGCATTTACGCTCTGTTCATCAAGCCATGATCCTTCATGAGTAGCTGATAACAGCACTATCAGGCAAACCTTGAAAGACAAAAAGTGAACAAAATGCTCACTGACCCAGGAGACAGAAAAAAGAGAAAGGGCTCCAGAGTTACAAAAGAGAGTTTGATACACTAGCTTTATCTTGGACTGAAATCTTAAACAAGTCACCTGTAGGGTGGGATTTACATCTCTTCCTTCTGAGGGGGACAGAGGGCCCAATATCCAGACCTGACCCATCCCCCAGGGAATTATGCTGCCTTCCCAGGGCCTGGGTAAAAGACATTACCAGGAAACAAACTGGTGTGGTTCAGACTTCTGATTATTACCCATTACTGGCTGTGCAGGTTGGCAGTGGTAAGATTGCTGAGAGAAATCCAAAAGCAAGCAAAAGGGACTTTAGGGCACTGGGGCAGTAAGTGGAAGGATTGGGAGCACAGGTAGTATTTTCTCCAGCCCCTACAGTGGCAGGGAGATATACTGAATGGAACAGGAAAACACACCTTATTAACACGTGGCTCAGAGGCTGGTGCCATCAGTGGAATTTGGGTTTTTTTGATCACGGGGAGGTCTACATGGCACTAGGCTTGCTGGCAACAAACAGTATCCAGCTATCTCAAAGGGGTAAAAGAATCCTCACTCATGAGGTGGTGGGGCTCATAGAGAGGTCTTTAAACTAGGTTTGAAGGGGGTAAGGGATAAAACTAGGTGCATCAGGAATGAGCCTGGGGGCAACATGCCAATGTTAAAGGTGGATTCGATAGGCCAGCTCAAATGCATCTGTGCCAATGCACGCAGCATAGGCAATAAACAGGAGAAGCTGGAAGCCATCATGCAGCAGAATAGATATGACTTAGTTGCCATCACAGAAACATGGTGGAATGTTTCCCATGACTGGAGTGCTGCAATGGATGGCTATAAGCTCTTCAGAGGGGATAGGCAAGGCAGAAGAAGTGGTAGGATGGCTCTCTATGTTAGGGAGCGTTTTGACTGTACAGAGCTACATGATGGTGATGACAAGGTAGAGTGTATATGGGTAAGAATGAGAGGGACCAATACGGCAGATATTGTGCTGGGAGTCTGTTACAGACAACCCAAGCAGGTTGAAGAGATGGATGAATCATTCTACAAGAGGCTGGCAGAAGTCTCAGAATTGTGCACCCTTGTTCTTGTTGGGGACTTCAACTTCCCAGACATCTGCTGGAAGTACAACACAGCAAAGAGTAAGCAGTCTAGGAGGCTCCTGGAGTGTGTGGAGGATAACTTCCTGACACAGCTGGTAGGAGAGCCAACCAGGGGAGGAGCTTTGCTAGATCTACTGCTTACAAACAGGGAAGGACTGGTGGAAGGTGTGATGGTCGGAGGCCATCTTGGGCTTAGCGACCATGAAATGATAGAATTCTCAATTCTCAGTGAGGCAAAGAAGGGGGTCAGCAAAACCACCACTATGGACTTCTGGAGGGCAAACTCTGGCCTCTTCAAGGCACTGGTTGAGAGAGTCCCATGGGAGTCAGTCCTGGAGGGTAAAGGGGTCCAGGAGGGATGGACATTCTTTAAGGAAATCTTAATGGCTCAGGACCAGGCTATTCCCATGTGCCGCAAGTCGAACTGCCAAGGAAGATGACAGGCCTGGCTGAACAGGGAGCTTTTGCTAGGACTCAAGAAAAAAAAAGAGTTTATCATCTCTGGAAGTAGGGGCAGGCAACTCAGGAGGAGTACAGGAACCTTGTTAGGTCAAGCAGAGAGGAAATTAGAAAGGCAAAAGCTCAGCTAGAACTTAATCCGGCTACTATTTTAAGGGACAACAAAAAATGTTTTTACAAATATGTTAACAGTAAAAAGAAACCCAAGGAGAATATCTATCCTTTAATGGATACAGAAGGAAATGTTGCCACCAGAATGAGGAAAAGGCTGAGTTACGTAATTCCTTCTTTGCCTCAGTCTTTAATAGGGAGACCTTGGGGTACTCTGCCCCCTGAACTGGAAGGCAAGGACGAAGAGCAGAATATACCCCCCTTAATCCAGGAGGAAATAGTTAGTGATTTACTACGCCGTCTGGACACTCACAAACCCATGGGACCAGATGGGATCCATCCGAGAGTAGTGAGGGAACTGGCGGAGGTGCTTGCCAAGCCCCTCTCCATCATCTATCAGCAATCCTGGTCAACAGGGGAGGTCCCAGATGAATGGAGGCTTGCCAATGTGACGCCCATTTACAAGATGGGTCAGAGGGAGGATCCAGGGAACTACAGGCCTGTCAGCCTGACCTCAGTACTGGGGAATATTATGGAACAGTTTGTCCTGAGAGCATTCACATGGCAAGTCCAGGACAAACAAGGGATCACACCCAGTCAGCATGGGTTTACGAAGGGCACGTCCTGCTTGATCAACCTGATCTCCTTCTATGACCAGGTGACCTGCCTTGTGGATGAGGGAAAGGCTGTGAATGTTATCTACCTCAACTTCAGCAAAGCCTTTGTCACAGTGTCTCATGGCATACTCCTTGAGAAGCTGGCATCACACAGCTTAGACAAATGTACTCTACGCTGGGTGAAAAACTGGCTAGCTGGATGAGCCCAGAGGGTTGTGGTGAATGGAGTTAAATCCAGTTGGCGGCAGGTCACAAGTGGTGTTCCCCAGCGCTCAGTGTTGAGGCTGGTTCTGTTTAATACCTTTATCGATGATCTGGATGAGGGGATTGAGTGCACCCTCAGCAAGTTTGCAGATAACACCAAACTGGCAGGCAGGGTTGATCTGCTTGAGGGTAGGAAGGCTCTGCAGAAAGATCTGGACAGGCTGGATCGATAGGCTGAGGCCAATTGTATGAGGTTCAACAAGGCAAGTGCTGGGTCCTGCACTTCGGTCATAACAACCCTATGCAACATTACAGGCTTGGGGAAGAGTGGCTGGAAAGCTGCCCAGCAGAGAAAGACCTGGGGGTGCTGGTTGACAGCTGGCTGAATATGAGCCAGCAGTGTGCCTAGGTGGCCAAGAAGGCCACCGGCATCCTGGCCTGTATCAGAAACAGTGTGGCCAGCAGGAGCAGGGAGGTGATTGTTCCCCTGTACTTGGCACTGGTGAGGCCACATCTCGAGTACTGCGTTCAGTTTTGGGCCCCTCACTACAGGAAATACAGTGAGGTGCTGGAACATGTCCAGAGAAGGGCAACCAAGTTAGTGAGGGGCCTGGAGCACAATTCTTAAGAGAAGCAGCTGAGGTAGTTGGGCCTGTTTAGCCTGGAGAAAAGGAGTCTGAGGGGAGACCTTATCGCTCTCTACAACTTCCTGAAAGGGGGTTGTAATGAGGTGAGTGCTGGTCTCTTCTGTCAGATGGGTGGTGATAGGACAAGAGGTAATGGTTTCAAGTGGCAGCAAGGGAGGTTTAGGTTGGATATTAGGAAAAATTTCTTTACTGAGAGGGTTATTATGCATTGGAATAGGCTGCCCAGGGAAGTGGTTGAGTCACCATCCCTGGAGGTATTAAAAAAGTGCATAGACAAGGCGCTCCAAGACATGGTCTAGTGGGCATGGACGATGGTTGGACATGATGATCCTGAAGGTCTTTTCCAACATAAATGATTCTATGATTCTATGATTCACTCTTTTCCATGTGTTGCCCAGGTGTCTCACTAAATGGTTTTGAGTTATTTTATGAAATCAAGCACCTAGGTGCCCAAGTCATTTGTTGGTAGTGAGATGAGAAGTATCATGGACCTGGCACAGGTGCCTCTAGAAGGTGACATTTTAGTGTCTGAAGAACTACAGAAGTGATTACATTTCTTCAACCTTAGGCACATGGGAATAGATATTTCCAGGAGCCTCAGAAGAATTACCTTACTCCATCAAAAAAGGTGCCATGTTCATTTTTCCAGACTAAGTGGACTCCTCTGTGCTTATTCAAACTCGCTGAACACTTTATATAGGTATTCCAGACATGTCTTTGGTATTTTATTTTCTAAGGAGACATTACTTTTCTCATTTTGATTTCAGAGAAACCATATCCTGAAGATAAAAACAACAGAAGGAAGTTTGTTTCGCAAGAGAAGCAGAACAGGTCAAAAATTACTTTTCAGTATGATTGAATCAATAAAATAGTCATATAATTGTCCAACTTAAAGCCTAGCTGGTTTTGTTATGTTTTCTACTACTTGCACTGCAGTCCAATAAAGTGAGAGTTACAAGTAGCAGCATAGAAATTATTCACATGTCAAAAACTATGCAAAAGGAGAAAAGAAATTACACAGCTACTAAATATTTTGCTAAGACTATTTCTTCTCTTTTTGAGAAAGCAGAACTAATATCTTTCCTTAAAAACTGTCTTGAAAGCAATAAATTTCCAAGATAACTGAAAAAAAGTCCTTTTAAGATACTGTTATTTCAGTTCCCTCACTCTGATTGTGCTATATATTATTACATGGTTCAGCAGAAGGTCTTTAGAGAACGTAAAACCTCTGATTCAATATCCTTGTCTCAACCATCTCTGTATGTATAAAATCAATAACTAAACCACAAAAGGTTCCAGAAATAAGCAAATAAACTAATTATAGTGCTTCAGCTTTAATTAGCACTAAGTATTTTCCAAACACCACCACAATTTATCACTATTGACCTAGCAATACCCCCTTTAAGTTCAGGAGTTTGCCTTGTGTAGATTATGCAGAATCAGAGCCAAAAAAAAAGGCATTAATTCATTCTGCTGGACATCTCCAACTATAAGATGTTGGGGGTTTTATGTCATACTAGTATATCTTAATGTTTAGTCCACCGGGCCTTTGTCTCAAATTGCTGGATGATACTTAAGTTAGACAACATGTAATTGTAACTACTCTCAAAGGACAAAGCAGGCATTTTCAGGAACCTGAGGCGACTAACATACCAGTGCAAAGGAGAATGTGTTATAAGGAAAATAATCAGCCTTGGGAAAGCTAGGAGAGATGCATTTCTCCCATATTCTGTGTTGGCTTTACTATATATATGGGAACAAACAACAGTGAGGGAACAAGAGGCAAAGATAAATTGCACCATAGTAGCTTGGTTTTCCACCTTCCTGCACCTTGATGTGTACAGATGGAGTTATTGGGTGCACAGGCAGCGTGATTGATTCCTCAGGCCAAAGAGGCAAAAGCACAAGGCTGTATAGCAGGAGGAAGATGGGAAGAGGCCCAGTGAATAGCTGCATACAGGCATCTTTCTTAATTCCTCAGATCACAAGTGCAAGAGCATAATCTAACTAGTTATTGCTGTGCAACTTAGACCCAAAATACATCCAAATGAGAATTTTCCACATATGTAATAGTTTGAGCCCATTTTGCATAACTCCAAATGGAACAGTAAAGTGGGAAACAGAGGAGGTTTATATCCCCTCACATTCCTGCAAGTATGTTAAAAATAAATGGAGGAATCAAAACTCAGCAGTTACCTCTGCAAATAGAGCCCTGTGTCAATGGTACAGAGCCCAGAAGAGTTGCCTTTATTCCTCTGAGCTCTTGCGTTGAACCAGTGAATGCCTACAGTAGGGAAACATTTGTGTCTAGAGACACTGTGTGTGCATAGCTGTAGTGTTTTGTGTAGACCAGGTGACAGAAACACATGATTAGAGGCTGCCATTTTAGGGCTTGGCAAAACATTTTCGTAAACCTAGCACTAATATCTGCCATGAGAGGTTCTGACCAAAAAAGAAAATTCTATCTAAGGAAATTATGTTTTGTAAATGATTGGTATCTACAAGCATCTATGGAAAATACAGCAAGATTTTGACACATCTCTGCTATCTCTGCCGCTAGATTGCTCATGAATCCAAGCTTCTTAGATCAACAGCTAAAGATCCCAGGCCCCAGGCAGCCCAGCCCAGGACATCTCAGTATCTACAGCTCTGCTCCATCATAATCCTAACATCCCAGCAGCACTGGGAACTCCAATGTGAGCCAGGGTTTCAGAGCTTCCTGGCTCCTTTCTTTACAGGTGGAAGCAAGGTAATCTTTCAAGTCACAGACATATTTCCTACCTTTCCCCAGGAAGATCAGAAGATGAAGATTTTCAAAACCAAAACTTTCTTCAACTTCTTGCTTGAAGGGTAGATTCCAGATGCTGTGCTGTCCTGAAGCAGAGTGTAAGCATTTTCAGCGTGTCAGAATTTCCCCAGCACAAAAATGCTGAATTTTTTGTTGCTCTCCTGGAAATTCACTTTCAGATCAGATGCATTTTTCAGTTGAAACAAGCATATGTTTTTGTAAATACACAGCTTTCTTGTTCAGTTGGGGTAGTGGAAGACAGCTTATGTGCATATATTCTGTGTCAAAATCAACAAGATACTTTTTCTGAATACTGTTTTAAAATAATTAATCCAAAGTTTTTCTATTAATATTAATGAACACTATCCACTTAAATACCCTGTAAAAAGAAGAGAGAATGGACACTATCAGTGCATGAATAGTCAGCAAGTCTTACAAATTGCAGAAGCCCTGAGGGAAATTCATGTTCTAAATGAGTCAGTGTGTGATTGAAAGTGACACATCAGGGAAGCATATTCCATTCCATTTAAATTATTGTCTTTCTTTAGGCTCTTATGTTGTTTATGATGGATTATATTTTGTTTGCCAGAGATTCTGTGTTTTCATTGTTAGCAAGTGCACATCTGCTGCTTCAGCACTCCAAGGTACCAGCTTCAATTAGCGTAATATTCTCATTACATTAAGATGTTTATAATGTCTACCACGCAAATACAACAGGGGAAGAGGACAATATAGGTCAGTTTGAGTATCTCAGTTAAATCAAAGGTATGGCTTTTTAAAAGGCAAAAAATGCTTTTATTAACACGAATATTACACATATTAAAAACCCCTGTGTCTTTGGTTATGGTAGGGGCTAGGTACCAGTGGTAAAATAGAAAGTATCTATTCTACTAAATTTGGTACCAGACTGCTATTAAGAAGGAGATAACAACCTGAAACAAAGGCAGGTCCCATCTTCCCAGTTTTGGAGCTACTAGCATTTTTTGCAGTATTAGTCTTGAATAGCACTCATGAGAAATCCAGCAGTGTCATGCCTTGCCCATGTATGGGCTTGTGTTTATGGAAGATCTTTTTTACTCTCTTTTATTCCAGGTCTTTGCTAGATTTTACTAGTTGTTGAAATAATACATAGTCCCCAAATTGCCCACTAAAATCTGCCTCTAGTCTGCGCAACTCCCAGCTGGGCTTAATGTTACCCTTACTCAGCTTCCCACTCTTTTCACTACTCCCCTTTCTTTCTTTCTCATGACACCCACGCAGCCTCAGACCCAAAGGACACCATCCCTAAACAAGTAGGAAATAGAAAACAAACACCCACTCATCGCCCCTGAATGTTTCCTCCAGACTCATTGACATTCCAACTATCTGTGTTCAGTATCTCCACATCCTGATTTAGCAAAAAAGAAACACTGCTTATAAGTGAGCTACAAGTGAGCTCACTCTGTACATTGTTCTTTGAATTTTGCATGTTAAAACCTCAAACCCTGAATGAGTCTACCGCAGATGTATCAAAACAGTTCATCCAATTTAGTACCCTCATGGAAAGGTTCCTTACATCTATCTCTTACTTCCCAAAAATGAGGTTGAACACACACACATGCACACATTTCACAATGATGTCTCAAGTACACATATAATCACTTATTACAATCTTTCCCATTAAATGGTGGGAAAAATCCTGGAATTATATATGCACTAGTATAAATATCATTAACAGTACTAGTACAGTCACCACAGCTGTCAGTACACAGGGTACATGTATCTTCACAGTTTACTAAACTGTGTTATCAAAGAAACCTTGCAGAGAAACTGCAAGCAAAGCTAAACTTAGGAAGAAAGCATAACCTGATATTTACATTTTATACATTTGCAGCTGATATGGGTAAGTTCAGAAAAGAGGTAACTCTATCCAGTCTTCTGACTTACCAGACTACAATAGGGAGTCATATGCTTACTGCCCTCATAAAAGTTTTTTAACCTTTTTAAGCCAAAAAAGACACATGTATTTATTAATCATCCTATTTAACAATATTATATCATATAACCATCCCACAGTCAGCTAAAAAAAGCCTGTCCGCAAGGCTGTTATTGTACATGTCCCCTACATTTCAAGTATTCATTATTGTTTTATCAATACGAGATTTTGATACTATTTTCAATTTTATAAACCTAATATTATAACCTAAAAGACTCAGCACAAAATTAATCTCTAGTATAATGTTACTGAACTGATTAGAAATACAGCAGGAAAGAATTTTGCTCATTCTTTCCTGAAGGTGATGTGAGCAACCATAAAGGTGGCCTGGTTAGAAGGGGAATATTACTGAGCAAAACAAATGTCTGCTGATAAATACTAACAGAGAAAGGCCTGCCAGACTGGAACTGTGAGCCTGGGAATGAGGCATGGGAACCAGAAACATCCTTGAAAAGTGCAACTGGCCTCTTTGAAGTACAGCTGGGGTACTTAGAAACCACAGACATCCTGAGATACTATGGATATGTGCAAAACCAAGGGACTGTAAAGGCAGCTTACCATCTGAAAAGGTGGAAAAAAGTCTGGAAAATAAAATTGCTCTGAAAGAAAAGGAAACATCATCATCTATTGGCTGTTACATGTGAAAAATAGAAATTAACATAATCAATTGGCTGCTGTAAATAGGATGTCCTATGCTCTCTTATGTCCCTATGTTATAAAAAGGACTTAATTTTTATCCAAAAATGAAGTCTCTCTATCAGCATGAGAGAACTTCCCATGCTTCACATACTTTTTCCTAAACAGGTTGAATTCCACATGAACTTTCTGCAAGATCTTGGACTCTCACCAGGGACACTTGGCTGACTTCAGACTCTGTGACATGGATCATATTTGGAGACTGTCTGTTATTTTACTGATCTCCTTTCAGCTCCTTCTCTCACTTTGGTGTCAGTTCAGTTTGTCCTACCACCTCTGGGATGGTTGGGTCCCCTTGTGAAATCTAATTCACTTTATATATATATTTATATATCTCCATATAAGTAATCTATTGTAAGTATATCTGTTGTTATATTGTTGGCAATTTGCTTCACTAACAGTAAGTTTGTAGTAGCCTGTAATAGTATATACCTACTTAGTTGTTGCTGTTATTAGTTATTGCTATTACATTGATTAGGGCTGTATGAATAATTGCTGCTATTACTGATTGTTGCCATACCTTTGATTGGTACTATATTGTTGATTGCTAATAGTAACTTGTAGTAGCAATTGATAGATAGGTAGATAGGTAGATAGACAGACACATTCACTTTATTAATTGTAGGTATACTTGCTAGTGGTGATTGTTGTAATAGTTTACTTGCTAGTGGTGATCCTTGTGGTATTTCTGGTGATCTGTGATAAAGCAGAGAAATTCAGAGGATAAATCCTCTAATAAATGTACTTGTGTGTTATTGCTTCCTATGAACCCACAGGCACAATCTCTGTATACCCACAGACTGGGTAACCCTTTAGCTTGTGACAAAAGGCCATTAATTATCTGATCTAATTTGCTAAACTGCTTAAAATGGTTCAAAAGGAGAACAATTTTAAGTAGAGAATAGCAATCATTTTAATTTAATATCTTATTCAAACTGTTTGACAATCTCAAACATTTGCTCAATGAAGAATTGACAAATCAGTTCAAACAAAAATTAAGTTAAACTTCTATTCATGGATTCCAGGAAACTTGGTGATTTCCATTCACCAAAGGGGAAAGGAGCAAATGTTGCTGATGCTCAGCTTGGAGGTGGTTAATAAAAAACTGGTTTCCCATGTAGCTGAACAAACTTGATGAGGACTATCTAAACACTCATCAAAACCACAGGAATTACCACTTTCTGCATGTAACCATCAGTCCTTTCCTAGACTACAGAGGACATAGTGGGTTACTCCAAAAATCAGATACATCAAAGGTACTTGAAAGTTTAATATCCTTTTAAAACCATGGACTAAAACAAGAGAATCTTGCATATGGAAGCTTTATCCTCTAATTCAATCTGAGCAACTAGCTCTGCACAGCCATGTGTCTAAATAAGATGCTTTCAACTTTGTTTGGATTTGGTTAGAAAGAATTTTACTTCCTTGCGTTCACCATGATACTGGTTTCGTTGTCTCTCCTCATCTTCAAATAATACTGACTACGTCTAAGTACTCTATTTGCAGGAATAAGTATTTATCACAGATTGACCCTGTGATCAAGGAACTCTAAAAATCAGGGATCAGCTCAAGAACAAGGTTTCTCTAGAAATTTGTCTCTTAAGATTTAAACATGATGGGTGGTTGAACATCTAACACACTCATCAGTGCCTAATGTACTCAGGAGCAAGACTAGCATGAACCTATTATCTCACAGGAATTCAGTCCATTTAAAGAAAAGCACAGAAACCCTGCCATCTCTTCCTCTCCACTTCAGGAAACCAGTGAAGAAGTCACTAATATGAACTATTTTCCTAAGACTAACTGATAAAGGCAGGAGGTATGAAGAGCGCCAACATTGCTACTAAAGAGCTGTTAGGAGATACGGTCATCCGAGAGCCACCTAAACAAATTGTTAAGAGACACTGAGCTTCTTCCAAAAGACAGTATAAGCTGAATGACAGAGGAGCAGCCTATACAATGGCCCATATCTTAGCTAACAGTCTCGGGAGCTCCAGAGCTAAAATTATTAAAGCTCATAAGCTAGTCCTGAAACACATGTGAGAAGGCATGAATCTTCTGTGCAATAGGCACAAGAGCACATATTTATCAGTGGGTTACAAGAAACTCTTTGAGGACTGTGCAAGTATTGTAAATTTAATAGAATATGGCTTCTTAGCTAATCCTACTGGTTTGAACTATAACATCTTCACTGAGCTGGTGAAGATTTCCACAAGAATAAGGGAAAGGAAAACAAGTGCAAAAAGTGCAAAAAACTTTGGAGTACTTACTAGATGAAAGTAAATAATTTGCAGTCTGTAGCAATCAGCAATCAGACTCCCAGACCTGCAGATTTGAAGAAACATATCTAAAAAGAGGATACATTTATTTCCGTAACTGTGTAATGGTAGCTAGACAATGGCAAAAGAGGTGATTTTTCAGAGAAGGTGTTAAAGTTTCCCCAAGGACTAGAAAATTTACAGGGAAGTGCTGAAATTGCTTGAGTTTCTTGTCTATATAGCTCAATGCCTTACAAATTTCTTCAGAATTTAAGTTTGGTGCTCTAAACAGACTTTAAAATACTTGATGTGTTGATATCCGTTTCATAGTTTTTACCTTAAATTAGTAATAAATACTCTTGAGCCCAACTCCATAGTAACATAATGGGGCTGTGGGTTATTGTTTGTTTTGGGCTTGACTCTATGTGGTTATAAACTATCTTCTTATTTGAGACAGTTTCTTCAAAGATTATCATAAAATGTTTTAAGGGACAGAAAATTATGAGTATTCATAATATTTTACTGTTCTTTTGAAAAATATATATAATGTAGGTTTACACTGCACATTCATTTTGGAGGAATGTGTATTGCCATAAGAAAATGGCTAGTTTTCTTATTCCATGCCATCTACAATCTTTGACTAAGGGATCATATCACGTGCAAGGGATGTGTTCCTTACTTTGGAGATTAACAACTCGGCAGTCTCCCCATCCTAAAGATTCTTCTACCACAAACAGAAACAAAGCAGCTTGGAAATTTCCATCAATTTTTCAGAACTGCCCAGCCAGAAACCCCTGATCTTAAAGGCCATTGGATGAGAAAAGATTACTAAGCAAGAGATATTCAGGATAATGTACCCTGGCCTTAAAAGAGCCCAACATAAAAATCAGTGACAAATGGACTTTACAACTTTTCAGACAGTGAATCAGCCTACCTATTGCCTCAAGCCCACAGAGTAACAATGACATACTGGTTTTCTTTGTCACTATTATGGCTTCCTGAAGATTCATATAATTTACCACAACTTTCCTTTCCTCTGTCCTGTTTTACAACCCACGTAAACTCATTCAAAAGAGTCGATCCAAGACAAAAAAAAAATGGTAGACTTTGTCTGTGACCTTGGCAGACCTAGACAGATTACAATGTTTGTTCTTTCATTTTTACAGTTGCTGACAACAATTAATTGTAATAAGGAATACATTTAACATTAGATTTCAGAATAAGTTATGTTTTGCTTATCTTCAGGTTTTATTTCCCATTACAGGAGACTAGCTACTTTTAAGGTGCTGTATATAGCAGTCCTGTAAAAATAAAGATCTTCAGGAAGAACACATGGGTTTCAAGCAAGAAGGAGATTATAACTGTTATTTCTGAGAAACTAATTCAGTCAAAATCCACAGGAGCCTGAAAATGAGCATCTAAAATAAGAGTGGCATATGAGGCTATTGAGGTAACATTTTCTTTATAATGTCATTGCCTTCTTCCCCTGTGAGCAGAAATAAAAAAAAAAAAAAAGCAGTGGCACATTTTGAAAGATTTCATTATATTGCATTAGCAACTATCCTTTTCATTTAACATTTTTCATTTAAATTGTTAATATTGATTTTTTTATACACAATCCAGTACAACAGTCACTTATGGAAGGCTTTGTCCATAATTGCAATGACTTCTGTACGGTACTAGAGAAGATGAATATTGATGTCACTGCATCAAGAATTTATACAGTAATAAAACACTGTGCTGTACAGCACAGAACTGTCATTATTTGCCAGCCTAACTCAATTTGAACAATGCCTGTTAGAATAGTTCGGTGATTTTCTTACTAGTAAATGGTATTTTTGCCAGAGCAACATCAGCCTACAATCAGATGTGGTTTTCGCTTACGTCACATATGAACAGGGACATGAATAATTCTCTGCAGAATACATTTTACCTTTACAGCATGCTGTAGACTAATACACACCATAGTAAATAGGGAAATATGTGGAAACAGCCATTAAGCCACATGATTCTGGGATGCTCTGTGCACTGAGGGACACAAGTGATAATTGTTCTCTGCTTTAATTTTAATATTTTATAGAGACAAATATCTGCATAGAAATAGATTTTAAGAGAAGAACATTACTGTCCTTATATGGCAGCACGCTATTTGCTTACCACAATACTGATGACAAAGGTAAGCAGCAAACAGTAACTAAATCCTGCCATGTTATGAAGGGTCATCATTCAGCTATTCCAAGTTATATTAAAAAAAAGAATCAACATGTGCATAAGCAGTTTTTTGCAGCTTCTTGATCAAATTAAGCGAACCATCATTTGTGGGTGGTGAAGAATGATGTGGATATTAATCAGCTGCTCTTCAGGAAAACCATGGACAGAAAGGGAGGCATACTCAAAAGGGATTTAGGACAAAGCAGCATTCTCACAGAAAATGGGGAGCTGGACATGAGAGGCACAATGAAGAACCTCTATAATCAGGAGGCACAGACTAGAGAATCACGAACATGTGAAGAAAGGAAGAGGGAGGACCCTACTGTTTTCTCCTTCAGTCCAATCTCACGCAGAAAACAAAGGAAGAGGACTTTCAGATTTATTTATTAACAAAAAAATTGAGCTTCTAAACTATAACTAAGGGTCATGTTTTGAAGGAACCCCAGCATTTTTCATCTTCCAGCCTGAAAATGCTGGTTCCTCTCCTACATTTACTTTCTTTTCAGGGCTTGGGTAATTGGAGTCTAAAATTTTTAATACAAGATATTTTTTTTTCACGATTCAGAGTGACTGTAGCAAAAACCTCCAGGTTAGACATGCCTTGAATAGCGGAGTTTGTTCAGTACAGGTGTAAAACAGCCAGTTGTTTTGGAAAAAAAATCTGGTATTCATGAAGCTGCCTTCTTAAATATGGAATATTCTCCCTCATACCAGTGAAAATCATTCCACTAGTTTGACTTAAGCAATGTTCAGCCCCAGACTAACAGCAGTTTTATGGTCTTGTAATATTATGTATGTTTCCAAATTTGTAATCACTAGACAACACAAAAATTATGGTGTCCAAGCACTTCTTACCCTAGAACATGCCAAATTATAAGGTCTTTCTAGTATTATGTACAAGAGTACATAAATTAGGTGATCATTAGCAATTCCTACTGCACTTCAGGTCTTCATCTCTCAATTTATTATTGCTGAACTCAAGGGCTGCATCAGCTCTGACCTGCTACAGATGCACTGAGAGCACTCTCACATTTCTGACTACCCATACCATCTCCTTTCTGGAGTGCTGTATGAATTTCCATGGGACATTCTCACCACTGCAAGAGGGAAGTGGCCTTGTGGCTTTCTCGAGAGTTCACATACATGCTGTCTGAATGACTACTCTGAACTTACATTAGAACATTACATTTCAAATTAATCACAACATAATTAATTGTACTACACGGGCTTTTAGGTTATGAAAACTTTTAGGATTATGAATTTTCATTTTAATTTCACACGCAGGATTTTGTGGGATGGATGGCGGTTATAAGAAAATCTTCACTGGTCAAGAAATTAATATTTTGGTCCAGCTGTACTCCTAAGTAATGCTGTCAAACCATTTCCCTGCTGAAAAAAAACCCAATAAAACCATTATGCAGTACCATACATTTCTATACTGAATCTGAGTGAACAGAACTAAATATTTAATTTTTCTTTTAAATAGGCTTCATGGACCTTATACCATCCATCTTATACTTTCCTAGTAAGGAGAATACAGGGTTTAATATTAATTGTAAGATTTTGTCCTTCAGTAATATGCTCTACCTGAAAAATGTATGTCAATACATGTAATGACTTATGTTAACAACTCTTATTAGATAATTACTTTCCATCATTATCATGACTGAGTCCAACTCATCATTGAAACAGAATTTCTATTTTTTTTAATGAAAGCTAAAGGGCAAAATGGTTTCTTATCAGTCACTCCAGTATTTATAGCTAACAGTACATACTGGAAAATTATGCAAATAATGAAAGAGATATTTCATTAATACTTAGAAAAAGCATTTTTACTGAAAAGTCATAGGTTTGCTTAATGGAAAACTGAGACATAAAGGAGCTTCCTGCAATCTTATTCTTCTCATTAGCAATTTGCATTTGTTTCATGAAAAATATTTTGCAAGTTAGGTAGCAAAGGTAAAATAAATGAGTCAGTATCTAATACTTAGTTGCAACTGCAAAGATCCTTTATACAGATCTTATTGCATTTACCTAACAACCACAGTCTTATTTTCTTAATAGCTTGTCATGGAATCTTTTTTTTTTTTTAAAGGTCACACACAAATAAAATTGTATGTTCTGTTACTCATCAGTATTCTTCTACAACACGAACAAATTCTTAAGTGCAACTAACCAACCATCTTTTTTCTCTGGAAAAATAAAATCTATTTTAGAAATTATTTTAAAAATTAGCTACTATTACTGCCTACTGTTACCTGAAATAAATCTTTTCAAAATAAACAATGTTCATTCAGTGCTAAGTGTGATGGCATTTTGCCTGTTTCATAGCTAAGGAGTTGTAAATATGCATCTGACAGCCTCTTTTCCAGGGTAAAACACTGGGGAACCTTAGTCCAGAGGATGTGCACAGGCTAGACTGGCAGAATGCAGTCCTTTCAGACTTCATATGGACAGAAGAATTTTCAGGACAAAGGGAGTGCTGTGGGAAAATTGTCACAAGATGTGACAGAGACTCGGTGGGTATACTTTTTTCTAAAAATTTCCTCCATGGTAAGACACCACAGTTGGCATTGCCTTTTTCAAGTTCCACAGAATAGCTAAATTTTATCTCACTGGATATCTTCATATTTTCACAAACATTTCCATCTGGTTTCACAAGCAAAGGCAAAAGAAAGAAATCTTATATTTAGCACGGACTCCCATGAGTCTAGACACAAGTCTCCATAAGGATTAAGAATGTGCTGAGAGGAGCTGTTATTCTCTAGTTCAGTAAATACTTTTCTACTTTCTGTCAAATGTCAGGAAAAGATTGAAATCTTTCAAAAAAACTGAAGTTATTTTAAATTATTCACACAAAAAAAGATACATCTCAATTCTGAAGTCTTATCAAAGCATGACATGATAAACCATGCATAGGGGAGGACCTACAGAATAATGCCTGGTACATTATTCTGTTCAATGATGGAAATAATTCCATTCCACAGTTAATGCTATATAGTTTTTTATGCATTTGGGGATTATAACTACACTGCAGGCAGTAGAAGTACATACAATCTCATTCTTCCTACAAATGCTTAGTAAAATAACAAATGTTCACAGATATTCTTGTTTCTAATTGGATTCCTTCTAGGCCACCTACACAGAAAAACACAATTGCTGATGCCTGCAGCAGCCACATTGTGCTGTATTATATAAATAGCTCTGGGAGTTCAATAAAGAGCCAAATCATACAAGAGGTTTTACAAACAGGAGCCTTCATCTGATAAAGGTCAAAAGGTCAATCCCCCAATTTTCAAATTGTTTTTGCCTTTGAAATACCAGGAGAGGATCAGGGATTGAGATGGGGAAAGAAAGGAGGCAGCCAAATTTTTGCCTTTTCTTTTGCAGCTATCTATGTATTGGCTCTAAAACATGTTAAATAAATGTAACAGTACAAGTTGTAGATGATTATATGCAGTACTCACAGTAAATAATATGTAATTATAACAGACAGTGAGTATAAAATGGACTGGAATGAAACACAAAATATATTGCTGCAGTAAAAAAAGTCCAGTAACAAACAGTGAAAAGGCTCTGAAATCAAAAGTCCTTTGATAGCATGATGCTGTTTGAACAGCTAAAACGGATTATGATTCCACTGGGTAGGTGTGTACTTTAGCATCCCACATTGTATTAAAGAAGATAAAAATTCAGGAAGCAACTGCCATCAAGAGAAAACCTTCAAATAGATTTTCTCTGCTGGTAAAATTACCACTTACACTTTCCACTTTACAAAGAACTACAAAGCTGTGAATTTGTGTTAGAATAGAGTTTATTCATGCCAAGAGATAACTAGATAGCTAGATAAATAGATATTAACAGACAAACACACAAATATTCTGTGTACATGCACATGTCTTAGATGCAAGAAAGCTCAAAAAAAAAGGCTACAGTGTGAGGCACCTAAAAGTTTATAAAAATCAAAATTAAGGTTTTCTGTCAAACTGGCATCCTTCAGTGTTTGCTGTGGGAAGTGGTGCTATCTGGAAGCATATGCTGATTACCCTAGCACTTTAAAATCTCTCAGATCCCTACTTGATATAGCTTCCTCAGATGCTTCATGTTAAAGCAATCACCTGATTTGCAATCTGGAAGGACTAGTCTGAGCTAGTTCATGGCTTTTCAGAAATACAAACAAATTGAATTTTGCTAACCCTCCCAAAAGAGAAAGAGGAAGCAGAGGGATAGAGGGGCAGACAAATGGGTGAGGGGAGCAGGGGAAAAGACAACAGAGGAGATATTTTAGATTCTGTATTTACAAATCCTTCAGTGTCATTCCTTGAGGAATGCTTCTAGAAAGGAGCTACCTCCTTCCCAGTCAGCAGCAGAAACTACCAACCTGTATAATCACTAAGTGGAAGTAGCTGTAGTCAGCTTTGCTTACCAGGTCTTCCTATATGTACATAGACCGGCATGTATATTTTGAGATTTTCTCAGTTATGCATAATTTCATCAATCATGGGCTTATTTTTCCAAACAAAAGGCAATGAATGCCCTGATTTAAAAACAAGCCCCGCAAGAGTTTTGCTTCCGAGCAAAAGTGCTGGAAGTGCTGGTTCTTCTCAGTGAAACATTTAAGATCTTTTTAAAGGGCAAATGTACTTTCCCTCTACATTCTGGGAAATGAGCTAACCATGTAGCTGTATATCTCTTACAGAAATAAAAATTGACACCCAGCATGGACATTTTCACTGAGAACATTTTAACCTGTGAAATCTTCTAAGAAACTGAAAACAGGATCATAAAAAGAAAAGGGACATGACTTGGATGCAGACCTTGCCTATATATGCCATGGAGGGGGAATCACCCTGGCTTTATCTTGCTGCTCAATACCTGAGCAAAGGTTTTGCTCCAGAGAGTACCAAGTTGGGGCTATGTAAGGAATATCAGTGTCTCCAACATGCTGCACAGCTCAGTACTGCAGGGGAGAAACACCAGGCTCTCACAGTCCATGTCTTCTGCGATCATACTGCCTCATATCAGCACTGAGGAGGAAGGAGAGGGCAAGGCTATTTCTTTCAATCCGCTGGATTTAGTAGCGACTGCTGGAGTTATGATGCCAACATGCCTCTCACTTTCATAGTCTGCAGTAAGGTACCGTATTTGTGCATATACTTGCAGTCACTGAGAATAAAAACCTCCTAAAAAATCTGTCCTGACAACTGCAATTGTAACTGGTACCCTTAGCATCCAAGGCAGATTGTCTCTGTTAGGCCTAAGCAGTGAGGCCCCACAGGCTCCTAGGATGGTACTTGCAATGACACCTCCTACCTTAGCTCTATCAGTTCACCCTTGCAAATGCCTCTTGTGCAGTTCTTTCCTCTGCTTTATTAAGCAGTTTTCTGCATGCCCCTCTAAATTTCATCTTGCTAATCCTTCCAACACAAAACCCGTCATATTCCCTTCTCTCCCACATGAACATAATTTCCCTCCAATTTTCATTCTTCTCTGCATCACCTAAGTAATCTTTTTGTGCAGTCTCTGATGACATACTGGACACATGCTGTCTCTCCAACAGGACCTTGGTCTCACACAGTGAATGGAACAGAAAGACAGGGAGCATCCACAACCGCAGGGAAAGGTCTGCTCAGTCCATGGAGCCCAGGAGGGTTTGTGCACAAATTACTCTGTGGGATGTTGTATGTATTCACATACACAGGAAAAATCTATGAAGTAGTTAGAGCAGGCTTAGGCAAGAAGACTCACCAAATAATTAAATTGTCAAACTCTTAACAGAGTTCTGATAAGTGCTTGTAAATTGATAATCCTCTAGCTAATCATATAGTCGAATTCAAGCCCCTTTCCTAGTGACAGTAAAAATTGCTGGTCCCAAGAGATCCTCTTCCAAGTTTCAACACTTCTTTGAAACACAGATATGCTAGAGGTGCTTCATAAATAGCTGTTTTATACATATATATTGAGGGGCTGGGGTGGTGTTAAACTCAATTTGCTTTGCTGAAACATTCCAAAATTGTTTATACATGTCAAGTTGCAGGCAACATTGTCTCTGCATTATGACTAGGTGAGACCATGATAGCACTGCACCTGGCATACATTCCTTCAGTAGCAGAAAAATTATAGTACTCTCTCATTACCTCAGCTAAGCAGCTGGTTGCATTTTTAGGTTTTTTTCAGAATTCTAACATGAAGAATACATTGGGAGAGTTTTGCCAGTCCATTAGTAATTTTTAACATCATGAACATGATCAAGGAAAAAAATAATTTCCTAAACAGTTGAAAATATGATGGAGATACAATTTATTTTCTAAATAAAGAAATTATGGAATCGGATGTTGGAAGTAGTTCATTCTTCCACTAGTACAACACTTTAGCACTTAATGTTGCTATTGCATTTGCTCTGGATTTTGGCATACATAATAAGTGACTTGCTGTTGAACTGAGCTGGCTTTTTAAACCATCAAAACTATGTAAATTGCAATGTAATACAAGAAAAGTCAGAAAAATACAACGGAAAGGCTGTGAAAAGAAACTCGCATGTGGTGCTCCTGCCATCTTGTGGATCTTCTGCACAAAGTCATGTGAACATTAACTCATTCATATATATATTTAAACAAAGTTTCAATATTAATTCTCCTAGTGCCTACCTGTGGCACAGATCTGCCAATAATAGTCATACACATATGAACTGTTCAGATAAAGCATAGCCATGTGTTGAAACAAAAACACTACGTATCAGGAAAAACACCTGGAAAGAGAAAGATATTTTTACTTTGTAGACATCTTTTATTCCCTTCTGGGCTCCACTCATGTTTTCCCAGAGGAAAGAAAAATATATGTTATTACAGATATATATAAATACAAGTATAAAATATATACACATATCTATATATAAAAGTATTTTAATGGATTTTTCTCCTGGAAATGCATACATTTATAAATATACATACATGCACACAAACACAGGCACCATTCAAAATGCATGCATTTAAATATCTGTGATTTTAAATTGAGTCTGAAGACGACAGTAGATAAAGTACAGGATCAGCCTTACATATTTCCATTTCACTTCTTCCTAAGAGAATCAAGACATATGATTACTTGCCCCATAACTGCAGCTTCCAGGAGCTACTACATCAGCTCAGACAATCTGACCTGAATTTAAACCATTCAACTCAATTCAACAAACTGTCATGTTTCCGTTCAGATAGATTCAGTCTGAAATGAAATATTGAGATAGTTTTCCCAATTGGAAAGCAAAACATTGCAGCAGAATTGAAACTTAAGCACTGAAAATTTCAATTCTGCAGACTCTGTTTTGTTCTGCTTATCATGATGAAATATGGTTTGCGTTAGAAAGCCTTAATCAGATCTAATCAAAAGCCATTAGCCGATCCATCAGTATGAACAGAAACTGCTGGCTTTCTTCATTTCTAATTTGGAGCCCAAACACAGAACCTGGCACTGTTTCTTTGTCCTGAGAACTTCATGCCTGACGACATATGATTAAGGCTTTCAGAGATTATCTGCCACCAGTTCCATAGTGCTAGCACACCCTCCTCAAAACAGAAAGAAATTAGAGTGTGAGCAATGGGTGGTCAGGTTCTTGGGGCCCCAAGATGACTTCTTGAAAAGAGGCTATGATATGGGATTTTAACAGATTGTACCCTGCAAAGAAGGCACATGCAATTCCTAATGCAGAGGAGTAAAGTGTTTACCATTCCATTCTTGCCATATACTATGAAAATATATTAAATATGCTTAATTTTTATGTGGAGGGATTAACAGATAAGAGGACTATCAAGACCACTCACCTGTAGTTCTCTTTCTGATGCCTAAGGAAAACTAGACATTGTAAACTATATTTGGAGAGAAAAGATTGAATCAGCATCTTCAGGAGAGTATAACTGTTAATACCATCCGAGAATTTTTACCACAGTAAAGAATTCTCAGCTGTTCACTGACAGAAAGTAGCTGCTGGTTCACAGAAAATTATTGGATGCCAAATGGCACAAATAGTTAGCAATTGTAGTAATTTGTCATACACCACTGGGATGAACAGTTAAGATAGAAATTGAGTAACCCATTTAACTCCTTGACTCTGCACAGGAGCACTTTACCATCAGTGAAAGCAGTCCCAGCACTGGGACTGTACTGACTTATACGATTTGAAAATATGGATCAAAGAATCTCATTCCACCATCAGTGTAACAAAGCAGCTGCCTGGGACTGGAAGACTTTACTCACTTTTTAAAAAGCACTGTAACTGTGACTCAAAGGTGTGCTATACCAGAAAAAAAGTGACTTTGACACATGGTATCAGTAGACTGCTTTGCACTAGGAAGTGTTCAGTGTATGAATGCTTCTCGCTTTGGTCACTGAAAGCTGTATCATAGACAGACAACCATGTTCACAATATTGTAACCCTCACTTACCACATCACTGGATGTAAGTAAAAAAAAAATATTGATGAGTTTTAATTTAAAAGTTTGTCTTTCCCAGGAAAACAGGGTTTTTTTTCAGAATTACAGATTTTTATATCTCTTGAAAGACCTCTGGAGGCTATCTGGTCCAACACCCTGCTCAAAGCAGGGTGAATTCAGAGCAGGTTGCTTAGCTGAATAGTGAACACCTGGAAGGATGAAGATTTCACAGCCTCTTTAGGCCACCTGCTCCAGTATTTGAATACCCTTATTGCAGAAGAAAACCCACTAATATCTAATTGGAATTTCCTGTATTGCTGCTTATGCCTTTTATCTCTCATCCCTTCACTTTCAGCTGCAAGAAGAGCCTGGTCCCATCCTCCTCATGAAGCAGCTGAAGTCAGCAATGAAAATCCCCCATCTCCCCAGTCTTCTCATCTCAACACAGAACAACCCAGCTCACAGCCTCAGCTCATACACTACATGCTCCAGCCCACTCATCATTTCAAGTGCCCTCCAGTGAGCTTTCTCCACTACATCCGCATCTTTCTTGTATTGCAGAAGCCCCAAACTGGACACAGTAGTCCAGCACAAGTGCTGAACAGAGGGAAATAATCATAATCACTTCCCTCAACCTGCTGATTACACTCTTGCTAATATAGCCTGGGATACAGTTGGCCATTTTCTTGATTGCACTCTGCTCACTCATATTCAATTTGTGTTCACCTGGACTCCTCTCTTACCAGTCAGGACCCAGCCTCAGGCCCAGGTTTCTGTATTCACTTTTGTTGAACTTCATGATGCCCCTGGCAGTCCATTTCCCCAGCCTGACAAGGCCCACTCTGGTTCCATCTACCCTATAGTTTACCTATCCTATCCATACTTCACCAGTTTGTCTACAAGGATACCATGGGTACATAGCAGATATTTGGTGTCTAATGATCCTGAAGTTGAGCAAAGTGTAAACAATTTTTGTGCAGCCTTTCTGTCTCTGGAATATTAGTTTAGATAGGAATTATATCTTGAAACTTGATATTGATACTATAAACTATTCTTTGCATATGCTGAAGGAAAAATAACATGATTTTCAGAAGGGTGCAGTTTTAAAGTTAGTCATTGCTCAAAAATATTTAGATAGTTAATATCAGACATCTTCAGGTATATAAAGAATAATTCACCTAAAATATTTGATATGTAATAACAAGGTCAACTGATGATGAGCATTTTCAGGTGCTCTGAGAAACAGACTGATAATGATTTCCCCACTATAGGGATATGTTTCCAGTCACTCTTATTTTTCTGGAGAAATTTTTTCTAACTGAAATCTTCTGTCTCCTCTTGGCCTGTTTGTTCATAAATTATTGCAGAAAATCTGAACAATTTCAAGTGGGAGGTTGGTAAAAATAAACTAACTTCTTTGGTTATAAGAAAATAATTACTTTTTACCTTTATTTGAATCAGATATGCTGGAGAAAAAAAGAAAAAGCTTTAACTATGAGTAAATACATCCTGTGGATGAGCTGGAATTGGATGAAGTATGATCATTGAAAACTGAATGTATAATACATTACACAGTGCTAGATCTCAGGCTCCAACACACTTCACTGGTAGATGACCACGCCTGATTTTCAGAATGAAGGGTGGATATATGTTTATCTTTATTGCAATAGCATGTACCACAATTGCAATCAGGCACCAGGATGCACCATCCCCAGAATCCCATTGCATTAGTACCATATACACAAGACAAAGACCTTCTCTGCCTCAAACAACTAGCACTTAGGAGCAAGACAAAAGAAAATAGAATAATTAAACAATTTCTAAGACCTCTAAGCTGAAAATATCCAAAATTAATAACATATATTAAAACAGACTAGGTTCTCTATCAGAGAATCAAATTTCCAAGGTCAAGTTTCTCTGATACTAGATAATAAGCATGAAATCCACTAGCCAAATAAAAGTTTTAACACCACTTTATTGCCAGTCCACACAGAGAATGACTGTCAGTTTTAACAGTTCCTTTCAGCTTAAATGCCAGAAGCATGAGTTACTGATTTAAGAATAGCAACCCTGCCGACAATTATGTGTTGCTATAGGGTCTAATTTCCTTTTCTTAGCTCTTTATCCTGTGTTTTAAGACCTTGAAAATTATGCATACCTGGATATTTTAAAAGTGACTGCTGTAAAATTAATCACACTAAAGTTAAGAAGTGTGAGGATTAAAGTGGTATCTGTCACCTTAATTTTGCACCCCTGCTTGAATGCATTGTAATAGCCTTAAGTATATCACCACATGTTGTACAGATTTCTACCTCTTTCAGTATATAGTATGAATTGTCTCTGGGAACAAGTCACTGATTCACAGCCAAAGCAGCAGTTGGCCATAACACCTTGGTTTGATTTGTCATTGACACTGGGAGATGTAAACAGAAATAGGAAACAAGATGGCCTTTTGAGTAAAACAGATTAAATCTGTCCCACTGAATTACATTTTATCCCTGCCTCTGTCACAGAGACTCTCATCAGCAAAGCAGAAAAGCTTTTAAATTATTTTCTCAGGTGTCTACTAATTATGAGTTTCTCATTAAATGCTTGACTTGTGACTCTGCTCTGGGGGATTGTTCACAGGGGAAACTAAAATCAGCAAAAGCTATGCCTTCAACCTGAAAATTGCTAATAGTAAGTGTTCTGAAAAAAATCAAGCTCCAGACACCTTGAAGTAGTTTCCCCTCTGTAAAAACAACCCAGTATTTCTCTAGAGTTGAATAATCAAGATCATGTGAGTTAGTATTCTGTCTTCAAGGAAGGCCAATTAAAGTAAATATTGTATTGAATCACACCATGATATTAATATATAAAATAGGTTCTCACTGAGTAAACAAATTTGGAACAATTAAAATACCTCAAAGAATGTATACATAAGGGTTTCGCTCAGCAATAAGGTTGCACATGCACAGAAAACCTTAATTTTGGCATTTTTTACACCTGAGGTACTTGATCTTGCAGCAGGTGTGTTCCCTTTTACACAATACAGATTAAATTTTTAGTATTTAAATTTCAGGTGATCCCATTCAATCAAGTCACTGAGTGAATCACAAATACAGAATAATTTCTACAGTTTTGCAATGATCAACTTATTCATACTGTTATATTTCCATCAGATTAGAATCTTGGTTTTTTCTTCAGCTCTAGAATGGGACAAACTCATTACTGCAGCTTATCAGTAACACCTGGTACCCATAAGAGTTCCAAATAAATCACTTCATTTTGTTCATCAGTATTTTTTGTCTCACTAAATTATTACCTTTCAAAGCTCTTATCACTGGGTTAGACCGCAGACATCAGCCAGCCAATAAACAAAGCATATCATTTTATTTTCATAGAAAACTTAGCTGTTGTTAATGTGTATTTAAGCAGACAAAAAAAATCACTATGAGATCCAAAGATGATTGCACTAGGTAAGCCAAAAGTCCGAATTTGTATTTACACATCTGTGCCTACGTTGAGTAACAAGAAAGCCTGTAGCTTTGTGGTAAAGGGAACTTTTGTGCATTAATAACATTAGAAGTTGATTTTTTAGAGACTGAATTTCCATCAACTTATGAAAAATGCAAAAGACTGTCAGGTTCAAAAATAGTCTTTCACATACCAAAACTATTTGCAGTGCACTTTGTCTATACTAGATTGGCTTCAATCCAGCTCACCAAGCTGCCTTTCAGTGATACTTTACTTATGATTAAGCCTTTACTCACTTGTTGTACAGACTGTTTAGCATTTAAAATGAAATTTTATTGAAAAGGTTTCTTCTGTGGTTCAGATACCTTTTTCTTCAAATTACTAATTACTATAGGGGAAATCCTTCCTACGCTGATAACTGAATGTAAAGGAGAACAGTTGAAGACTAACCAGAAATATTCATCTTATTCCAAAGTTAATCTAGCCTTGTAATTCAAATGTAAACTTTCAGACCTAGCTGTTACAGGTTAAGCTGCTAAAGCTTGTGCTTGAATACAACTGATGCATCTTCAAGGCCACTTATTACCAAAAATAATTAAAACAAAATTTTTCGATGGAAGATGGCTGACTTGAAAAGTTTTGGTTCTACTGATTGTAGACTGGCAAAATTATAAGAAAATAAACCAAGGTTTTATGATTAAAATTGTGAGACTTTTTTGATAATAGGTGATGACTTCAATATATTAACAAAACTGTCAACATGGAAGGTATTTTTGCTAAAAGGGACATCCATTTTTAAATTATGAAAAAGCAGTATTTTTCTACTTGAGGGATTTCTTAGTGAGAAAACTCATTAAAATTGAATCAATTTAAAATTTCTGAGGAAAGGATATACCAGTGACTTTCAAGAGAGAATCACCTGAGCAAGGGAATTCTATTTTAATAGCCAGATGGTAAAGACAAAGGCTAAGCTTGGAAAGAAAAGGTGCTGCTGAAGTCTCAAAGGGGAGGATGAAGAAGATAAATCACAATATGTGGAAAGGAGCATCCTAAGAGGGGCTGGAAAGTAATCCTTCACAGGCAAGAAGGAGCATCTGGTGTTTGAATAATGATCTTCTATGGCCAATCCTCTTGCCAATCTGTATTATGATACTTTGGTATAGGACTTATCTCCCCAAAATTTTAATCAGAGCCTCACACACACACACATTATTATTCTGTAGTGTATGGACCACAGCTGTGAACATGCATGCGGTTCTGCAGGGGACTTTTATGCTCAAAAAGTTTTTAAAGCAATTTAGCTAATTGCATTTGCACAATTGTCAGTAATATATAAATAAAAAGCACTGGTGGTTTCAGGACAGGGAGAAAAACAAATCCCTGGGTTTTAGAGAATATTGGAATGCTGAATATTAGGGATGCAGGGCACAGAATTCATAGAATTACAGATTTAACTGGGCAGGAGATAGATGCATCTGGGAATGCATAGGGAGAAATGGAGCAGCTACTTGTAATTTGTAGAATATGGGGGAAAGATGGAAGAAATATTTGGAATGCTGTGCAGCTGGGGTGTAGGTCCAGAAAAGGTTGCTGAGCTTTGCAGAACACAAAAGGAAGGCATTGAAGATGTACTTTACTGAGTGAAAGGGAAGTAACTTAGTATAAACTCTGCAGAGATTGCTATAAGACCTTTTAACTCGGTGACATGGGTATAAAAAGAGGTGGTAGAAGCTCAAATATTTCACTGTCAAACAGGAACTTTGCTGACATCCAAGAAGTGTGGAAAGCAGACTCTCAGCTGCCTGCTTAACCAACATCACTACAGCATCCAATAGCAACAGCCTTCTATTTTAGCCCAAAACTAACAACTAGTTGAATGTGCAACTACTAGATCTGGATGCTATTGCTCACACCAGATTATGAGATGCAAGGTACTTGGAAATCCCCAGTGGAAGCATTGAGAGTTCATTCTGCAAATGCAAGAGACCTTACTGTACCTCCTTCAGCAAACTTATTGAAGAAACATGGTTATCATTTGTGTGGTATTGCTGTCCACTGTTACAAGACTGGGTACTCAGCATGGCCTGCCATCTTATTCAAGCTGCCAAATGGAAATCACCAGTAGGACCAAGTTTCTTTTTTATTGTCTTAAAAGAGGAGGAAAGCAATGCAAATGAAAAATTATTCAGTGATAGCTCTCCAAAACCCCACTGAGTATTTGTAGATAGCAAATCTGCAATAGTTGCAGAACAATTCAGACCAGAAACCTAAATTCATCTCCTGCAGAAAGGAATTCAGAACATGTCTATTAGCCCTATCAAGAAAGTCTACAGCCAAGAAAGTTTATATTCCTAGACTAAACCAGTCATCTAGACTTCTACAGCCAATGGAGACAGCCACACCCAGAAGGTAAATAATTCCATCTTAAAATAGGTCAGTAAGAAAGTAAGGTTGAATCGAGAACTGACAGGACCTATCTTTGTCTATTATTTATAGAAAAACTCCATGATAACAAATTAGATAAAATAAGTCTTACTTGGAGCAACCAGCTATCTCTGTTAGGCAGGCACACTTGGTAAAAACTAACATATTCCCTCACTGAGCAGAACTTTTCCATTTGTCTGTTGCTGTTTCTCAGTGATCAGTGTTATCTCCTTGAACATCACTTCTACTGCTGTATTATTGGATTGTTAAGACATTTTATTCCTTCTGCAATATCAAAAAAGTGTCTGCAACCTATTACTATAAATGGATTGTAAATTAACAGTTTGATACAAGGTGCCAGATTTCTCTGGAGGCATGGCTCTGGCAAGTGCCAGATGCTTTTTAATTCTCCACTTCCAATTATTCCAGGATGACCAAAAATTCAAATGCTAGTAAGTAGTTTACCACTAAAAAAATCCAGACATTCCCCGTTTCTTTCTTGATAAAGATTGATAAAACTTTGTTTGGAAATCTCTTAGAGATGTAATTTTTCCCTAGATTCTCCATTGTTTCCTCATTCTTTGCAGTAGAACTAGTAAAGTTCCAATATTTTTTTCTTTAATTCATGTGAGTATTCAGTTTCTTTTCCAGTCAGGAGGTTGAAAGTGCAAAACAAAGAACTATAAAGAGGAGGAAAATAACTCAAGTAATATTTTCCAAAACTGACAGGGGAAGGGAACATTCGGGTATAGACAGGGGTTTGTTTTGGGGGGTTTTTTTAGAATTTCTCTTCTCACTTTCTCCAAGCCTTTTTTAAAAATATAAATACTATATATACATTATAAGTTTACTACATGTCAGTGTTCATTATTTTACTTTCAGCACAAATAAGATTTAAAGAGTAAAAAATACTAAGCATATACTTCCAAGGTCCTCCTTTAACTTGGAAGTGACTACACTAAAATGCACAATACAACTATGCTGCTGAATTTGTGGTCTGCAGGTTTTCTGTTTTCCCTCAGGAATTTAATGGAGATGATTTTAAATTAGAATGTAAGTCTCCTCCTTATATATGTAACCTGTTATTTCATCTTGTAGTTCAAAGTTTTTCACTTTGTCTGTACTACTAAGGGTATGCATAACAGAAGTGAAAATTCTGATTAATACTACTATCAAGAGTGTGTGCTAATCTCTTATATCCAGAAAAGTTGTAGGTTATTTCCAAGCTGATGTCATTTTTAGAAAAAAAAAAAAAAAGAGTATTTTTTAAATGCCTGACATGATTGGGAAATTTATAATCTAAAATACATCCTCCCTGTTAATGTTTTTTATGCAGATTATTCTATCTGGCCCATTTTGCCCCTTTCATTCTGTGAAATACTTCAGGACCCTTATGGTAGGCATGGCATAAATGAAAGGTCAAAATAAGACATAAAAATAGCACTTAAGACATGCATACTTGGAAGACATAAATCAAAATTATTCATGTGCATTGCCTATCTAAAAAGAAATTATTGCTGTCTTGACAGTCATCCACAATATTTATTTGTGCTATGAAAAAAATTACCTTTTACAGCATGTGGTGGACCCCAGGACATCCTTGCCATCCTTCAAGTTCCTGGATGGGTGCCAGAGAACAGGCATGGGGATGCTCAGCCTAGGCCAGGGGTGCACCAGGGGCTGGCAGGGCCTGTCCCACCGTGCCAGCCAGGAGGCACCAGGACAGCCCCAACCCCAGGCACTTCCCTCAGAATAGGACAGGAGCCTGCAGGTGGGCCCAGCTCAATGGGTCCACAGCTGGGCAGGGCTGTGGAGAGCTGGAGACTGGCCCTGCTGCAACATTGCTGAGGCAGGGCCTGACAGCCCCAAGGGGGCTCACATGGGGCCCTGGGAAGGGATGGTCAGACCCAAAAGCACCCTTGGGGCCCAGACAGAGGCCTCTCCTACCAGCAAGGTCTGTCCTCACAGCTTGCAGAAGTCTGAGTTCAGTCACAGGCCAGCCTGCCTGTACCCAAGCAGGACAGAGCCAGAGGTGGTGGCCAGGTCCATCCGAGAAGCCAGACCATAACATAGCACCATGGTGGTAAGGCAGGTCTGGAACTGAGCTGGGAAGTCAGCCCACAAGTCATGGCCAAGATGAGGTCCAACAATCACTGGACAAGCCTAAGCTGGGCCAGGGAGCCAGCTCGGAGGTTGAAGCCTGACCCAAAGGGCACTGTAGAGAGGCAGGGGCAAGGCTGACTCATCTGAGCTGAGGAACACAACCACCACAGCTCAGACAGAGTGTGAAAGCCTGGGGCTGAGCTTATATAGAGCTTCTGGACTCACGGGTGTGGGTGGAAGCCCCAGGTAAGGCTGGCCAGGGGCTTTACGGCTTGTTAGTGTACTCAGTGCCCTAATAATGGGAATGGTGAATCAGAATGAATACAGCTCTGCTAGGCTACAGGTTCTTGGTTTTACAGGTACGTATATACAAACTAAAGAGTGGCGTGACTGTCCCTGACTAGAGCAAGACAGAAACAGTCATTCCTAACTGAAGAGGCACTCACAGGAAGCACGAAAGACAGCTCTTGAATTCAAGGCTAATACTTCTATAGGCAGCAACATCTGATTTCTCTATCAAAAGCTGTGTCACAGAACCAGAGAAACCAGGAGGGGAATGGACTTAAAGACACCATCTAGTCCATTCACCTGCTTCAAAGGCTGTAGAATTGCAGCTATATCATTCCTAATAGCTGTTCTTAAAACTCTCCAGTAATGGCTTTATAAAAGGCATACGCCTAAGGCACTTGCCCTGCTGGAAAATATTTGGGGGTTTGTGGGTGGTTTTTAATTCAAATAATTTACCTCAAACTTTTTTACTCCAAAGTCTATTATTTCTTGTCCTGTCTGTCAATAACATAGAAAGCAAATAATTTCTTTCCTCTTTCTGTTAGTTTCTTCTGGTTTTTAAGACTGACCAACTGCTACCTCTGTCTTTTCCTTTGTTGACTAAATAACTCCAGATCTTTCAAACTTTCCTCATAAATCACAGGTTTTAAGAGGTGGACTGCTCTTGCTGTTCAGTTCTGAGTTTTCTTCAATTGTTCTGTATTGTTCATGAAGTATGAAGACTGACATAGTCTGCTTGCTAAATATACCTGAAAGTTGATTTTCAAGGCACAATTTTGAAAGTTTTTTTCCAGATTTTTTTTTCAAGTTTACTGGGAGCCCTTTGAATTGTAATGCTATCTTCTAGTCTAGTTGGTGTCACCTGCAAATTTAAGAGTCATACTCCCTATTCCTTCACCATGGACACTAATGAAAATAGTGAATAGTAGCCTACTAAACCCCCACTCAATATATTCTCCTCTTCTGGAGATGAGTCACTAATTAATACTCTGTAAGAACAGTTTTCCAACCAGCTTTGCACTCTAGCAGTTTCATCTAGACCATTTTTCTACATGTTTTTATGACAATGTCATGTAAGAAAGTGTCAAAAGAGGTAAAATCAAGCATCTTTCCTACCACAAAGCCATGTTCCCCTTCATAAATTAAACTACTTGACACAATTTGTTCTTAATTAATCTATACATCTAGGTGTTTATAAATTGTTTCATTATTTGTTTCAGTATGTTTTGTAATAAAATATAAGAGTCTATAACTCCTTAGATTCCCTTTGTGATGTGCTCACCCTCCTGCAGACTTTTTTGGTATCACCTGTTTTCTGAAAGTTTACAAAGATAACTGCGAATGACTTTAAGGCCACATCAAGCTTGTTCTCTAAGTGTTTAGTGAGGAATTCCACTGAGCCAAGATGATTTGAAAAAAACATGTTTTAGCAGGCCTCAACCCCACATTCCCTCAGAGGTAACCTATTTAATGCTGGTATTAATTCTGTTGGCCTTCTGTAAGAGGTCCCTCATCAGTCACTAAGGTCACCCTCCCCCCCAAAAGTCCTCAGTCTCATCCCCACCAACCTCAAAGGACAATTTAATTCTATATCTGAAACTCCCTGACCATGGATCCCACCAAACCACATTTCTACTGGCCCAGGCTGAGGCACAACCCCTGCAGGCACTGGCTGTGGAGGGAAGAATGAGAGCTGTCCCCCATTATCATGCTCCATCATAGTGCTTCTCCTCCTGTAGGCAAGCAGTGATTCAGCCCTCCTGTGTGATCCTCCTCACTCACACAGATCAAAACCAGGGCAGTGGCAACTGATGGATTTGGCCTTACAGTGGTTCATGGGGAACAAGACTGTTTCCAGGCAGGGTCTTCTTCCCTATGAGTGTTGGCTGCCACAGGCCCAACCCAGCCTCCTGCACGGCTACAAAGCCTACCTATAGTCCTCATCACTCTTTTCTGCCATCAGCTGTACTTTCAGGGGAGCAGAGTAAGAGGTGGCCCCAGCATGGTTAGTCCTGTAGACCACGCAGTGACACTTCCCCAGACATTAATGTCCATGGATACTTGACTAAAGACAAAGGCAACAGTTCCTAAAGAACAGTGCCCTTAAAACAATACTGTGGAGTTACACTTGCTCCCACAGAAGCTATATACTTAGCCATTTTTGTGTTGTTACTTCATTCCTGTTTGACTCTTCCCCAACACAGTCAGGTGTGGCAGATCTAGCAGCTGCTGTCAGAAGCATCTCATCCACCATCTTCAGGCCCACTTCAAGATTTCAAATTAAAGAAAGTCAGTCATCTTCCCTTCATCAAATCCATTGAAATGCTTTCTTTCTTGAATGAAATGCATTCCCTGTAGGGAATGAAAACAGCCTGCCATGAGGTAGCATAAACTTGGTCCCATAACCCACATCTCCTCCCCCAATAGGTTAAACCCATCTGCCATGCTTTTAGATGTCTATTGTCTAGCCAAAGGTTTTGTTTTGGGGGAGCAAAATAAAGCAAATACACCTTTAACATCAATAACCTAAACCTAAGTTTTATATCCTATATAAAAGTCATATTTGAAAGCCAAAGACACACAATAAATGTCATTGTTTTTCCATTCCCAGCAGAGAGGCTAACATGCCTGCCCATGCTCTGGAGGAAAGTTAAAAAATTCTCAAGACAAACTGAGAAAACTGATGCTTTTCTTTCTGCTGTAAACTGAAACATCATTAACAAATTTCCATCTCCAGGTCTGAAGAGTCACCTTGAAGCAAAGGCTGAGTTGAAATGAGTGCCTGGAATAAGTGCCTGGAATACTTTCCCAGGACAAACATCCTCTTCACCAGTTTATTAGCCATGTCTACCCTAAGAGCTTCCACATACAAAGAGTCACTCTAGATGTGTTTCAACCGCACTTCAGGATGAGTCTGAGGGATGTTTTGGAGGAAAAGCAGATACTCAGAAAAGTCATGAAACAAATGTCCTCTAGCATGCTTTGGTTCACTCCTGATGATCCAGATCTTCAGTCTGCTTTATCAATACACTAAGATTGCAGCACATGACTTGGAGTTCCTCTGCTCAGATTCAGCCTTTCAATGCAATTTGATCTGGTCTGCTTTTAAAAGACACATTTTTTTATCTACCTTCAGCTTTTAGACCTAATGTCCTACATCACTTCTTGGAACAAAAAAAACCAGCTCCCTCTTCTTAAAAGTGCCAGAATGGCACAAAGACTGCTTTAAATAGCACTATTTTGATTCCTCTTTCTTCTTCTGTCCTCCAGGTGTCTTCTGTAGCATCCACACCTGATTGCTGAATTCTGAAAATTCTTCAGAAGCCAATTCTCCAGAGACAGTTTCGACAGTCTTCATAGTCACTAAAATGTTGATAGGAGAGGGGACAAAACAGAAGCATAGAATCATTTAGGTTGGAAAACATCTTTAAGATCATTGAATCCAACTGTTAAACTAACACTGCCAAATCCACCACTAAACAATGTTCCTAAACTCCACACCTACAGGTTTCAAATACGTCCAGGGATGGTGACTCAACCATTTCCCTGGGCAGCCCATTCCAATGCTTGACAACACTTTCAGTAAAGAAATTTTTCCTAATGTCCAACCTAAATCTCCCTTGCTGCAACTTGAGGTCATTTCCTCTTGTCCTATCACTTGTTGCTTGGGAAGAGACCAACATCCACCTCATACCTTTTAGGTAGCTGTTCAGAGTGATAAGGTTTCCCCTCAGCCTCCTTTTTTTCAGGCTAAACAACCCCAGTTCCCTCAGCTGGTCCTCATAAGATTTGTGCTCTAGACCATTCACCAGCTTTGTTGCCCCTCTTTGGACATGTTCCAGCACCTCAATGTATTTCCTGCAGTGATGGGCCCAAAACTGAACACAGTACTCGAGGTGCAGCCTCACCAGTGCCAAGTACAGGGGAACAATCACCTCCCTGCTGGCCACAGAATTTCTGATACAGGCCAGGATGCCGGTGGCCTTCTTGGCCACCTGGGCACACTGCTGGCTCATATTCAGCCAGCTGTTGACCAGCACCCCCAGGTCTTTCTCTACCAGGCAGCTTTCCAGCCACTCTTCCCCAAGCCTGTAGTGTTGCATGGTGGGGTTTTGATTGAAGTACAGGACCTGGCACTTGGCCTTGTTGAATTTCATACAGTTGGCCTCAGCCCATCGATCCAGCCTGTCCAGATCACTCTGTAGAGCCTTTCTACCCTCAAGCAGATCAACGTTCCCACCCAACTTAGTGTCTTCTGCAAACTTGCTGAGGGCACACTCAATCCCCTCATCTGGATCATTGATAAAGATATTAAACAGAACTGGCCCAAAAACTGAGCCCTGGGGAATACTACTTGTAACTGGCTGCCAACTGGATTTAAGTCCATTCACGACCACCCTTTGGGCCTGTCCGTCCAGCCAATTTTTTACCCAGTGAAGATACACCCATCCAAGCCATGAGCAGCAATTTCTCCAGGAGAATGCTGTGGGAAATGCTGTCAAAGGCTTTACTAAAGTTTAGGTAAACAAAATCCACAGCCTTTCTCTCATCCACTAAGCAAGTCACCTTGTCATAGAAAGAGATCAGGTTAGTCAAGCTGGACCTGCCTTTCACAAACCCATGCTGACTGGGCCTGATAGCCTGCTTGTCCTGTACATGCCGTGTGATGGCACTCAAGATGATCTTCTCCATAACCTTCCCCAGCACTAAGGTCAGACTGACAGGTCTGTAGTTCCCCACATCCTCCTTCTGGCCATTCTTGTAGATGGGTGTCACATTTGCTAACTTCCAGTCAACTGGGACCTCCCCAGTTAGCCAGGACTGCTGATAAATGATGGAAAGTGACTTGGATAAATAAGTCAAGGAGCCAAGAGGGGTGAGATCATAAAGGATTTAATCTATTTTGTTTCTGATGAAGAGAGATATGTTTGAAATAGAAGGAAAAAATTGGGGGTAGGGGCAATAAGGAAACCAATGTTAAGAAGTCAAGGATTGTATGTAAGTGGTACCTCTGGCTATTAAATCCAGTATAGGACTGTTATGCTTTGCCCTGGAAGATGAAAAAACTGATGGAGGGGGGAACATGCTGTACTGAAGGAAGTGCCGGATTTCCTTCAAAAATGCTGAGCAGCAAAAGAAGTGTGGAGGAACTGGGCACTAAGGACTGAGTCAAGGCTCAGGATTAATGGGATAGTATCTTACACTGAGTGGAAGGCATGGAAATAAGAGAGAAAGGGAAAAGGAAAAAGTGAAAGCAATGAACATTTTTTCTACTGAAAGGATGTAAGACCTAGCGTGGGGAAACTACGGATGACAGAAAAGTCCTCCACGTCCCTTGCTGGAGATTTTGGAAAAATTGAGAGAAAAATATATATGATACAAGATGAATGAACATGCAGCTTTGGCATTTGGACAGATATGCAGACATTGGTATTATCCAGAATAAGAGTAAAAGCTGGAGAAGAAGTGAAAGTTTTCAAAATGTTTCTCACCGTTAAATAAAACCCATATATTTTGAAACAAGTGTCTTTGTGACACAGCAAGATGGACTCCCCCCATAACCAAAAATAAGGCATGGTCTGTGAAATAGGAGTCCATATTAAGAGAACTGCAGAAATAACAGCTGAAGTGGAAACTTTTTCCTTCTCTTGTGTGTGACAGTTTAGAGGTGAATGCCACAGAAGATGAGTATTGTCATTCAAGAAAGAGAAGGAAACACGTTATAAACAGAGGCAAAGCAATGATTACAACAAAGGCTGGAGAAATATGTAGAACCTGCAGAGCTGGATGAATAGCTAGAAAAGTGAATGGTGATGAAGATAACAAAAAGGGAGTATGAGCTGAGCGTGATATAATCCGATCCATGAGGTAGAAGTAAGTGACAGTGAGCATAATATGAAAGAACTGGAGAAAAGTAAGGGAGAGAAGGAAGCTCAGAAGAAAAAAAAAATGTTAGGAGAAGAGGAAGCTGGGAAATCAGCACGGGTTACAATAATGAGAAGGGAAGTCAGAGGGAATTGCTTGTAGTGCAGTCTTTGCTTTTCTGTCTGTATGAAGACATCATTCCCACACATTGAGCAGTGCAGTACCCCCACAGATTTAGGCAGAGGAAACATGAATGAGGAGCAGAGGGTGCATCAGCAGACACACATTTAGGATGATAAAGTCCTGATCTTCACAACTGCACTGTGATCAGAAATATGCTGAGATGCAGAAATTCACTTACAAGCACTCTTTTAGAATTACCCTCGTTCAGTGGGAATCCCCATTCAATGTACAAAATCAACTGAGAATTGCCGGGATGAATCACAGCAGTGGTCCAACATGCCCTAGTAAATACCAGAGATGTTAGGTTCCAGGCATCTTGGGTGTAAGATCACTAAAAAATTCATTGCTTTTTAAGTCACAGCCCTCATTTTCAGTTATTTCTGTATGTATTTTAACTAAAAGTCCCCTCTGTGTAAGCCATGTTACTTCATCATAACTCTAAGATTGTAGTAAAAGCAAAGGAATATATTTATTTATAAATATATACCAAATTAATAATTCTTTTTAAATTGTTGCCTGTAGTCTGGTGGCAAACTTGATTTGGGTTTTTTTTCCTCTTTGTGGGAAAAGCACAAAAGTTCACAAAAATTGACATAGCATCAAGAGATGAAAAAGCAAAAAAGTACAATGAATCAGTATGACCACTGAACTGTACTCACATGCATCAAACAGTAAAACATCTCCACTCTGGGACACAAGAAACAGCTGGAATTATCAGGAAACTTAATGGCAGGTAGGCATCCAGAGAAAATAATGGTTTTCTTATGGCCACCACCTTCTCTCTCCACCTGTGATTTAGTGGCCTTAAAATACCAAAAAATGACTCATTACAAGTGTAGGTCCCAAGAAGGAAACAGATTATTAAACCAAAAATAAGATGTAAATGTTCTTTAGGTAATGGCATTTCTCAAGTGTGTGTTACAAGGGATCTAAAAAATTATTTCATTGTCTTCTGTGCACCACAGTGATCTCCATGAATCCTGCAGAAATTCAGGCTCTGATCCTGCAAACTCCACTTTAAACTTCTGAGTGGTCTTGTTAGCTTTGCTGGAGTTACTCTTTCACATGAAGTCAAACACTGTTATCAGCACTTCTATAATTAGAGAAAAGTTTCCAAAGCTTATTAAAGTATTTGTCAAAGCAGTCGGTCACTGAGTAGGATTCTGCCAGGGTACTAGGAATGAAAGTGAAACGTAGGCCACAAACAACTTAATGTCATGTTGAGGAGTACTCCACAAACACTGAATGTGGCTGAAATACCTCATATTTTATCTGGACATGCTCCTGGAAAAAGAGAATTTGAAGTGTATTTGAGGAATTAAAAATGAACTAATAAAAAAAGTCGTGAGAACACACACAAGCAAGTATCATTACTTGCACTACACTCAGTGCTTCACCAACAGAGAATAGATGCACTATTCTCTGACCTATTAAACAGATCAGTTCCCACTTTTGTGTGCACAGCCATTCACACTTCTGTTCTGCCAGGAAATACTGAAGGTTTAGGTCTCTGGTCATGCCTTATAATTTGCCTGCATACAAAACTGCCCAGTGAGTAGTAAGAGGTATGCTTTAAAAACTGCTTTGGTTAAACCACTGTGAACACTCATGGGAACCCAGTGGAGGCAGATGGGGTGTTATGCTAGAAACATAAAGTCTGCTTTAAGTAAAATATAACTATTACATTATCCAAAAGACAATTTCTTAAATTACACATTGCTCATGCCACAACACCACGGTATGTATTTAGATCAGTATTGCTTTGAAGGCCCTAAGTCACACAATGAAATATCATGGGCCTATAGCCATAGCAAAAATGAAGAGAGGGCATCACTTTGTCCTCTGTGAGAGCAGAAGACAAGTTTGGGAGCTCACTGCTCCCCTGTGATTGGTAAGAACCCTGAGTAATTTCATGTGAGTACATGAAGTTTCAGGATGAAAGGTGTAAAAGTGAGAGAAGTTTTAGATTTCCCTTGTAACGTTCCTGAGAGATATATCAAACAAACCCCACACCAATTTGTTTATTGGGATTTTCAGCAAAATGACTGCAGGCTACTGCAAAAATAAGATTCATTTCTTGAACAGAAACATGGAGAAGGGACATTTGTGTAAGACTCCATACCCTTGCAACCCAAAATAGTTTGTCATTCTGGTACCTGATTTTCAATTTTTAATATAAGGTATTACCTAAGTGTCAAGTTTAATTTAATAAAAAAAAAGATATTTTCTAATTCAGATAGAGAAATCTGTTTCCAAATCATTTATCTAGCTGTTGAGTCACTGGCTAATCGAAAATAAGTAATAGTTGTATGCAAGAAAAAATAAGGTCGCACAAGACTTTCTGTTGAATTTAACAGTATATTTTCACAATGTCTCTGAGTAAGTGCATATATCTTACACAGGTATATATATGATATATATTTCTTTATCTTATAAATTGTTTGGTTTTTCTGTCTTCATACACTGGATCCAGCATTCACTGAAGTAAATTCACACTGAAGCAAGTAGGAGTCTTCCACAGATATAACATCAGAATATATATGTGGGAACAGCATAAATAATTCATTCTCTCTAGTGAATCTTTATTAATTTTGCATAGTATCCAAACAAAATAAATACTTGCTATTTCTATGGTATGTGCCCTATTGGTTTCCTACTCCATCGGTGTTCCATCTAATTACATATGCCAGATGATATTATAGAATTTTCTTCTATTTAACTTTATTTTATATATTTTCTAAGAAAATCTGCTCCAACTGAAAACTCCAGAACACTCGTACTGCTCTTAAAAATCAGTGGGAGCATGTCCACCACCCAGACAGTTTTATCGTTGTGTTTTTAAATTAAATATTACACTTGTGTTTGGTATTTAATTGACAAATTAACTTACCTAGTACCCTGCCCCCCAGGAGGAATTGAACATCCCAAATTTCCAGTAAAGCCATGATAAAATTGACTGGAATGAACCATCTTTCATTTTCACTGAGCTCAAATACAAAATCTTCTCACTGCACCAAGCCCTTATAGGTCACCCTACTCCCCAAGTTTTGCTGAAATCCAAGTAAGACCTTTTTTTAAAAATAATTACTCTTTTTTTTCCTGTGCATGTGCACGTCTCAGAAGTCAGTCAGAATGTAGTAATCTTGTTTCACATTGCAAATGTTGTGGTTAAAACAGTCCTGTTTCCAAAAATCTGACAAATTAAGTGGCATTTAGTGGCACATGTTTGAAAGTGGCACAAATTAAGTGGCACATGTTTGAAAGAGGAGAGCAACAGAATTTTTCAGGAGTGTGCAATGCTGCTGACATTCAAGTGAGGCAACTGCTTTCATGGCACTGCACTCTGAGCTTAGTGTAAGGGTTAACTCTAGTCTAGAGTTCAGAATGTAAGAAAAAGCATTCCCTGCACTCAAAAACATACAAATGCGTTCAGACAGACATTCAAATCAAATACCAGTGGGTTCACGAATGAATTCAGTTCTCCTGCAAGAACCTCCTTTGCTGCCATAACAGACCCATCCAGGCAGCCAAAATCTTGTGTGGTCAAACAACTTGCAGTGTTACTGAAGATGATGTCTACAGAGCACTGTTCAGGTGACACCCTCCTTTGGCTGAATCCTAAATTGAAAACTTTTGCCTTAGCTATTTGCCAGGAGGTAGGAATGCAACATTAGAGTAGGTCCTTAGATGGACATCTAAATAAAGGTATAAAGTGTATTTCTGCAAAACTGTGACTAGGCTCCTTCCCTGTCGGCCCTTTTCACTCTGTGGCTTTGCGAGATCAGGGGAGCTGACAAGTAGGCAGTAAATCTAGTCTACTAACTTTAAATAGAAGTGATCATCTGAATATGACAAGCCTCTAAGAACTCAAATATGGTTATAAAAATTTGGGCTTCTGCATATAAATATCCACAGAAAGCTTTGATGTTTAGATTAAGATAAATTTTTGTACGTTGCATTCCATAAATAAGAAACTCATCAGTTAGCAATAATCACTGCCTGCCAAGAATGCCCTCACAGTGCCAGAAGGTGTTGAGCCTCTCTCCTTATTTACAGTCTTTGGCAAATAGAGATCATTATAGGTACATTAGTCAGACAATATATTCGAACCAGTTGTAAATAAAGCTGCAAATTGATAAATTCCATTTATTGATTAATGGATTTCAGGAATTTTCTCCTGAGATTTTTATTTTTTAATCATGGAATCTTAGAGCTGTGTTCAGGTTATGTCACAGTAAATTTAAGTATTCATCTGTAACATTGTATATTAAAAATAAAGCCAAATAAAAATTGAAATGGCAATTTAATAAAATAAATAGACACCCCAAATCTTGTAGAATAACTCCACAAAAACTTTGCAATGGTGTTTATGTTGCTAATGTTGGTAATCAGTACTGGATATCAATCACTATAGCTATATCACGCCCTGCTTGAGGAGGATGATGAGGTTAGTGCACTTCATTGTGTTCTTCTGGTTAACCTTTGACTCTGTCTGGGCCCTGTGAATAAGATTCACCTGAAAAAATGTAGTGTCTACCATAAGTAGACCTCATCATCTGAGATAAAAGTGTAGATTTTCTGTAGAGTCACTGAGTTAAATAGGTCTTCTAGGGTACAAATCATCTCCATCTAAAGTAGGAATCTAAAACAGGCCAGATTAACTGTGTCCAAAAAAGTCTGTTTCTTCCCACATACAGACCTTACAGAGAGTCCAGGGAAACTAACACAGACACAAATGTCAATACCATGAAAGTCCATATTATATGAGAAGAATCCCCTGTCAAAGGTCTAAACCTGCTTGCATTCAAGCCCAAAGGGCCTTCAGAATTGTCCTCCTCCTGCAGAAAGACCCAAGTCCATTAAAACGATTGTCCCTGAATGACCCTGGCAACAAAGGATTCCACTAACAGACTTGTTCCCCTGCACATGCAGCAAGTCTTGAACAAGGACTGACCTTTCCCATGCATCAAAACCTCCTCAGTTCTAGTTTTCATATGAAATAGTTATACCCTTATATGAATATCTTATGAGGATTTTCAAATATCCAGTAGCCTGAGCTGGCAAACATCTGAAAATCTGGTAGATCACCATCTGCAGCAGCAGGGCAAATGAATTATTACTAAAAAATTACTGTCAGTCACCTAAACCAGTAAAATTAGATCAGCAGTAAATACAAGATAAAGCCATCCACCTGTAGTATGAAATGCAGGAGATAAAAACACATGTATCTTGACAAGCTGGTTTTTAGAATTCTTTTTGGAATGTCTGGTCTTTTCTAAGTTAAAGCATCCAAGTGCCCAGGCAACAAATGTTATGCACAAAATTATATGCAATATGATAAATGGTGTTTCTGTAAGTAAATGAACATAAATCCTTATACAGGAATTAAATAAAATCTAAAACAAGAATGAGTGTGTAAATTTATGAATAAGTGAAAGTACACAAAGTAAGGCATATGTAAACTTATATTGTGTTATATGAATCATTCTTGACATACGACTCTAACGGCAGCCTTCATTAGAAAGGGGAACAGCAAAAACTTCTAAGAAATGAAGTAGGAATGCTTCCTAACGTTCAGTGGTTTGGCATTCTTTGTTAAGAAGGTGAAGAAAGCGTAAACAGCGCCTGCATACATTTCATGAGTCACTTCAGAAATTCAAAGTTTTGCCTATGAATCTATGTCACTTGGAAAAGAGGATATGATATGTATGTGGTGGGCATGAAAACACTAGATACATTTGTTGTTGTTAGTTGTAGGCTCTGCTTTATAAATGCTTATCTTTCAAAGGATGAAATTTCAAGGAAACAGGTAATATTTGATACCCAAAGGTTTTTACTTTATGCTAGAATGTAGATACATCCTACAGAAAGGAAGTCGTCATTGGAGTTTTAGAGATGCAGGAAATAAGAGTGTGAGTGTGTGTGTCTGTGTGTGTGTGCTGTAATCATGTATGTCTTCTTGGATCATAAATTAATTTACAAATCTACTGATCCTCCAGCTGATGTTATTCATAGGTACATTTAGTATTCTGAGAAGTGCCTATGGATGGCCTACTGCAAACACTGCCGTGGACTGGGGTGGAGAGGCATATATCCATATGCATGTACACATAACAACCTAAATCAAACCTCCAGCGGCAGATTGAGCTATACCTTTATAGTGAAAGTCCTAGAAGAAATGGACTGTTATTTGCAATCAGCTTCCTCATCCCAAAATAATTTCCCTTAGGTTGCAGGTACTGGTCTGTCTCATCTCCTCTAACTAGATCATCCCTTTTCATCTCATCAGCACTGCTTTGGTAGCAAACTCTCTAGCCAGATGAGTGCTGTTGTGTACACTGAAAAGAACTGGAAAAATATGAACTGGTCTTTCAGTCTCTCAGACAAATTTGCTCCTTTGAGATCCCCAAAGACATGAAAGTGTTATTCCAAAACGGTTTCTTTCACTGACAAATATTTTTGAATATTGTTTTTCCAGTTTGGGAACATTGGAAACATGACTGATCAGTCATAGCAATCCATCTCCTTGTGAGCATCAAATACAGAGCAACATCATTGTCTGATTTTTTAAACAATTAGAAGGGAATATTTCCCTCCTAAGTTTCAGTTTGTGCTCGGTTGTCAACTACCACATGGAGCTGAAGTGACAGAGGGAAATGTTTGAGCTGATACCAAATCTTTCTTGCTCTACTCTGCCACCTGTTCTTCCTGCAGGATAGAAGAATGCAGGGAAAGGGAGGACAAGCTGAAAGAATGAAGTTGTGCAAGTGGCTATGTTCTGCTGGGCAGAGCACAGCACAGAAGTGTTGGGATATTAGGTGTTTTTCTTAGCAAACTCAGACTCAAGAATTCTGCAGTAACATCATACTTCCAGTTTTCACTCAGAGAAGCTTGCAAGCCAGTTATACATGAACACACTGAAAATATGATCCTAAAATGCAGAACACATGAAGGAACCAGAAAACCTGTTTTACCACTTCTAAATCAATATACTGGTATTTTGCTTCTGACTTCAGGTCTTTGCACTTGGAGACATCACACAGTGATGGTGAAGAATTCTACAACATAGTACAATTTTATGATGGCTATAAGCCTAGCGGAAACACTTCTGTTTCAGAAGACTTTCACTAAATAGCAGCAGCATTCCTCCTGGTTTCCTGCCAGCTCATGTCTCTGCTGTGAGCTCTGATCACTGAGGCTTGTGGCCCCAGAGCACTCCTTCCCTCCCACTAGGACTGCCTCAGAACCAAACTACCCCAAATTAAAGTAGGACTTTTATGATATCTTAGCAAAATCTCCAGCAGCTCTGGAGGACAGGAGAACCTTGGTCTCAGAGGGTTTCCACATTCCCCACTACGAAGAGATGTGTGAAGTTTTTGCTGAAGCTGGACTTTCTCTGGCTCCTGGGCTTTGCGCTTCATGGCAGGAATGTGCCCTGAGGGGCTTTCCAACCACCCCTGTGTGTCAGAGACTCCCTGGGAGTCCAAACACCCACCCACAGTCTGCCAGCTGCTGGGAGCAGCCCCTGATTAGCCCAGACCTCCAGCTGCATCGCAATTGCCAAATGTCACCTCCAGTGCTCAGGCTGATGAGTTAGCTTGAAAGTATAACAGATCACTCACAGAACCGAGACCTACATGGATACAGATATACTCTGCTGCACAGTCTCACTGTTAGCCTGTTTATTAAATATAATGCTACTTCCCTGTTCATGTGTGTGCTGTTGAGTCAGGCCCTGGTCTGAGGTATTTTCCTTTCTCTATCTCCAGTTCCGGAAATGTAGGAGGAGGAAGAGATGGTCCAGATCCAACAGTTAACAGACAAAAGTGTAATCTTATTTAACCCAACAACAGAACTAGCCATGTGTGGAAGTGCTCCTCACCTGAGAAAAACCACAGGTTATCCAGTCCTCAGTACTACCACGTCCTTTAAAAACAGAACATGCTGTTACAAATGCAGCTGTAACTTTTTCTCAGTACCGGATTGTGTTGCTCTCTTTCAAACAAGACAGATATATTCCTTCATGCCTCCCTTTAACTGAGAAGAAATCAGTTGAGGCTGTGACTCAAAGTAAAACCATTGGCCCCATTGAAGACCACAGCCTCTCCTTTGAAAGCTGTTAGATGTGACTTAATAACATGATTTTTAGGCACATAGCTACTAGTTGGTTTCTCAAGACGACCTGATGCTAGTAACACATGCTGTCAGACCCTCGAGGCTTGATTATTCTAATTCTCCCAATTGCCACTTACAGAAAGTTGTGAGTAGGAGCCCTAGGGATCCTGGTGGCACTGAAACACCCTCATAGATAGCCTTCCCTGCAGCCACTAGCTTTCAGGGTGTCAACCTGAAAAATGGTAGACTCCATTTTTTCTTTTTTCTAAAAGGTAGATAGAAGTATAGCTATAGTGATATTGTTTATACTGAGATCTTCCCTAGCCAATGAGTTTCTGCTCCCAGCTACAACTTAGTTTTAAGTGTGACACTGTCCCACCTAAAGTCCTTTCTCAGAGATGTGTTCCTCACTGAAACCAGCCTTCTCCACTTGTTTTATTTATGTGTTGCTTTTGTTTTACTTACCTAGTCATACATTTCTTGAATGGAGAGTGCTTATAATTAATGATAATTTTTAATTACTGTTATTCTGTAATTAAATTTTTAATTATTGTTATTCATTTATTAATAACCCTTACTGACATTTAAAGAGAAAATGCAATTTTGTAACCATGCTTCCAATAAGTTTAGCAGATTTATATTTATAAAGTTATTCAGTCTTCCTAGGAATAGACAAGAGCATAGAAGACATCCAAACATGTAATTTTTTCAGTCAACATCTCTCTCTGTGACATAAAGATACCTATTACCATATTACCAGGCAATCTTTTTTCCTTTTTTAATCCCATGTCTCTGTACTAACAACCAGTGTTGTCATTAAGGGGATTCTGGGGAGGAAATGTTCATCACTGAAAAAAGCACAAAATCCCATGTACTTTACAGAAAGAAAGATCATTGATTGAAGACTGACTTCTTCAGAAATTTCTGAACTTGTGCGTAGCTTGTAAAAACTCCCCACCCACGTTATTCTCTTTGAAGCACACTCTCACGGAGCTGCTCCTTCCATTTCTTGCCATAAAACTGTCAGCTGAATGTTTCATGTTGTGATACAGCTCTCTATGTTACAGGAAATCGACCTAAGTAGTTTTCCTGTGAGTATAAAAGAAGCAGATAAAATCCATTAACCCTTTCAATACATGATATATTTACACACTTGTAAACTTGTGGGTCTTAGAACAAAGAAAAACAGTCTCAATGGGAAACAGCAATAGTTGTGGGGAGGGTTTTTTCTTTAAGAACATATTTTCTAATCATTGGGTAATTTTTTTTTATATATATCCACAAAAGATATTTGTGGGTGTTTCCATGAGTGATCCTTCTTTACAACATTGCTGTTTCTAACAGATGCAAAGTAATTTTTTTCATATTAAACATTAGCATATTCTCTCAGCCTAGAAAACAAACATCTGTTTTTCTTTTTGATTTGAGAGCCCAGTATCTTGCTGAGACAGATTTGTGCCATAAGCTTAGGTCCAGCTCTAAATTTTTGACTTATGGTAGATATTTCTGATTTAGCTCTTGCTGAAACCTCTTGCTGGACTGTTAGATATGTGCAGACTGCAAGAGATTAGGAGCTTTGAATAAGGCTATACAAGTTCATAATCCTTATCTAAATCTCTCTAGACATCTAGACCAATTCTGGAACTGTAATAAAGATATCTTTCACCGTGGAATTCTTAGTAATTTTTAAAGTCCTGCAGAGATTGGCTCATCAAAACACACACGCACTTAAATGTATCCTAATATTTTACATGAACAAAATTTACTTTGCAGTCCAAAGTGGAGAAGAGAGCACAGTGGCCCTCAGCTTAAACAATAGTAAGAGGTGAGCAGGGATCTTAAGATCCAAAACCCAAAATGTATAGCATTAACTCCATTTATCAGAATTTTTTGTCTACTACCTATGAATTTTAGATTCTTCTCCAAGAAATCCTTTATCTGCACTATATTCTACAGTGAGCTGAACTCTCCTGTCAGAACCACTGAATAAATAACAGGTTGGAAGGAACTTCATGCTACAAGACCACCTTATCTCACTGCATCTGACTATACTGCAAAGCAACTAAACAAAATTATTGAACAGGTATGCAGACACAGCTCAAAAGGGAACAGCATGATAACCATCTTCAAAAGCAAAATAGGTCTTATTTCAGGGAAAGGATTTTTGACCTTCAAGTGGCACTCACAAATAGCTGCAGAGAGCCCCTGATTCAGATAAAATATTGCCAACTCTTCTCTTGTGAGGAAACATGAGGCTCACCTAGCCTTTCTTTTGCTTGGTACTCAGTCTTATATTCTCATAAATTCTGAACTGCAAATTCTTGCTGTTCTACTCTCTTGCTGAGGATATGCCCTCATGTACTTTTGGTATATCGTTGTAATTTTTCAGTAAGTTTAAACAGTTAATGGTTATTGTTGAAGTCAGCTGTCCTTTAATCCAATTTCACATCTAAAACTATTTATCTTGGGAAAAGCAGGAATAAGAGAATACACAATTTCTTTCACAGCACCAACCTGGCTTAGGCCGGAAAAAAAACGTTTACCACTGTCAGAAATACAATAAAACTTCTGAAATAATAAATTCCACAGACTGGCAGTTTGCTTCAGCCTAAGTGATCAATAATCTATAAAAATATTCTTTTGATTCCCAAAAATGTAACTGTGATTTTTAGGAGGAAATAAGAACTGAAGGATTTGGTATCTCATCTGTGCTTGGCGGCACTTATGTGTGTATGACCTACAGATTTTTCTGTGTACCTTACATAAAAATCATACAAATATTGCCCTGACTATTCAGGATATTTATAATAAGGAATACAGTAGTTCTCAAATGTCATGTAAGGAAGGCCTATAGCATAAAACCTGCAGGTAGAAGAACTTTCCACTATACTGAAGGCAGTCAGAGTTTTCTGTGTGGCTTTGATTTCTTCTCCCCTTCTCTGCAAAAGTGCAAGTGCAACAGTTAGGTTAGGATGGGAGAAATTTTAGGTTTAGGTCTTTTAGTTTTAGGTCTAAGCTTATCCCTGGCTCCCAACTAAGACACCTATGGGATACTTTAGCTTAGTGAGGGACCTAAGTAATTTGTGAATAACATTTCTCCAAGAAGGAGTCATGGTAGTCCCTTCAGCCCACGCCTACCAAGACTGAGGGGAAAAAAGTAGAAACATAAAACTTTCCTACATAAGGTTACATAGGTCTTTCTGTAGACCTAGATTAAACACAGACTAAACACACTTTTGTGGTGAATAACAGCTTCAGTTATATTTTCAATGGCTATCCGTTGCTAATGTAATTGCAGACTATATTACATAGCTGACAGGTAAGCTCCAAGAAGTTCTTAACAAGCCATGAGGACATACATGTGAGTTCAATGTTTCTGAACTCTGCTACAAAAGCATCTTTTATTATTTTATTATTTAGTGAATGCTCCCCTCCCT
>JANZLQ010000061.1:176309-200247 GCA_026212715.1 Elanus axillaris
TACTGTCCCTTAACTGGTGCCTCCTAAGAAAGAGAGGCTGAAGAGGGTCATGGATGCTGGCTGGCAGGCAGCATTGCCAGCCACCAGGCCATGCCTCTGCATTCCTCACCAGGTCCCCCCCAGGGCAGAGACCCAGGGGGGTTGCCCCTGGCCATGGCAAGACCCTGCAGGGGCCACAGGGGCTGCACTATAAAGCACCTATGCATGTCCAGGGCTGCTCTCCATCAAGTAGTGGCTCTGAGCACCAGGCGTGCTGCCTGGCACCACCTGTGGTGTGAGGAACTAGTCTGCCTGAAGAAACAGAATATTCCTACAGGAGATTTCCACAAACCAGAACAGTGGACAGAACCCATTCTGAGCTAGCAGAAATCCAACCAGCTGCTGCTCATACACAAAAATCACATATAAACATAATCAGCAAAAAATGTCACATTCCCCCACAATGTTAGCAAGATTTGAGAATTACAGAAGAGCATTGGATGGAAGAATATGGGCATCAGACTAGCTTGTCTTCTGGCCCTGTGGTTTGCAGCAATATTCATATTCCCTCTGGTTTTCTGTATTTGAAAGGATGACAGCAGTTTTTACCACCAAAAAAGTAATGGGAAGGGACTTCCAGTATGTCAAAATTATTTTAAATTCTTGTTTTATTGCCTTCCTTCCTGGAATGTTGCTAAACATAATAAAAAATAAAGGACTATCTCACAGACTGCTAGAAATTAAAACTACTGAAAGTCTGGGAATAAAAGGTATCAGTTCTCCCCTAAGAATAAAAGCCTATAATAAAGAAAATACCCAGAAACTGAGAGCTGCAACTGTAAGTTGAGAACACTCTTAGAAAAAATGCCATTAGGATACAAATCCAAATGTTACTCTTTGATGTCTGGATACAACTCAAAGCATTTTGAAATTACATACAGTATTTTGGCATTATTACAAATACTTTAAATTATACCTGAGTTCTATTCAGTCACACTTAGACTTATCCAGGATGCATTAAAATGTGTATTTTATAAACATAGCCCATTCTGCCATGTAAAGATAATCTCAAAGGCAGTTCACAGTAACATCTATTCCCTTTCTGTGTATAAGTCCTCCTTACTAGTTCCAGTTTTCATTGCTTTCCCAGACCGAGTCTTTTCCTTTCCTTAAAGAAGCAGAAGGAACTTGTTTTCCCTAGGATGTAGCTTTTAAAGCAGCTTTCTCCATCAGTGCTGCCTTCTTCCAGGGCCTTGAGCATGGGGGCTCTGGAGTTCATGTTCGAAGCCTGATCTCCAGCTTTTTCACTGGAATGGCCTCCAAGCTGCATTCAAACATCTGTGCAGCCTATTGCTCTCTTGTGTCCTCCTGGATTTCTCACTGTCAGTTTTGACACAAGCGGAGGAGGACCACAAGCAGCTTATGTGCTTTTCCTGAGCCTCCCTACCTCCTGGGGTACTGGCATTAACCCTGGTTCCTCAGGTAAGGCCATGAATTCCACTGGAAAATAGGTCTCCCAGAACATCTTGCTTGCGTGGCAGCTTTAGAAAGCAACATCTCCACTGCATGGACAAGAGAGACTGTAAAGAAAGGGAAGGCATTGTTCATCAGTGTTTAAAGCTGCATCTAGGACTTACGACCTTTGAATCAGAAAAGGAAGATATATCTGAGCAATTGCATTCTGGCCCTTCTGTGGCTCACCAATAGGATTTCAGTATCACAGAAGAAGTGATAGGCACTTAAAGAGTAACGTAGGCAGAATTTTGGTACCCACCAGAAAAAAAACTGTTTTCCTGTAAAAGCAAGTCAGTTGTTGTTAAGACCCAGGACTGCACAAGTTGAAGTGCCAGAGGCTGTTGCAAAGGGATAGAAGAGAACAGGGAAAGATGGTGCGTGGTTTCGGCTTCAAACATCCATCTCAAACTATGTTTTAGACACTGTACTAGGCAGTGTGACAAGAACTGATAAACCATATAGAATAATTTTTGGCTAATTGAAATGTTATCTTTTAAAGAACTTTGTTCAAAAATGTCTAATCAATGTCACAATTTCCACAGAAGTATTAAAAGTGTACTCATAATAAAAATTTACAGTCAGCTTTTATTGCAAAGCCTAATTTTAGCAATTTTGGAATTTTCAACTTGAAAAACTCATTAGAAGAATAAAACAATTTATTTCAAAAAGGAGAAGATGAGTTTGGAAAGGCTGAAGAAAAATGCAGTTAATTAAAAGAGAAGTTTGCTGCCTCTAGATTCTTATTACCTTTTCCAGTGACCCATCTTTTCAATCCTTGCAGTTACTCATCAACAAGCTCTATTTGGAGATGGTACTTCTGTCAAACAGTTTTAATTAAATCTGACGTTTCCACCTTTTTCATTGTTTATTTTCTAATAGAGCTCAAGTTGCGATCTGCTTCTGTCTCTGATAGATGTCATTAGAAGTCTTAACCACTATCTCAAGTGAAATTAGTATTGAGTATTATGGGTCAGACCAGTGTCATACTAAGCTCAAGCTCTCCTTGATTTCCAAAAGTTTTGGACCGGAGTCTATTGCTCGTATGAATGTATTGCCCTCTGTTGGTCAGGCATATCTCAGAGAGCATCACAGAAGACAGGAAACCTAACCATCTTTACCATGTCAGTTAGTTAGGAAATTTATGTTTATACGTATGCTGGACAACTAGAAAGATTCCAGGAATTTAAAAATATATGGCATACTTTTAAGGACTGATATTTTTTTTTTAAATAACCGTAAAGGTCCTTTTTGACATTCTTGCAAGGCATCATTGCTTTGCATCTGTTGGTGTAGCTACTGAAATCACATTTACACACTTGAAAATATAAAGGGTGTTTATGCTCCTCCCAGGAAATTATGCTATGGTTCTGTGCTGTACTCGAGTGCAGAACCACAGTGATAAATGGTGTAAGGTACAAAAAAGACTTTAGGGAGTGAAACACAAAGGAGCAGGAAGAGAGCATGGGACAACCTCAGCAGTGCCCTGGACCGTGGCAGTGCCACCAGACCACCTTACAGCACCCATCGGTCTGGGCATTGAAGTTGATTGCCTGCCTGCCTTCAACCACAAATGCACATGCATAACCGTAATCAGGCTACCCTTAATTCGGCATCAATGCCTAACTGACAGCTTTCCTGCTAAATTGCTCATGTATATTGTTCTTAGCAACATTAGGATTTCATTTGCTTTTTAACACAAAATCATCTATTGATCAATACATTAACTGGTGTTTTCATGCACTTAACATAATCCCTTACAAACCAGGTCATTTTGTGAGTGGCAAAATGAACAAAATTTGGTTGCTTATGGATTTGTAATTGAGTTCCCATGTGGACTCTGTAGTATTTAATGAGTTGAACACCAATTACTGTCCTTTCCACAAGTGGGAGTTTTAATAAGGTCTTTCCTAATCTGCTCACTTGTTTTCACAAAAATCATAAGAGCTTCATATCCTTGAGATAACCCTCTGTCACTGTGGGTTCAGATTAACCCATGATTTCAAGTCATTAGAGAGGAGACCAACAGATACACACACAGACATACACATACCAAGCGTGATTGCATAGTCTCATCTCCCTAGCAATATAGGTTTCCAACTTATACTGAAATAAAACAAAAATGCAACTTGAAAAAAAATAGGCAAAAATTAAGATTTTTGTCTTGTAGTATAATCAAGCTGAAGACAGTCCCAGGGTCTAATCTCACTGAAATGGAGCTTCCTTCTTCTTCCTCACAAAAGCTGGCCCCAAGTTTTGGCCCTACATCAAGTACCAAGACATTTGGAGGAGAAGACCAAGTACCTCAGTGTTTTTTCTTTTTCCTGGGTAAGGGTCCAAGAGAAATCCAGTCTCATTCCAACCCACAGGCATAGGAATAAAACAGAAAGATGACTGCCATAACCTCCCCACCCATCCAGACACATGAGCATTAAGAGCACAGCAAGGCTTATTGCCCTCTTCTCCTCCAGCAACATGGGTGATGGCAATGTCCCCAGGGTGGGGAACCTTGGAGATAAAATTAATTGCTTGTGTGTCTCAGAGCTGCTTCGCCTGGGATGTGTCAGAGAAATATCACTGCTCCAGCCACAGCTTCAAACTTTTCTCTATAACCATGGGAGCCAAAATCCATCATATGGTTAATGAGGTGTGAGGGTCTGATGTAATCATGTAAGTGCAGATCTGTGGACAAGCACCCAAAACTCATATTGGCTCTACTTGGAAAATTAAGATGTTTGTAATTGCATACCTAAAACAAAGAGATCAGTGTGTGCAAGATAGAATTTGACAGAATTGTTTTATTTCCTTGTATTTTGGTGGTTGGCACAGAGAACTATTGTCTTTCAGCCACCTTAATGAATTCTGAAATGAAAATATTTTTTTAAAACACCACTGAACTTCCAAAGTAGAAGGCAAAAGAAACTCTGTTATTCATAGTGAAAATGTAGTATTTTGAGAGCATACAACCCTCAGGGTCCAATGAAAATCAGAGGGTAGCAGCCACAAGTTTCCTTGCTGGAAATTCACATAAACTGGATTTTTCTGGGAATATGTTCAGAACCTAAGAACTGTATAAATTTGTATCTCCTGTACATTTAGACTAACCTGTCTTTCTGGTATCTGCAGTGGTCTTTCAAGAATGCTAAAAATGCCATATAATTTTAATAACAGACTTCCACAATCCACTGCTTTACAGCCTTCCATGTACACCTTTATTTGGCTAGAACTTGTCCCTGGTTTTAGTGGTTTGCAATTGTTCCAGCTACAGCTGTCAGGTGTCTCTGCACATTTCTTAAGGAGAGGGAGAATTTTATCCATTTCCAATTTTTTTTTTTTTTCTGCCTGGATCTGCCAGGGTTAATTGTAATACAGAAAGTCCATGCAGGACAGCTCTGGATGAAAAAGTAATACAGAAAAAAGTAAGAAACACCTCACCACAGAGAACTCCCTCTCCAGTTAGATCTCTAAAGATATTGGCATGAACTCTCTCGCACAACACACCCCTAACTTGTTTAAGTGTACCGTCACTACCAAACAATCATTTGCATTTATTATTATTACTCAATTCAAAGGCTGATGCCAAGCTATCTGAAGGAAGGAAAGTACATGGTGTATTTTTAAAAAATCCTCAGTTTGATTGGATTTTTTTGTTTTCCTTGGGTTTTCTCTTTTTTTTTTTTTCTTGAAGCTCTCTTCTTAGAAAAGGAAAGCAGGGGATTTACTAAAGGCAAGGCAAGTCGGTTAGTTATGAGTCACCTTCATGACTTATAAAGGGTCTCAAGTCGTTTGGAGCGGGCTTTCTTCACCTAACTTGTGCTGCAGGGATATCAGGCGACCAGTTGGACCAACGGACCTCTATGGCAACTGCTCCTGCCTCAGTTGCTTTTTTTCATTTTTCACTTGCCTTATTTCTCTCTCCCTCTCTCCCTCTCCCTCTCTCTCTTCAGAAGAAAAAAAAAACCCAAGCTCAGTGATCATGGTTAACCTGTGAGATGGAACAAAGGAAGTCTGTGGCCTTGCTGCATTGGTTTTGCTTGCATCTCTGTGTAAAGAAACTGCCTCATAGCAGGTAGGTTTTTGGTTTTGGGGGGTTTTTTTGTTTATTTTTGTGTGTGCTCTGTTTTTTTAAGTGAGAAGCTCGTATGTTACAGGAGATGGGAGCAGGCCAAGGGAAGGGGCCCTAGGGCAGGGTTTAGAAGCCCAAGAGTCAGAGACGCTAAACTTCAGATGTTCGCACACATGCAGAAATACTCAGGCAGGCATTCTTATGGAAATATGCCTTCAGCCATCCAGAATCACACAGAGACAACCAGTCTCGAGGCAATACAAACCCAAATCCCTTGCTGTTTTTGCATTCACCTTTGTAAGTGACTTCACATAACTGATGGGACGGCACACGTGAGAAAGGTAGTCTGCAGAGAGCTAAGAGGACACGGGGGATGCATGCTGCTTTTTAGCTCCTGCACCCCTCCTTTTTTTGTTTTGAGATGCATGGTTTAGAAGACCATGCAATATGGGCTATAATTTCTACAGTGTTTCAGTTATCTGTTTGGAAGAGGTTTAAGACTTATCTGCACTTATTCTCTTGCCTACAGCTTGCCAGATACATTTTGAAGTGGGGAGAAGTAACTCTACAGACTAGTTTGACTTATTTAATTTTAGCCATACAAGTAGTTTTGGACATAGGAAAAGTTCTAGACTTCATTTCATAAATAAGCAACAGAGAAATGCCTTCTTTTAAGTATACCCATTAGAATTGCATCATTTAGTTACGGTTTAATTTTTTTTTAAATGAAGATGTTTAAAATGCCCATGATAAGAAATTCATATAACTTTCTTGAAATGCATATCCATACTGACAAAACAGGAGCTCCATGCTCAGCATTAATACCAGTGTGGTGAAAACTCTAAGGTTTAATTTGATCATAAAAATTTGTTCTGAACTCAAATTTGGCAGCCAATATCTAAGATTAATAACTTCTTTTTTTAGCTTTTTAATATGGTGATTTTTAATTTACAAAGCAACAGGTAAAATAGCTGAAAATGATATTAAAAAAAATAAAATCCAGCTACTTGAGCCACAAAGTGAAATAGAGGTATATTTTATTTTAGAGGGAAGTTTTCAGCAGAGAAAAGCCTCTTCTATCCACATACACATTTTTGGAGCTCTTCCAGTATCTTAAGTAAGAGAGTTTAATTCGATATTTTTCTAGTGTTTTAAAAATAATAGTTTTACTTTCTGAGAAACTAGAGGAGAACAGAGGACTTAAAATCCTCCTGCAAATGTAAATAGGGTACCTGAAAATGGATGTCTGGTGTACTGTTTATGTGTAATGGCCTTTTATAGGCGATTAAAAGAATTATAGAAAGTGCTAATTATATTAAACCTAATTCCTTTTCTGTCAAAATTAGATTTCTGCTATTGAAGGGTAAAAACATCTCTGAAACTGGTACATTTCAGTCTGGTCTTATTTTTTACAAAAAGGATTTTTTCATGACTTCAGAGGAAGACAGATTCAAAAGCCACTCTTGTATACCATAACAAATTTTAGTTTTGAAAAATAAAAGGAAATAGGCATCTCCAGAGGATAATCTGTAACGTGGTAAGAAAGATATAAAACAGGTGAAGCATGTTACCCTTTGGTCAGTGCCCACTTTTCTCTCTCTCTGGTGAATGTTAAGGGAGGATACACGGATAGACAGCATAGACTGAAGATCTAATTCTTCTATAGCTGCAGTTGGGTGATGTGAGTCCCACCTCACATTCCCTACAAAGCTATTCACACAGTCTGCATGCTGGCATATCTTTTTCAAGATCCTGAAGTTCCTTCAAGTTTTTTCTCCCAGAATCAAGCCTTTAGTTTATTTTAAGCAGGTAATCTGACATTGTGCTTGTAAGCTATGTCTCATTTATATGCAGGTAAATGGAAATAAAAGACTGGGGCTTACTAGGTCTGTTTCAAAGCCTGTTGCGGTCAGTTTGGGTCTCTATTCTTTAACTTGAAAGCATCAGGCTTGGGGTCTATCATAGTCGGATTCCTCTAACATGACTGTGAGTGTACATACTCATGTGCATGAGCACTGCAGATTTTAGGCCTTTGTGAATTGCCTTTTCTGGCTCACATCCCCCCACTGAAAAGGGCCTTTGTAACGGAGGTGATTGCACAACCCTAAGCACCTTCAGACGAGGCTCCCCAAAAGGCAGAGTTCTAAGGGGTTTTTGCTGTTTGGAGAACACCTTTTATCTTTTCTAAATTGGCTACCAAATTTTGCAGAGTTGGAATTACTTTCCTAACCTGCATGTGGTTTTCATAAAAAATTTATATTGGGAAGTACTATCAAAGTTGGCATATCCTCTTGCTAGCAATCCAAAGACAAAAGGTTGAGTTTTACTCCAGATTCATGACAAAGGATCCCCTCTAGCTGACCAATAGATTAATAAGAATTCAGTCGTTTGGACTGGAGGGGCAAAACTGGCTAACAATCACATAACTAGACTAACAAGCTGGATGCTTCTAGTCCATCAGTGGACCAGCGTAAGTTCACTCAGACCCTTGAGGTACTATACAATGATGTACAAATGTACAGGTGGGGAAATGAGTACTTGTTGCATTTAAACTAAGTAGTTTGAACTGTACTTGTGGTACTCTTTCTGAAGGGAATCTGAATATAGACTATGTATGATTGAACTGATTAACCACTGATATTTCACTGACCAAAGAAAATCCTAGGTTAGAGAACAATGAGCTACCTACACTTGAGGAGACTTAAGTGCCTCAATAACTTATAGGGTTTTTTTAATATATGAAATACAAAAATAGCTATGAATATGATGTCCATTCTCACACATTTTGGAAGACAGATTGCAAAGTAAAATTACCGTAGCCTGTAAAATTACTCATCAACATTCATTTTTCAGCAATGCCATATGTCTCAGTAAGGTCTCCATTAGTTGAATTAATATTGCAACAGAAATTAAGATAAATGTCACATACTGAGGAAATTACAAAGAGAAGAAATTAAATATATGTGCATATGTGTATAAAAGAGCAAAGAATATCTTGACAATGTTTACTGATTTTACTTTGGGGTTTATTGCTTATAGTTCAAACTAAGTCATCCAGCCTCTCAGTTTATCCAAACTGCCTCACAGGCTCTTCAGAAAGCACTAGCAGATTTCTTGAAGCTGTCATAGCAGAAGTTGACCTTTAGGAGGTATTTGAACTAGGAGAAAGGAGCTGTGGAGAAAAAGTGTTTGTCTGAAGGAGAGTGATCTGTAAATATGGCAAGTAGAATAGAATAGGAAATTTCAGTTGGAAGGGACCTACAATGATCGTCTAGTCCAACTGCCTGACCACTTCAGGGCTGACCAGAAGTTAAAGCATGTAATGAAGGGCATTGTCCAATTGCCTCTTAAACACTGACAGTAATGGGGCATCAACCACCTCTTTAGGAAGCCTATTCCAAGTAGATGAAGTACAGTAAGAAACATGGCTGGTGGAATAGATCACTTCTGTGTAGTACTTACAGAAAAGGTGGTGGTAAGAACTGAATGTGAATGGAAAGTAATGAAGCAGAGATGACACTGGAGGGAAAATTGCATGTTGCAGTTTGTATGTCTTAAGTCAAATGTTGCTACTAAGAAATCCAGAGGGACATCTATAAAGAACAGGCAAAGTCAATGATTAAATGAAGGTTAAAAATACAGAGACAGGTCTGTGGTCACAGAGGCGAGAGGAGAACCAAGAAAGAAGAGTCACAAAAAGGCAAGGTGGGACAACATTTTCATTTATGTCTGACTGTCAAACAGGGATAAAATAATCAAAGGGTAGAACATCTAACCTAAGAGACCAAATCTGATATGCACAGCTTCTGTGGAGGCAACAGCAATGAAAGCAGAGATGAAGTTTGAAAATGAAATTAAAACACACACCTATCTGAGGTCACTACAGCAGATGAAGGAAGAGAAAAGCAGATGAGTGGGTAGGACCTGATGACCAGAGATCAGCAGATAAGATAGAAAGAATAATGTGTTATTCTGATGTTAGTGACTGAAGGAAGAAAGTGCTGGAAAGAGGAACGAGGAAGGTCTTATGACCTGCTTCTTTTTTAATGTTGCAAGGGAAATAATAGGGGATTTTATTTTATTATATTCAAGCATGAGTAGATGGTCATCATTTCCACTGAAGGCAAGGCCACATTTTTAGAGCTATATGAGAAGACAGGCAGCAATATATGTATCTGTTCATGTAATGGAAATCTGACAGCTGTACAAAAGGCTGTTATAAAGGTTCAGCAAGAGGAAACATGTCATTTCTCACCACTTCCTGATGAAGCATGATTATTTTTTTGCCTTTAGCACACAGAAGCAAAACAGTTTGCAGCACTGGAGATGCTATGCAGGTTTTAAACCCAAAATTAAGGTGCTATCCGAGGCCTAACTACTCTATTGCATCCAAGATCACAGGAGTAGAAAAGCACCAAAGACAAAGGCTTGTCTGTGGTTATGGCTACCCACTTAACCACTTTTGCCTAGAGGGGCTGGCTCTGGAGTAAAGCTGCAGACACCAAATGCTGCCTGAGGTCTATCACTTCCCTCACTACTCAGCAGTAATGTTAGAAGTAGGCATGTGCAAGTACAGCACTCATTCAGCTTCTTTAGAGAAACAATTATTAGATATATTCAAGTGACTGATTTCAGAAACATCCCTTCTCCAAGACTGAATGCAAGAGAAGGTAGACTGAAGAGGAAAGTGCCATCAACCACAAATGGCTGCTGCAAACCACAGACAAAAATATTCTTTTTTAGCAAAACTCATAGGATTCTTTGACAAACCTTAAAAAGATATGAAAGAATTAGGGTTTGGGAAGCACAATGTAAATAGCAACCTGGAATACATTTAAGAGAGTGCAAATTTACTAACATGTTCTACAAATATTCTTGGGGCAACAGACTCAGAGGTGACAGAAGCTCCTTGTAGCAAAGCTCTTGTCCTACTGCCAAAGGTGATATCCTTATCCAAAGCTTAATGAAGCCAAATTTACTGTTCCCACAAGAGGAACAGACACTTTGCATCAAATCTTTTATAAATATGTATGCCCATTGGGTGACAGCAAGTGAATAAGGAGCCAGGGACTTAGAGATATTAAAAGCACAATTGAATCAGAGAATAATTTAGGTTGGGAGGGATCTCTGAAGGTCAAATCCAAATCCCTGCTAAAAAGCAGGTTCAATCCACAAAAATATCAGATAAGACAATAGCCTTTTATTGACAGAATTAATTTGTTTGCGTTCTTCCTAAAAAAAAAGAAAATTAATACCTTAACTTTCATCCCTCATCCTCCTCCCTGACACGCACCCCTCACCCTCCACACACATACCACATATGCACACACAACATTTAGGAGTATTGATGTATAGGTTTAGAAACTGTTCACATCATTGCCCACAAATGCAAATGTTACACCACAGGTCTCAGTGCCTGACTTCAGTAGGAGTTTAGCCTGAACACTCAACAGAGCTCTGAATCATCATTTTAAATTTGAAGTTTGGAAATTTCTAAACCACTTTTTTCTGCCTACCAAAATTTTATATTCATCTTGGAATTTTTGTTTGCCACTTACATATCACAACCATGTACTTGGCTGGTTTCATTTAGAGTGGCACAAAGTGAAAGGTAATTTCCCTAAAATCTCTAAATTAGATCACAGTCTTACTATGACATTTTAACTTCCTCTTAAAACATGTGTTAGTAAGAGTAGGGAAGTTATAAAAGTACATAAGTTTCTTTAAATTTACATACAAAAATGATCTCCAGAATTGTGTCTTCTATATAATGTCTCATTTCCCATACTGTTTTTCTTGCTACTTTTTTCTTAAACAACAGTAAATATTTTTTTTTAAAGTGGTTACTGGGAGACCAAACAGAAAGCAAACAAGCCTGAACCATTTCTGAACTCTGCCCAGGAGCTGATACTTTATTTTAGAAGGATGGAGAAAGAAAAATATATTTCAATCAAGACATACTTAGCTGAGAACTAACTGGGCATTACTTAAGCCTTTTTAAACCTGCTTGGAATGACTGTCTCAACTATCCATCCTTATTACCAATGTAAGTAACTGAAAATTGTAAAAAAATTTCAGATAATTGGATATATAATGAGGATTCTCTAACTTTTCTTTTACTGAGTGCATTTCTACTTCATTATGCGATTTCTTTGCAGATTTTTGAAATATTTTATAGGATTACTGATTTCTAAAACTATGTTTTCTTTGTTAGTTTTCAGGAGAGAGCTCATAGTAGGCTGAAAGAAGTAAAAAAAGAAATGTTTAACTTTGTTCAAAAAAATTCAGCGGTCAAAGCATGAGTGACTGGTTAATATTAAGAAGCAATTAGCAAACAATGTACTGTTCAACACAGACAATTATAATCATAAACCTCATTCCAGCCTACTGGAAAAAGGGTGTAGGATCCTGTATATGGATCCTAGACCAGCAACTAAATCTGTCCAACAGGCTTTCTCTCTGCTCAGTGGTCATTTATTCCAGAATCCAAAGGAATATTTGTTGCTTAATCACAAACACCGCATACTGATGAAACTATGATTATTTCTTAGCTCTGTTTCTTACATCCTGTTAAACAGTCAGATCTCCTGATAGGCATTTTGTCTTAAGTAAAAATGAACTTTTTTATCTTGGGTTCTTAACATTTTGAGGAACTTGGCTGATATTAGAATTCTTCATTAACTGATATCTAAGAGGATACAAAATTAGGCAAGACTATGCTACAATCTGTATTCCTTCTGCCCAATGCAAGTAAAGCAGCACAAACAAAATGCCAACAAACAGAATGATGGAAGTCCTTCAGAGAAGAAGAATAGCGAATGCACTCTAATTCTCTTATAAAAGTAACTAAAACTGCAGCTTTGACTGTTTTTAAATGTACAGCAGGTGGTTCCTGTGTATTTAACTACAGTCCTTTTTCCTCTGATGTCTGTCCTTCCTCTGACATAACATTTTTACATGCATTTCTGTCTTTTTTGTCTTTTTTGTTGTTTTCTTTTTTGTTTGTTTGTTGGTTTGTTTTTTTTTTTTAGGTATATCAAGGGGAAAAAACCAGTGGTTTCGGTTTTTTATGTCTTATACTCCAGTCTCTGGAGTTCTTCTGTAGGCTGTATGTTGTTAATGCTAATCGTGATAGGGGTTTTTACCTCTGACTGACTCCTACATATTAGCATTAACACTGTATCATGCCTCTTACCAGAATTCACATGGAACAAACTGCTGCTGTGGGAGGAGAACAGAAATCGTGAATCAGTCAGTGCTATGCTGGGAAAACCTCTATTCTACATGTAAAAAGATGAGTTGTTCTGCATACAAGCATGCTTGCTAGAATGTTTGCTGGGTTTAGGGTCACTGGAAAAAGCAGGGAAAAAAGCAGCTTTGTGTATCAGTTAAGTCCTTACTAGGATTTAGAACGTGTAAAATTTTGAGTGCAACAACCTGGTTTTTATTTTAGTTTATTGCTTTTCAGCTCTTCTGGCTTTACTTCCCACACAAATATTTCATTTCTTCATTTTATTTAGGAAAGAAAAATGATGAATTAAACTTTTGGCATGTATAACCGTGCATTCTATTCATTTCTATAGAAATTTATTATATGCAAGAGAAAAACTGACAGAAAATGTTTCTCTGAGATTTTATTGTTAGTTCATTAAGAGAAATGTGTCAATGGGTCATTAGGAGAAAATAAAAATATCCTTATTTTACTTTAGGATTACCAGTGCATTCCAAACTTTTAGAAGTCTCAGAAAATTCCAGAGAAATGGGAAAGCGTTGTATTCATTTTGTGGAAGGTCAAAATAGATTCTGAATACTCACACTCACAAAAATTGAGTGACAGAGCCAGTCTTTAAAACTCTCTGCCTTATGCTCTAATTAAACCTGCTTAATGAATAGTTTAGTTATGAACCATTAATTTGACAGGGGAGCAGAAGGGAAAGCAAAAAAATTCAAAGTACTCACCATTAATTAAGAATCTTAACATTTGTGCTGTATACGTACATACACCCTTTTCTGTTTGCAGTGTTTTGACTGTGAACCCCCAGGATGAGGTATGATTACAGAGCACCTCAAGACCACAGACACTTACGAATCAATGGTCTCATATATAAAACGGTCTCATATATAAAAGTCTCACATACAAACAGTCTCACTGAATGTGATTTTTCCACTCAGACAGAACTGCTGCAGGGTGTAAATATCTCCCGAATCAGGCTGTACGTTCAGTGGCTCCCCTGGGGATGCATACAGCCACGGGCCACGACCACCAAAAAGCAAAAGCCAGCTTCATCCCTTCCAAAGTCAGAGCCATAGCTCTGAGAGGGGATTCTCAATGTGGTGAAGCACATTGTGTTAAAGAAAACTGTATTTCTATTCATTTTGCAGGAAAAAAAACCTTTGAAAATGGGGAGGAAACTGTGGCAAAAGAGAGAAAAGTCAATAGGAATTCTCATTTCTTGGGACTATGGTGAAACAGTGAACAGCAGTTTGATTTCCCTCTCTATTTAAGGAAAGGTTTGGCAGTATCAGTTCTCTCACTGAAGCCAAGTTGGTCCCCGAGTCCCTAGGAGCAGGGGAGTCCCAGGCTCACAAGTTATTGCTGTTCATCTTCTCTGTGGTGCAGTTACCAATGAGCTGGCAGCAAACCCGGCACTGCCCTGACGTAGCTGCAGCACTTACGTGCATGACTGACATAGAAAGACAATTTTAAAGCTAAGATTTCTGTGAAATGCAGAAATCTGGAGACACTGTTGAGCTTGTCTCCATAGTTTAAATTCCCCCATGGGTCGTATAGATTAAAGTGAAGCAATAATTAAGTGATTCCATTTGTTATGTCAATTGTGCTCACAAAAGGAAGACGTTACATGGTATTTTCCTTGGTTCCTCATTGCATTCACTGCACAGCACCCCAAATCTGCAACTAGTAAGAGATTTTTTCTTTCCTTCAAAGCCTTTAATTAACATCAGAGCAGTGTACCTGGAGTACATTAGCATCCTCAATGCTTGTGAATGACACAGTACTGAAACAATGACCAGCTGTGACATCCTTACTTCACCCCACCTTCCCACCCCCCTGCCTGGACTTCCCATTTCTCTCCTATACAGACACATGCCAATAGAAGGTATAGCAAGGAAGAAAACTGGTCTTGCCACTCACCATTCTGATTCATAGGCTTGCTATAAAAATCAAATGTATGTTCCCTTACACTTTCTCCCTTAAAAATATAAGTTGAGTAACCTGCAAATTACAAAATAGATAGCAAATATAAATATGGTCATTAGACCATTTATATGTATTTTTTTTCTGCATAGCTGATTCCCCAGAAAAGCAGGCATATTAAGTTGTAGATATTATATTAGCAGATATTAAAAAACACAGCTTTTCTTTTTACTCTGAAAAAATGTTAATGCTGTCTATGACTGGGGTTAAAACTTATGAAAGACCACAGCATGATAGCATTACCATTTTCAGATGGTTGGTATTCTTCAAGAAATATCCACTGCCAACTCTTCCCATCGAACGCCTCTAAGATATTGAGTTCCTGTGGCTGGATTCCTTAAAAACTACTATAATAAAGGTAGCTGCACTAGCAAGTTCACTGGCTTCAAATACAACAAAGTATTGCGATAAGCTGAGTACTATAGCATTAGATAAGTTACCAAACAGCAGGAAGGGATTACTTCTTGCCAGAGGTTAAAATAGGAAGGGAAGCTCATTCTGGCTGCTGTCATAAAAGGACTCGATGTCTACTGATGACTGAGTGTTTTCATCACTCACATGTGTTCAATTTCCCAAGGAAGAGTTTAACTTCCTTGGTAAGAAAAAAATAACACTCTCTTGACATTTAATTCCTTCTGTTATGAAGGAAGTCAGACTACATCATAATTGCTGTTTCTATCTCCAAAATCCACAATAACATGAATTACAGAATATTACTTTGGAAACAAATATATCAGTTGGTCAGATAATGTGTATACAAAGATGGAACTAACTCAGCTCAACCTTCCTACTGCCACCTCTGAGGATCAAGACACCATGTAGCTTTAACCTTGGTATGAAGTTTCCTTTTTGGATAAAACCAACAAATAAAAGGAAAGGCTCAAGAGTCCTACCTAACCTTAGAGTAAAAATTCTGCAATTTGGAAAAGTTTTAGCTCTCTTTCAAACAAGAGAAGGAGGAAGAACTTGAATGTGAGAAGCCATGGAGCTACTACTGAGATGAGCAACAAGAAAGAAGGCTTCATTTCCTGCCTTTTCGCTGTCATCATAGATTCATAGAATGGTTTGGGTTGGAAGGGACCTTTAAAGATCATCTAGTTCCAACACCCTGCCATGGGCAGGGACATGTTCCACTAGACCAGGTTGCTCAAAGCCCCACCCAACCTGGCCTTGAACACTTCCAGGGGTGGGGCATCCATAACTTCTCTGGCCAACCTGTTCCAGTGTCTCACCACCTTCATCACAAAAAACCTTCTTCCTCATTTATTCCTTAGCAGAATCTGGCCAGTGTTGTTTTCTGCAGATGTATGTTGGCCTAAAGCACCCCACCCTCCCCTTTCTCCACCGTCTGTAGTTTGCGGTATGGTGTCTTCCTAGATTCTTCCTTTCCTTCAGCTGGCTCTGCATTTCTTTTACAGTAAAAACTGCCTCTTTACACCTGAGAAGCAAATTAATAAAGAAGAGAAATAGCCAAGGAGGGGACTTGGCTTAATACTACAGTCTCTTTTGCCGATCTACCCTCCCCTAATCCCTGTAGTTTCTGGGATCTATAGCCTTCAGTACAGAGAAATAACAGTATGTACTTTGTTGTCTCTTTCCGCTACTTACAACGGAGAAGATTGGGCTGGGCCCCTGGTAGGCAGAACAGCGCACACACATGTAGAATCCAAACCCAGCCAGAACTTTGCCATACCCAAGCTCATTTTGGTATTTTGTATTACCCCATAGCTTTTAGTTTGGTATATAGCTATAGTTCCAAGTGTATGTCAGGGCACAGCCCCAAATAGCCAGCCAGGCTGGTACCACCCTGCAGTTCAGCTAAAGCTCTGACATACTTAAGCCAAAAAGAGAAAGGAAGCATCACTCTAGCCTAGCTGCTGTAACATTCCTCTTGGCAGACAATTTCAGCATTTTATATGCCAGCAGTTAATGGTAAAATACAGAAAAGGCCTTGAGCTCAGGGACCAGATCTCCCTGTTGCCCTGTGGCTGCCGCAAGCACTGAGCACTGTTTCCATTTGTTCTCATGCTCATCCAAGAAATGTTCAGGACTTTCTTCTAGTAGTGGCATTGCTTCATACATGTTGAGTAGTGAGTAAAGTACCTTATGATCCACCCCGCCCCCCAAAAATCCCCACAGGTGTTTCCCCTGCAGGTGTGGCTCTGAATCCCTCTCTGCCAGAATAGGGAATTGAATCTCCATCTCCTACTTGGAAAAGCGCTGTCACCACCATACTGGCGGTAAGAAAGCAGCGGACGCCGCCTTCCGTCACTCAGCCCTCTCTGAAGCGCTACGGCCCTCACAGAGAGAGCCGGCGCCCGTCAGAGACCGCCCTCAGCTCCACCTCTCCCAGCGGCGGGCCTGCCTTCTGCAGCTAGCACCGCCTCCCGCCGCGCTCTGAGCTTCCGCCTCTTTGCGCAGAGACCTCCGGCGACGGGGCATTCCTCTCGTGGGAGCTCCAGCTGGCGGCCCTCCACCGCGCTCTCGCTGAGGTAGCTCCGCCCTGGCGGAGGTCCCTTCCGCGGGGACGCACCCGCGCCCCGTGGGCGGCTCCCTTGCGTCCCCCGAGCCGCTGCGGCAGGCGCCCCGCCGTGGCCCGGCCTGGGCCAGCCCACCCCGCACCCGCTTCGCGTAGGCCCGGACGAGGTCGGGAAGTTCCTTCTCCAGACTTCAGGCCAGCCACCCGCCTTCCAGACCCTTTCCGACACTGCACACTGTTAAAGGCGGGCTCCCTCTCCCTCCAAAAAACCAAACACACACAACCGCATAAAAGCCTTGAAATTCCAGATATGGTTAAAAAACGTCCTCAAGGGAAGCAGCAGTCTCGCCTTCCTCAGCAGGGGGTGGAAGCCGGGAGGAATTCTGAGCTGGATTCCCAACAAGAGAGAGCAGACATGAGGAGAGTGTGTGGGCTGGTGATAGAACTGGCTTAAGATTCAAAACAGACCACCCAGACCAGAGGCCCCTGCCGTAATTGCACTAGGGTCTTCGGTTAATGAGAGACGGCAGATACCTACCTCAACAACAACAAAAACCACCAGCACATTTTGTGTTCCTCAAGACAGGAACCAACGCATTCTGTTTCAGTAGCACCAGAGCAACAGGTTCAAAGACAAAGTGCACTCCCAAAGGTTAGGTTTAAAAGAAACACAAATATTCAAAGGTCAGTGCAACATTTGTAGTCTTAAGAAAATACACAGAATGCGTACATGTGTACTCTTAAGGTAAACCTTGAATCAAGAATCTTATTTTTAAAAGATAAGCTTCTGATACCATTATAAAAAGTCCTCTGCAACATTAATCGAGGAAAAAAAAATCAGTTTTTTCAAGTACTCTGAGAAGGCATGGGCTACACTTTAAAGATGTGTTGTATTTAACAGGAAGCTAAAACAGAGGTCATAGGCTGTTAGAAGATTGATGGACTTCAAAGTTCACTTGATGCCAGTAAATCTGAATAGCTAAAGATTGCACTAAGCACAGAAACACACTGGAGCAATACCTTAAGTATATTTCTGCCATTTCACCAAAAGCTACTTTAACCACTTGCATTTCTTCTTATGTACTCTGACACATTCAGCATTTACTCACTTATTATTTAGTCTGATTAAGCTAGGTAAGATTTCCTTAGCTAAATGTATTTTATTGAACTGGTACCTTGCTCTTACAAAACTTTAGCATCAATTGATTAGAAACCAGTTGATACAGCTAATGGTAAAACTGGTAATTGGGATAAAATCCAGAGAAAATATTTGCACTTCATTAAGTACTAAAAATCGCTTCTGGTACAATGAGAACAGCTCTAATGAGCTAGAGATGAATATACAAAATGTCAGAAAACATCACCTAAAAAATTCCCTTGTGAAATTTAATTGAATTCACCATATTTAAGTATCAAAGAATGAAAATGCCTAATAAATCTTACTACACCAGGGATCCAAGTAACAGACTACACTCCTGTTACTATTGCTGGAAAATGATCTTTAACTGCACTTGTACAGCAGAAAATTATTAAAAAACTTTTCAGCTTTTACATTCTGCTACTTTAGTATTAGTAAAGCAATGGCAATTACACAGTGGTATACTGAGTGGTCTTTTGAACTGGAAACAGCAGAATATCTAGTTTCAATTCTGACAGGAAATCAAAATCAGTAAAATAATAGTATCCTGTAACCCTTTAAGGGCTTATGAAAGGGTGCTTTTTCTTCTTTTCTTTTTTCAAAGAAACTGTTTGTCTCAACTTTCTATTGCAGTAGGCAAAGAACTCAGTGGAATTTCATCCAGAAGTTCCAGCAAGAAACAAACACATCAGGTCAGAAATTAGAAAGAAATACTTTCTTCATGGAAGAGCAAACAAGGGGTCTTGAAATTATATCATGATAAAGGGGATGGCCTTTCCAGCTGCAAGTTCAACTACAGTCTGTAGGCCAAACTGCATGAATCACGGAGGACAACATATGGACACATACAATTGTTGTTGATACAAGGAAAAGGGTAACTTTTACAAGACAAGTTATCACAAATAAAACATGACCTTTCCCCCCTCCTTTTTTTTTTTTAAGTGCAATCTTTAAAGTGGACTAAAATATCTGATAATAGCTTTACATCTATCTTGATTTAGGTCCAGATAATTCAGATTAATTACCCAAGACATTTTTATATGCAGCACAAATAAGTCATGTAAAATACACATTTTATTATGTACATTTAGAGGTTAAAGTTAAATTAAACTGATACAGTTTTTCCTTCTTCAGTTCCATCTTTTGGCTCATGACCTTCTGCTGCTGCTTCCAAATATTTTTCTTCAGTGACCTGCTGAAACACATCAATTTTGTTATATTTTTAAAAATTATTTAATTCTCCTTGATCCTGGAAATCCTCCCCTCATCCTGTCACCGTAACAAGAAGGGACAAGCTACAAAGGCAGTTACTGTCTCCAAAATTAAACAACCTGAGTGACAAGCATCTTCAAACTAATTTCATAGAAAAATATCATGGGCTAGGCTCTGAACACATCCTTGACTAACAAGTTTCAGTAGACATACAGCACACTTTTTCTCTCTCTTGCCACACAAATAAGTAAAATATTTGATCTGAAGACTCCAGAATATCTGCTCTTTAATTCTTATGAAGATTTACTATGTTTAAGCATGCCTTGATAGTGAGTCTCTCATTATACGCAGCTTATGATATTTTATAGTTCCATTTATCTTAAAAACTTGCCCTCTGCATTTACTCAGTCACAGTAAAGCTTCTCTTGGATAAGTATACTTCAACTTTGAAATATTGGTTGTTTAACAGAAGAAAGTTTGCAAGAAGCTCTTATTTTCCCTATAGGTTTTAAACAGGCAAAACCCACTCAAACTAGTGCATTTATGCAGTTTACTGAAATAGCATTTCCTTTTATCTCCACTAAATTCTACCTAGGTTCACTCAGTGGTATTACATTTTATCCCTGCATTTACTTGTAAGAAACATGTTCACATGTGTTCTCTCAAACCCATGGCAGAAAACTGGTTATTACCTAAAATCTAGGTAAGTGTAAATACATTGTTCCAATTTTTAGTTTTCTTATTTTTTGTTCATGATTCAAAAAATGAAAAAAACTAAATTTTACACACGTGATACCAATATTAATTCTTGAGACAAATTTGATAAAAATGCTAATAATAAAGTGGCAATTAACAACAGCTTAGAGATATTATAAAAAGCATGTGGGATTCTCGGAAGCAGACAGCTTCAGAGCCATACATGGACAGTCTGATATAAATTGCTCAAGTCTTTGTTAATAGTACAAATTATATCAATGAAAAAGTACATGTTTTTTTAAACAGTATAATGCATTTTAATAACCAGACTTCAGAAACAGTACTAGCACATCCTCTACTACACAGGAGTTAGATTTCCTGTGCATCCAATTTTTCTTCACCTGTCAAGATTTCCACTCTTAAAGATATGTTTTTGAATATATTACCCATCTCTAATCATTGAAATTCTACTCTATCACAGCATATCTTGATATTTGGTAAGCTGTACTTTACCACTAACACGACTTACCAGCCTCTTTGATCTTTCCAGCAGTTTGTGCCATACAGTGTGGTGAGCCTGTATTAAAATAAATGTCATTAAATGATGTTAGTGGAGGTAAAAAAACCTTATCATAGAATAGATTCTGACAAATGTATAGAAATGCTGGCACAAAACCGTAACAATCCCTAATTCAGATGTTACAGCTTATGATTTCAGCGTCCCATTTGCCTATATCCCTTTGGGGGACCTGAATAAATGTCTGCTGATCACATCCATTCATTGGGTGGAATCATTGAGGGGGTAATGGACAAAAATGGGAATTAAAATCTTATCATGATGAAGGGAACACAGAGATGAGATAAGGAACCCAGTGCCCACTTGTCCCTTGAAAACTTCCCCAACTGAGACAACAGCACATATGCTAGACCACAAATCAAAATCATGAAAGTCAACAGGAATGCGAAGAAAGACTCCTGCCTCCACCTATAGTTCTGCAAAGCCTTTGTTTAAGACTGATTAGTGCTAGGACTTTTTTTGTTATTGTTGTTAAGTTTTACTTTGGTAAAGTACCATGAAAGACTTTGAAATGGTATCCTTTATCATGAGTATAAATTCAGACTTCTGCTCTTTCCTGAATCTGAATAAACACTGTCAGCAGCCTCAATTTCAGAAGATCAGCAAGCACAACCAAGGCAAGGTGAATGAAATATCCATGCAGAAATTGCACAACCAAAACAACACTTTCAGTTTGATTTCACATCCACAATAGTTTCAGGAAAATGAATCCCAAATATCTAGCATAGTCATCATCATGGGCCTTCCCTTCCTGCTACTGTTCTCATCTCTGAATTACATTCAGCTACCAGCACAGCATATAATAAACATCGGAATGTAAGCCAAATGCCCTCACTTAAAGAAGGATAAACCTGTACAAAATGCATTAGTTACCTTCAAATGGATTGGCAGGGACACACCCTGGAACCGCCTTATCAGTTCAGATTGGTTAGTCTGAAGATTATGGGCTGCTGTTATCTCATACTGAAAACAGAAACTTGTCCTTGGAATATGAGGGCCTTCACTAACATCTACAAAGTCACCAAACCTGATGGGAGAGAAAAAAAAAAACAACACAAAAAACCCCTCAATGTCAAGTATATTCAGAGAGAAGTACAAGCCTATTTGTTTTTATTTTTGGTTAGCAGATTCCTATCTACCAAACAGATGAAAGAAAATCCACAAAAAACCTAAACCAAATCTAAAAAAATCCCCAGTTCAGCAATTGTGTTTCCTGAAGCAAAAGTACAGGTGTCACAATTTCCTAAAATGAACTTATGAAATTTATAGCTCAAGTCTAGAAAGAGGATCCTAGGTTTAACAAATCTCTGAAGCCATATTGGCTTTAGAAGTGGGTAACTGTCATTGACCAGAAAAAGATGTCTCCAAGATCACATCCTTTCCACAGTACAGTGTTTACAATCTGCATAGGCATTTCCCTTTCAGGTCCTGCAAATCAATTAAGAAAAAAGACAAAAAGATGTAAAGCAAAAGAATACACAGAACCTCTCCCAGAAATCAAAAGGTAAGTCCATTTTCCCTCTTACTGAGCAAACTATACAGTTGGAGGAAGGAGAGAACAGACAAACATCATAGTAAAATTTCAAGAACGATTACTGCAAAGACATCTGTTCCTTTAGAGAGACACGGTCTCCAAAATCAAATGCAGAACAATTTAGATGTCTAGAAAACTTAATATCCTACACTAGCCTAAGCTAGTAACAAGTTCTTTTATATGCCTGAGATAAAATACGAGCTTCCTGCCTTCAGCCCAAGAACTTGGTACCTTACGCTGTATCCCAGGAGCCAGCTCCATTCTCACCTCCACCACTACAAAGCAGTAGCGTGCCAGTTCAGAAGATCTTGACGACTTTGGAAGGAAAAATCCACTAGACAATGCTAACTCTTGTTTTCAAACAAATATTTGGTTTGTATTTTATTTAACCTGTCAAGCTCCAGAGATTTATTTATATTTTAAATAAAAGTATTTAAACCAGTTAAGACTTCTCTGGCACTTACCACCTTTAACATAACAAGAAACAGAAATGTAGCGAGATCTACCAAGTGCTAAGTACCACAAAACAATGGTTGTATAAAAAAAAACAACCCACCCAAACACCTTAAGACACACTACATGCAGCAGTGAATACAAGTGATTTCTATATTGAAAAACATCACAAGTAACTTACTCTTCTCACTTGCAGAGAGTACCTGCAATACAATCAAATCTTTCAGTGAATCATTACAGAGTTCAGTTTTGCTCACCTATGTAACGTTACAATTCCTTCCATATTCTGAGATGCTTTTCCTTCTATCATCTCCATTTTGTATCTGAACATGACAAAAAAAAGATTAAAAAAATCCTCACCTTTAACACCTAGTTCTTGTAAGAATATATAAGAGATCAATTCAAAGATCATTCTTAAAAATTATGCTCGTATTTATGTGAGCTTTGAAACAAGTTTAAATTCTTAATTTTATATGACAACACATATTAACATGTTTCATAAAGCATGTCATACAGACCTGTTAGTCTAACCTCAGTTCCTGGAAAAATTATGGAGATTATACTGAGGACTGTTGAAAGGTATTTAAAGAATAATACAATCATCAGGCACAGTCAGTGTGAATCCACAAAGGCAAACTCCTGTTTAACTAATTTGAAATCCTTCTATGATAAGGTCACCCACCTAGTGGATGAAGGGAGGGTGGTGAATGTAGTTTTTCTGGATTTGAGTAAGGCTTTTGATACTGTTCCTCACAACATCCTCACTTGTCCTTCTGGACAAGTTGTCCAACTGTGAGATGAGCAGCTTCACGGTGCACTGGGCGAAGAACTGACTGAAGGGCAGAGCTCAAAGGGTTGTAGTGAATGAGGCTACATCTGGCTGGCAACTGGTCACCAGTGGTGTTACTCAAGGCTCAATTCTAAGGCCGGTTCTGTTCAATATATTTATCAACGATCCGGATGCAGGAGTTGAATGCACCATTAGCAAGTTTGCTGATGATACCAAACTGGGAGGTGCTGTTGTCTCTCTTGAGGGACAAGGAGCCTTGCAGAGGGATATAGATAGATTGGAGCA